>CM060951.1:82353572-82371072 GCA_030765055.1 Mantis religiosa
TCTATCATGCTCTTAAACGATATTGCTGTGAGATGTTCGATAATGCTCTTCAGGAGTGAACTGAGAAATTATGTAGGCTGTCGACTAAAGAAGATATTAAGCATCTCAATAAACCAAACCCTTTTGTACTAGTGTTGCGATGTTTATTATTTTTGCCACTTTTGTGTTATATAGATGTGATTCTACCTGCGCTCCGGGTTTAATACAATAAGTTGGCTATACCTATAAGGTACAATAAGTTGGCTATACCTATAAGGTATTTGATTTTCCGTTTGTTAAAAAGACTGATGTCATGCACCTCTTAGACCTTTGAAACCGAGGCTCAATTGAACACTCGCTCTTTATTAGTTCACTCGTCGTATCTGAATAGCTAGTAACGTTATAAGGGACGTTGGAGTAAACTACAAAAGCCTGATGAGTTCCACTCACATGACTCTCTATACACTTACCTATACAAACTTTTTGTAAGAAGGCTTATTCCTCCAGATGATTTATATAAACTGAGATAAATGCTAATTTTACTTGAGAGTAAATTAAGATTATGGGAATAGAGTAGGATTTAAGTTACAGTTAACTCTTATGAGTACGTGGCTATACGAAGGCTTTAAAATTTCTTTCTCTTTGCACAGAGTTGAAATGAAAAATCAACAACGATTTTGTGTTCGGTAAAAGTGTAATAATTAGAAAATTCAGGAAATAACGAAGATTACCTCGCAAGATAATCAGGACCGATCAAAACGTTATTGTATTTGACAAAAGTGATATTTTAATTACTTTTACATTTTTGTGTAACATATTTTTGTTTATCTCTTACGGCTTACCAATATTGAAAACGCCGCTCGGGCGTGAAGACTTCTGCGAACATTATCAGCTTTTCAAGATAAGCTTTACATTTAGCTTAAAATATTTTAAACTTACGTTATTTTAATCAGAATCGTTAAACCTGGTTTTGATAAACTCAAAACTTTCGAAAAAATGATACATATTAAAGGGGTGTTTTTATGAAAATCTTTGTATTGCGTCTTTGGAAAATGCTGAACTGTAATTCCTGTTTTGAATTTAATCCACTTTTCCTTTTAGATTTGTGATGTTGACCAATACAAGGGCAGGCATACATGAACTGCACTCTTTCGGAAGGTATATGGGGCACAAGAAATATATATGCAAACTCTTGAGCGGTTGACAGTGCCTTCTCTACCAACGATGTATAGGGTAGTGAAAAAAGAAAAAGGGCACGAATAAAACAGAATCAGTTTCATCGGTTTGATGATTTTGCTAATGCTTAAACTGAAGCTGTTTGATTTATAGTACACAAAAAATTGTAAATCTTATCCATGTTATTATAGGTTATATTAAAGCAGCTTTCTGAGTATCAGAAGAATTACTATTACTTAAGTGACCAATAACTATAATATTAAAGTGCAAGAGCATACTTCTTAAAAAAACAGCTCCTAAATAATAATTATATCTCCTTTGTTTTATTTCCGCTCATTTGCTACTCAACTATTAGTTATTAACTTTAGATACCCACTTGTATTTGGAATAAAAACGAATAAAACTGTTATTTTTCTCTAATATAGGTGTCAGAACATATAAATAAGTATGAATTAATTATCCTGTAATTACCTCGCCGAATATTTATCGTAAATATCCTTAATTTACCGTGGTAATTTAGATTTACTTTGAAACTCAGGTTTATGGAGACAATTTTTGGTGGACCTTCGTGTAAAATAGTTAATATCAGTTAAGTTGAATTGAATTCCTGTGAAGCTATCACTCTATTAATGAAGGTAATAAAATGTTTAAAATTCAAGTTTGTGTTTTTCCCTTTGCATATAATTCTTTAAATTGTTTGCAGGTGTGTGTTTTACTGCTCTGTGGAGCCGTGTTTGCTGAGGAGAAAGAAACAGAGAAGAATACCGACAAGAGGGGTCTACACGATTTGGGTTATGGTGGTTTTGAGCATGGCAGTGGGTTCGATAGCTTTGGACATGGAGGAAGCAGTTACAGCAGCTTTGGACATGGATTAAGCAGTTATGGCGGAGAATCTCATCACGTGAAGGCCATCACCATAACCAAGGAAGTCAAAGTCCCTGTACCACATCCATATCCCGTCCACGTAGAGAAGAATGTACCATATCCTGTTGAGGTACCTGTTCCTGTACACGTGGAGAAGCCGTATCCTGTACATGTACCCAAACCCTACCCTGTGTACGTGGAGAAGAAAGTACCATATCCTGTAGAGAAAACTGTACCATATCCTGTGAAGGTACCAGTGAAAGTACCGGTACCTGTACCACATCTAGTCCCTGTTCCCAAACCTTATCCTGTAAAGGTACATGTCCCTGAACCATTTCCCGTGAAGGTGCCCGTTGTGGTGGAGAAGAAGGTTCCAGTGTACATCAAGGGACATGATGGAGGATACGACTTTGCTGGTCATTCGTTTGGAGGTCACAGTTTTGGAGGCTACGGTTTTGGACATGGTCATTAATGTATTGACATATCTGAAAGAAAATAAAACATCTTTATTAACTGATTTTGTAAAAATGTATTTGGCATTTTTTAATCCCTTACTTGATAATATATTCCTCAATAATCCACTTAGAATACGCAAAATAACGATGTAAATGCCGAGCTTTATTAATAAACATTCACGTTGAGGTAGCTTCAGCTGTTGCTTAATTGTTTAACTCAAAACTGCAGTGTCCCAGTTAAATGTTTATTACATCAATTTATATATACATAGAAATTACTCATATTTCAGGAGAAGATAAGGTGTATCTGTTATAATATATGGCTTTACGAGCAAGCATTCACAATAAGGTAATTTCGGCTGTTGCATAAATGTTGCACTGGAAGTTGTAATGCCCGTATTTGCAAACTTATTAAATAGATTCTTTTTCATATGATAAAGGTTTTATAATTGAATTATTGTTATCGCTCATGTAGTGAATTATTCGTATACATATGGTCGCGCCCGTTGCCGAGTGGTTAAACAGCTCCATTCTCACCAAGGCATCCCGGGTTCTTTCCCAGGCGACGGCAAAGTGATATTTGTGATGGACAACACGGCGCTGGGAGGTTTTCTCTGAAATCTTCGGTTTCACCCGCCATCTCATTCCACCGATGCTCCATTTCATGTCATATATCACCAGTGTTACCGACTGCGGTGCCGCATGTATCAGAGTCGGCGTTAAACACTACACATTTCATTTTGTATTTATAGGAAATAATAGACTGCTATAAGATAATTGATCGCTATTGGTCGTTATTAAACAATATGAGATATGTCGCATATGAATGGAATGATCTTGGAAATGTTTTCCTGGCTGTCTTGAATGGTTTCTGATTTTAGCTGGGGCACCGTAATTCCTTTATGAGCAACTAAGAGAGAGAGAGATGAGAGAGAGAGAGAGAGAGAGAGAGAGAGAGAGAGAGAGAGAGAGAGAGAGTGGAGAGAGAGAGAGAGAGAGATGAGAGAGAGAGAGAGAGAGAGAGAGAGAGAGAGAGAGAGAGAGAGAGAGAGAGAGGAGAGGAGAGAGAGAGAGAGAGAGAGAGAGAGAGAGAGAGAGAGAGGAGAGAGAGAGAGAGAGAGAGAGAGAGAGAGAGAGAGAGAGAGAGAGAGAGAGAGAGAGAGAGAGAGAGAGAGAGAGAGAGAGAGAGAGAGATGAGAGAGAGAGAGAGAGAGAGAGAGAGAGAGAGAGACGAGAGAGAGAGATGAGAGAGAGAGAGAGAGAGAGAGAGAGAGGAGAGAGAGAGAGAGAGAGAGGAGAGAGAGAGAGAGGAGAGAGAGAGAGAGAGAGAGAGAGAGAGAGAGAGAGAGAGAGAGAGAGAGAGAGAGAGAGAGAGAGAGAGAGAGAGAGAGAGAGAGAGAACGATGTAATTCAAACCACATTTTTATTTGTGACCCCTTTTAGTAGCTGCTGTTGTCCTCACCTCCCATTCCACAATTTTGGGTATATTTAGGCACTGATCTTCTTCAATAATATCAGGAATGGCAACAATGTTGTCTGCAGCAATGCTTGTCCGCGGTCTTCTCCTATGAGGTTTATTTTCTACAGCTTCTCTTCCCGCCACACAAGATTTAGCTCTCTCATACACTCCCCGTTTTCGAAAGTGTTTCTTCCCCAAAACTGTGCACGGAGTTGTCTCAAATTTTACGAAAGTTCGTGCCCCCTTTTTGCAGGAAATCTGGCTATTATGCGTTGCGCAACAGACGTGTGCACCTCATGCTCACTCATGGCGTACTGACGCAGCCCCGTTCTCCGCGGTGCGTGTGTGCGCAATACCTCTCTCAAGATACCCCAACTAGCATACTGACAAAATCTCTCCTCAAAATTATTACCAACAGCAGATATATATTAAAATTCCCGTTTATATTTTATCTACCCTCATATATGAAACGAATTATTTAGAGCTTTCTGGTTTCTGAACAATTGATATATTTGTGGTTACTGCTTCCATGCGTCATTTTGATAGTCTTTGTGTTACGTGTTGAATGGATGGGCGTTAAAATTAATCTCATGATGATTAAAATACTGTCGCGGCAACGGGCATAAAGGTTTCTGCGCAAATAGATGACAGGCGGATAGTGTTTTACGGAGATAAAGATCTTGCATAAGCAGATAACATAGCTTTGCAGATAAAGGTCTGCCGAAACAAACAAACTGAGATAAACGGAAATTTCTGGTGATATCTAGATTGATAGAGATTATTCAGTGTGTGGTTTGTTTTAGAATAGTTTAGAAATTATCAGTGATGTATTTAAGGGAGCGACGTCTCGCAAGAGCAGTAAACAGCTGTTGAGTATTGTTGTAACGAGAGCTGAAGTAACCAGATCGCTTTGTGTCATCGACCTTGGTAGATTGTGTTGTGTATGTGACGTAATGTTGTTACGTGAGAATTGAACAGTGTATTTCTACGGAAATAAAGAACATTTGGAATATCTGCAACTCGGACTTTTAATTCTGCGAACCCACAAAGTTACAATATACACATACCGTATAATGGTAATAGAGACAAACGGAATTTGCCATGCGACTTTTTTGAAACAAATAAATGAATATATATGAACACAACTTTATTCACTTCAGAAGAATGCAGATAGCGCATATGCTCTAAGTTTTCATTAAAATCTGAAGGTCTGCCAGTGTGTCGGAGCATTGGCTGAAGCATTAATGTAGGGCAAGTCTTACTTTGTCCATATATTTTAAAAAGTTTAATTTAATTCCATGAACAACTGCATAGGGGACATAAGATGGTAATGAAAGAGATTATGCTCAGTTATATGGTACAATACGTATAACACCTCCTTAATTAGTAGTGACCTTTTTACACTCATATCGCCTAGAGTGCTTCTATGTAGGAGAGTTGGGACGTTAGGGAAAATATCGCCACGTCTGATGTACGTTGTCCATAGAAGAATATTAGTAAATGTTATAACACACACTTCAATTGTAGACAAAGCTACAATAAATTAATATGTGTCAATAAATTAATATGTGTACACAATTCAGTACAAAAATAACGAGAGTTTTTAAATTTGTATGATTTTATATGTCAGATTTCTAAAAGCTTTTTATCTTGGTTGCATTTTCAGCTGTTTTGTATATTTAGTTTATTTTTGACTGCCGATAACGCGATAAGATTTTTTCAAACATTAAATCTTACCTTGAAAGATCGAATCATGTGCAGCACCTTACTCAAATAGTGAATGTAGCTTTTGGGGAATCGGTTATGAGTGAGACAAGCGTATACGAGAGGTAAAAAACGTTTTAAAGAGGTTCAGGAAGACAATGAAGGCCAAGATCGCAGTGGAATCACTTTTCAGCTAAACTACATTGAGTATTCCTAATTTTATATAATAGCTTCTTTGCTACTTATGTCTAATAATATGTAATTAATAGGTTACAATTATATTAGGTAAAACACTTTGCATATGAGATGAATAACGGTTCCATTCTATGTTCTACTGCCTCAGATTGACATTGTGGTGAATAATCGCATCTTCTCATTGTTGTAAACTACATCCAGACTGTTTTTATTATGCATGTGCGTCTTGCTGGGATAGAAATTTCTAAAGCATAGCATAAGAATGCTAATAGCATCTGCTTAGCATACAGGTCATATTTTGATATGTCTATGGGACACCAAGACTAGAACTGGACAACATATGTTGTATGTGGGAACTGCAAATCAACTCTTGAGACCTGGTATAAGGTCAAAATAAAAAATGAAATTTAGTGTACCTAGAATTTGGCGAGAACCAACAGATCACCTCTCCAATAGCTACTTCTGTGTTCAAGTTTTGTTTTATAAGAGGTGTAAGAAAAGCAATCTTTCGCATGTTCAGAATTGTCATAATCTCTTAGGGCCCATTAGGTACGGTGAAGGGCTTTCTATTCCTCCTACTTCAGTACTGAAATATTGTGCAGGCACCAGTGAATCAAATGTCAAAATAGACCACGAAGTAGGCTTCTGAGAGGATGAAGCTGGTACACTTCACTACCTTGTAAAAAATGAGTTAAATGATTTGCTCAGGAAATAAGACTTACAAAATCCAAAGCGTAGATCCATTGAAAGGGTAGAGCCAGACTGAAAAATTTAATACCATAGCCGGTATTTGAACCACGGATCTTCTGGTCTCCGTCCAGCCGCTCTAAGTCATTGAGCTACTATGGTCAGCTTGCCAACATGACATTAAATTCTCCAAATGACTCGTGTTTTTCCCGGTAAACCACTAGGAGTTCTCATAAGCACACGAGACAACTACCTTAATGGCGACTTACTATGCTGTAAGTACTTCAAGGCCCGGGCTTTATAGTTCGGACCACTATTAGGTACAATTAATGAAAATTAGTTGTTCTTTCACAATAGCCGTGTGTAGGATGCACTATGAAAGGGTAGAGAGAGAATTCCTAGAGGTTTACCGGGAAAAGCACGAGCCAGTTGGAGAATTTAATGTCAAGTTGGCACGTTGAACATATAAGCTCAATGATTTAGAGCGGCTGGGCGGAGACCAGAGGATCCGTGGTTCAAATCCCGACTATGGCATTAAAGTTTTCAGTCTGGCTGTACCCTTTCATAGTGCGTCCTACACACGGCTAGTGTGAAAGAACAATGAATTCCCATAAGTCCAATGATTAAGACTAAAACAGTGGAATCTATTGAGTAGCACATTTTTGTATATAGTAATATAAAGTGAGTAGAGATTATATAATTAAAATAGATGAAGTAAAATTATTACACTTTTTTAAACTGTATATTTTATTTTCCTACTTTTTATAAAAATAATTCAAAATTTTGTTGGATTATTAGGTTTATGATTAGGAAGAATTTTATTTAAATATAGATGAACTATTATTTTAATTTAGATTGTTAGCCACAAAAATATGATGTGGGAACCAAGCCCTTCTTGAGCAGGAAAAAGTACTAATACCTCCCCTCCATATTAAGCTTGGACTCGTCAAGAATTTCGTAAAGGCATTAGATCCAACATCAGATTCAGTGAAGTATATCCAGAATATACTTAATTAATTAAATCATTAGTGAGAACATATTAATTACCAACAAATAAAACATATTTGGAGCAGTCACATATTGCATTGCTTAAAAGTAATCGTATCCAACATGAGGAACTCGCTTCCACACATACGGGAGCCGACGATTGCCATCCACAGCGTCTTGTTGAACTAATACTAAAACAGACTGCACTAGTGCTGCTACGAACTAGTCTAAGTGGTAATTTTATTTTTCCTAGCTAGTTCAATATAACTCCAACAGCGATGTTTTTCCAGCAGTTCTCTAACAGTATAAACATCACATCATAACTTGCTATTGCGGTCTGTCAGCTCCACGTTTTTGATAAACGTCTTCCCTTCCTGTGCGAAATGCATTCTTCCATCTAACCAAGGTACTGTGACTTTGTGGGTTCGTGAAATTAAAAGTCCAATTTCACAGACTCAAAACGTTCTTTATTTCCATCGAATTACAGTTGGAGCACTTGCCGATTACAAAGAATTACTTAGCGCACACAATTACAATCCACCAGTTCGTCTGTCACAGGTCCATTCCACGCTCACAATTACGTACAACTCTTCTGATACACGTACACCGTCTTCCAGTCCGTTCGCTAACACGGCTCTCCTCACGGCTGCTCACCAAGAACTGAACTGACTCGTCCACTGCAGTCCTTATATAGGAAGATCGCTGTTTCTGGAAGCCTCGCGGCTCGGAAAATTATCCCGAATGTTCCAGACGTCAGGGGGGAAAGAGACTGCCAGCGACCAGTGACACTTTCTTCAACATCCGCTTCAGTGGTCTGAATGCCTCCTGTCGTCCTCACAGCTGCTAGCTGGTCGTGCCTTCCGATAATTAGGTGACAGTACGATATGGTAAAGTCTGTCTACCACAATTCTATGTAATTCCAATAATTCTATATGGGATTGTCGAGTATTGATACCTCTTGCAACCTGAATTTTAATGAAGCACCTTTGGTCGTATTTACTTACGATATTTAAAGCACTGAAGATAACACCTAAAATTAAACTTACTAAAATAGCTTAATAAATAAAATTATTATCTTCAAACTCACAGATAAATAACATTAGATGCTCTTATTTCTTTTTCATTGTTATCAGCTTACAAGATTCACCTCTCATAGCACCAAATGCAGGCAGTGTGGCCACTAATTTTTAAATGACCAATGTATTCTCCAAACGTCAAAGGTTAAGATAAAGTTTGGAATTTTTGTGGACTCGCAAGTGAAAAAATTACTTCGTGAAAGACATGGAAGAGCCTAGGGGATGTTGTGAACGGATTCCTAGGCAATCACAAATGGACAATTCAGGGATGTTGTAGATGTCTTTTGAAGAACTATAAATCAGTGGGTTGCAGCATGTCTCTATAACTGCATGTTCTCCACTAGCACCTGCTTGTTTTGCTTGTTCCATTTATACTCCGCCTTTAACTACTATGGTCATATCGGCGGCCGTTCTCCTTTGGAACATACTGAAGGTGTTAACTCGTTATCTTTGTTTTTTTTATCATTACATCACGCACACATACACACTCTCATTCATACTTCCAGACTCTGGGGAAGATGGGGAATTATCTTGGTCGGAGAAAGATCCCCACCCCCACCGCCGGGAATCGAACCCGGGACCCCTAGCACGGTAGGCAGGTGCTCTACCGACTGAGCTACGGGGCCAGCCCCCACTAGCACCTGGATCTTTGTGTTATATGGGTGCTTATTCAGGAAAACAGGTGAAAAGGTTCCTTCAGGACTTACAGTTGTTTGAAAGAAGGTACTAGGGACAGTATAATGAGCGAATGTTTCGTGATTGTATCTGTGGACTGATCAGGGAGAGTGATTTAACAGACAAGAGGAAATGTAGCAAGACAACACAGTTTTAAGCACACTGGACCTAACATATACATTTTCATATACTTAAACACTTTTGTCATATATACTTACTGTATTTATATTATTTTAAACGTTGCATTTAAGAATTTCTTTTTTGTTTTGTTTTATGGTCATATGTGAACGAGCATTCATTGTTCTAATTAACTTAAATATAATTTTGTTACATAGTGTTATTCAGGTTTTTATAAATACTAGAGAAGTTTTGCTACTTATCATTTCCATTTGAAGGGACAGGAAATTCGGACGATGTAATTAACGTACCCAGCATTCCCCTGGTGACCGAGAAAACACCTGAAGAAACCCATGGGTCAGGTAGATCGCCAACAGGCGATGAACTCAGGTCTACCGAATGTGGGCCACAGACGAAATCGCCTGATACATTGTACAAGTAAAAACAGCTTGCATTTTTATGTGTTTAAAATGGGAAGAGTTCTCGCCTGTAGCGAATTAGATGCGTTAAAGCCTTCAGCGTTGCCACCTCGTTACCCCCACTCTTTTAGTATTTCCTCCCCCCTCTCTCTCACTTCCAAGTATTCTTGGCGTTTAACGTAAGAGAACGCAAACTTAATTTTCAAACTTTTATAATAATGCAGTTGTTGAAATCACAATTACAACATGGATATTCGTATTTTACGCACATATTTTAAGTATATAGTTTAAAAAATTATAGTTTATGAATTAATTATTTCTCTAATCTAACGAAAATACCAGCGGTGCATCCATATAGCTGTGAATGTTACTTACGTTAAGAGATAATTCGTCATTTTCATTGTCTTCAACCTCTGAGTATTGCAAATTTATATTGATATGTTCCAAAATCCTGTCACGTGCTATTTCTTTCCAAAAGTCGTCTTCTTGAAGTTTATCTGATGTCTCACGCAGTTTTCCCAGCCTTGTTATGTACCTTGTCAATTTCTTCGTGAATAAGTCGTTCAACTTCAGTCAGTTTGAAAGTATTATTTCTGTTTGCAACATAATTTGAGCCCACATTAACTCTATTGGATTGTTCTGGCAGTGGTAAGGGGGAAGGTGGTTTATAATACCTCGTGTCTCATTTCAACTGCAAGCTGATCCAGCTGATATACTTTCCCTGGTTTTTAAACTGAAGAACAACCGAATAAATAGAGATTACGAACCATTCATAAACAAAGATATGTGACCAGACACTTTCCGCTAGTCCAGTAGGAAGTGTATTGTTTCCTCTCGCTCGAATTTAACAAACGGTTTGCTTATTCAAAGTAGTTCTTTCATCACGTCATGTTAAACGTTTACGTTTCAGTTCTGAGTAATTCATTACAAATATACGTACACACATACATGTCCACCAATAATGATATTCATTGTATTGTGATGCATTGTTATAATATTATTTGTATTAATAAAACTATATGAGCTAAAATATGGGGGTTTTACGGTTATGTTAAATACATTACTTTCTACCTTCCTCTTAGATCAATTTTTGCAAAATCTGCATTTTGTTTTATCGCGGGTAGTATGTACATATTAGAGATTGATAGGTTGGCGCTGGTGTCACACAACTTAGGGGGAGTGCAATATGACAGCACCATAGGACTCCGATTGGTTGCTCACCTAGCAGCGCTCAAGGACAAACACCATCCAATTTGAAACAGATAATAGGACACAGGGAGTAGAGTAAGTCACTTGGGTCCAACAACTCGGCGCTTTTTCCTGAACGCATACACTGTGTACATTAATATTCAGTGATCTGTCTGGAATGCAATATCCCATTTCAAAATTCACAAGCACAAATGCACTGGCTGGTTTCCGCAATACAAACTCAGATTGTATAACACGAAGAAGCGATTCTGCCTGGGACGATCAAATTAGAAAGTAAAGCTACATGTATGTACCCGCGATATATAAGGTTGGTTGTATTCTAACTCCTCACACTTACTTCTCTGCGCTCCAAACATGAAGTTCTTAGTAAGTACACCACAGCCACGGTTTTTTAATTACTCATATCTCTTATCAGT
Organism: Mantis religiosa; assembly: GCA_030765055.1. Lineage (NCBI taxonomy): Eukaryota > Metazoa > Arthropoda > Insecta > Mantodea > Mantidae > Mantis > Mantis religiosa. The sequence goes on from CM060951.1 coordinate 82,364,991, forward strand.
ATGACACTTTTGGAACGAAATGATTTTCCCCATTTTGAAAGTATTTTTAATAACAATATTTTTGTTGTTTGGAACTACATCAGCTACTAGTAGAAACTGAAGACCTGAGTTTAGTATTACGTATGGTATAGGTAGTTTCTAATTTATTTTAGTATTATGCTTTAAAATATTACCATGAGGTATTGGACAATGCAGCGCGAAAGTGAAGTGAGAAATGATGTAAGTGTTCTATAATTATGTAAGTAAACACTTAGCACTTTAATGAGCTAAAAGTTTTTGTAGTGCTGTTTCCATTGTTATTAATTTTGCCACCTTTGTGTTATAAGAAGTTACGTAAACCTGTGTTCCAGTTTCATTACAACAAGCTGCCTATACCAATAAAGTATTTGTATGGCATTCCTTTTGTTAAAAATACTGATGTCATACACCTCTTAGCCCAATGAACCCATTAGTTCAATCGCCGTATCTGAATACCTAAACGTTATAATGGAAGTTGAAGTAAACGACAAAAAACCCAAAGAATTGCACTCACACACATTCTCTACTCTTGTACAAAGGTTCAGAAGAACTCTTATTCCTCTATCTACTTTACGTAAACTGAGATAAACAATATATTACTGCTAACTTTTCTTGGGGCCAACTTGGGATTATGTAAATACAATAAGCAGCATTTAAATATTATAAGTGCATGGCTATGTGAAGGCTTGAAAAGCTGCTTTGTACGGCTTACCAATATTGAATAAGTCGCCAAAAGGAAAGGACTTCTAAGACATTATCAGATTTGAAGATATAGTTTATATTTGGCATAAAATATTTTAAACTTCAGTTATTTTAATTAGAATCGTTAAAGCTGGTTTTGATAAATTAAAAATGTTCGACAAATTCTGCATGTAATTCTCTCAATTGTTTGCAGGTGTGTGCTCTGCTGGTTTGTGGAGGCGTTTTTGCTGAAGAGAAGGAAACAGAGAAGAAGACCGACAAAAGGGGTCTTCACGATTTGGGTTATGGCGGTTTTGAGCATGGCAGTGGTTTCGATAGCTTTGGTCATGGAGGAAGCAGTTATGGCAGCTTTGGACATGGATTAAGCAGTTAAGGTGGCAGTTATGGCGGAGAATCTCATCAGGTGAAGGCCATCACCATAACCAAGGAAGTGAAAGTCCCTGTACCACATCCCTATCCCGTCCACGTAGAGAAGAATGTACCATATCCTGTGAAGGTACCTGTTCCTGTACATGTGGAGAAACCCTAACCTGTACATGTACCCAAACCCTATCCTGTATACGTAGAGAAGAAAGTACCATATCCTGTAGAGAAGACTGTCCCATATCCTGTGAAGGTACCAGTGAAGGTTCCTGTCCCAGTACCACATCCAGTCCCTGTCCCTAAACCTTATCCTGTAAAGGTACATGTCCCTGAACCTTATCCCGTGAAGGTACCTGTCGTGGTGGAGAAGAAGGTTCCAGTGTACATCAAGGGACATGATGGAGGATACGACTTCGGTGGTCACTCCTTTGGAGGTCATGGTTTCGGAGGCTACGGCTTTGGACATGGTCATTAATGTATTCACATATGTATATATCTGAACGAAAATATATCATGTTTATAAAGTTTCCTGAAAAGTTATTGTCCATTTGGAGTCACTATTTGATAGTATATTTCTTTGATCGTTTTTTAGAGTGTGGAAGATGACTCCCTCTCTCTCTTCCTGATTTATGTCCCCCAATCTAAATCCTATCGCAAGATTAATGACATGAGTGAAATGACGGTAAATGTATAACTTAGAATTACCCAACACTCATATTTCTGTTGGAAAACTGATCTAGACTGGCAAACATTCACAATGTGATAATTTCAGCTGTTTGGTAATTCCCTTTGCAGTCACAGCATAGAGTGAGACAAATGACTTATAACATAAGTCATTCCGTTCAGTACCCAGTAGCACATTATTCTTAAATGTATTATTTCATTCCAGTTTTCGACCGCCTCGGTAGCGTAGATGGTAGCGTGTCTGCCTCACGTTCTCGAGTTTAAATCTCGGGGGTGAGTTACCTGGATAAGGTTTTTCCTGGGTTTTTCTTTGTCGTGATAGATGAATGTCAGGTAACTCTAAGTTCCATGGACCCCGACGCATTTGAACATTATTTCACCCATTTCAGACATCGTCCGATATGACTTAAAGTTGGAAGACGTAAATTACAAACAAACAAAAAATCCAGTTTTCTTGCTATTTTTTATCGTCGTACCCTTCGAGAAAAATGTAGAAAAATATCTTGTTCATTCTTTGCCTTAAGAGAGTGTAGCCGGTTAAATAATTAGAAGTAGTCATCACTTCCAATACTTTTAGTGCACTTCATTCTGCGTCTATAATGAGAATTTCACAGATCTAGTGGTTTTTTCTGCTTATCCTTTTAATATGGAATGATGTGCCTACGTTTAACGTTTCATAATGAGTGAAAATGTGAAAATGACACGAAAATGTGACATTTACCCTTTTGACAAATATTTAGTTAATTTCGGAATATAATATTTAAATATTAAGGAGTGGATTTCCCTATATATAAGGGATAAAATATGGAATCAAAATAGATGTAAATAATCGTTATAGATTAAGAATAATTTCCTTTTGTTATATCACATATATTATTCTGAAGTATTAGATATCCATGTAATGTACTTTTATTTTGAGTTAAAAAGTTCTGATGGATTATGTACACACTTATTTAATGGTATACACGGTGTTCATTTTTATCTGTAATTTTACCGCGCAAAGTTTTACGTCATCAATAGCATCGCTGTTGGAGCGAGTTTATATACGATTCCCCCAGCGCCTTGCGATCGTATTTGATGTGCTGACAGTAGTTTTGAGGCCTCTCTCTACCGGCAGGTGAATGTACTATTTGCGAGGTGGGTCTGCCCAAGTAATATAAAGGTGCAGAATTTCGCCTGGTGCGTAGATACGACACAAAAACTATATACTGCAATGCAATGCAGTGCAAAGCTAATTATGCAGTCATAAAAGTATACCATAAAGAATATACAAAATGATAAGTCAATGAACACTTATTTCACAATGAACATGTATTTTTCTGTTATAGCAGACATATATGCTTATTCGAAACCTGTCACATAAAATAGAAATATTTCAATTTGATCTCAATTCTTTTCTGTCACCCACAGTTTCCTCACAGTGTAATCTCATTACAAACCAGAAAATTAGTAGAACATGCTCTAGGAATGAAAAATAAATTAGTGTTACAATATGTACAAAGCTTTTATCCAACTCTAAACAAGAAAATATCTCTAGTACATAGTCTTAAGTGTACATTTTCATTTATTTCGTTTCTCTATTCCCCTTAAACACTGTATTGTTAGAAGGTATGCTGGAAGGCTTTCTGTCTTAACATTATTTATTGCTTCTAGATTGGAACCAATCACTTTATAGCGTCCAGGGTCTCTCTTTTTGCGAGTATCTTGGAAATGTTTGATGTATCTATTGGTTTTTAAAGACATAAGTATACCAACATTAATAGACATTTTAATTAAGCGTGAGAATGACAAAAACTTGATATCGTATACTGATAAATAAGTAAGACGTTTATGTTCCAAACAAAAGTATGTCAATTTGACGGTATCTGGACACTTGACTACATTACGCTGCGAGGGACTTGTCTGACTGCTGTATAGCGTTGCATGAACTCCTCTATGTAGCGGTTTAAATTATATTTATATGTCACACCAATTTTAATGCTGGTAAAAAAGCAGCATTCAACCATGAAGACGCGGTGCTCTGTATTCATATCCAAGGGAAGCTGGTTTTATTACTAGCGCAAATACATTCAGAGCGCTGCAATTTGCTTACAAAAAATACCGCTTCTTCTCCGTAGAGGGCACTATGATTTCAAGATGGACTCACCAGTCAACTATGACGTCATTCTTGCTCAATCGTGGGCGTGGAAATAACGAATAAAAATGAACACTGTGTAGTTCTACATGATAAATATTGGATAAATAGTGAATTATTATTATTATTATTATTATTATTATTATTATTATTATTATTATTATTATTATTATTATTATTATTATTATTATTATTATTATTATTATTATTATTATTATTATTATTATTATTATTATTATTATTATTATTATTATTATTATTATTATTATTATTATTATTATTATTATTATTATTATTATTATTATTATTATTATTATTATTATTATTATTATTATTATTATTATTATTATTATTATTATTATTATTATTATTATTATTATTATTATTATTATTATTATTATTATTATTATTATTATTATTATTATTATTATTATTATTATTATTATTATTATTATTATTATTATTATTATTATTATTATTATTATTATTATTATTATTATTATTATTATTATTATTATTATTATTATTATTATTATTATTATTATTATTATTATTATTATTATTATTATTATTATTATTATTATTATTATTATTATTATTATTATTATTATTATTATTATTATTATTATTATTATTATTATTATTATTATTATTATTATTATTATTATTATTATTATTATTATTATTATTATTATTATTATTATTATTATTATTATTATTATTATTATTATTATTATTATTATTGTTGTTGTTGTTGTTGTTGTTGTTATTGTTATACCTGTTAATAAATAACTGCAGGAAGGCTAATGCAAAAACATAACGCAATAGTTAATAAACATATTCACAGCTTTCTTGACATTAAATAAACCTACCATTCTTTACGTTTAGTACTTTACATTTTTAAACATGTTTACCTGATTTTTAAACGTATTTTCTGAAACATAGTAACGTTTGTGGTGTATTTCTCACCTATAATGATATAAATTAATAAAATACAAATATCTAGTAAGTTCACTTTTGTCATTTTGGCAACATATTCAGCCCTAAGTTTTGTATCCCGTGGAGAGGGACTAAAAGTATGATATTTTTCAGAATTATTGTTGCATCTAAATGCAGCACAAGTTGTACTCATTGACAATTTTTAAACATATTATGTGCGTGTATTACACTTAAAGCACCTGAACAAATCCTGTCTTTACGATATGTGATTTTAACATAAGTACCTTCAAATGGTGGGTCGGCAGAAAACATAAATGGATAATGCGCATGTGCGATGGATGAGCAAAATATGTTCCGCATGTCTGGATTCTCCTTCTTACGGGTATTGTAGACTGTTAACATAACCTATTACTAAGCGCCACATTGCAGTAACAATGCGAAACTAATTACGTTCGTCGGCGCCGAGAATTATCCGACTTCTTTCTCAAGCAAATATGGGCATACCGTTAACTCTACAAATAGATTACTGAGCAACATATGAACTTAGCGTACTCGCGTAAGTACCCTATTATTCCATACACGTGAACTAAATTGGCACCACCTTTTACTTGGTCAGTGGCTATCGGCACCGAACCGATAACTACATGGAAAACGAACTGAACCACTTTTCTCTTCACATCTCTACAATTATTTATTTTTCGTGTAAATATTCTGTTTAATTACAGCACAGGTACAGGTGTTCCATGTATTTCTGTTTCACGGTGAATTCTAACGATAATGTAATAAATGGTTTACTTAAAAATATCTTAGTTAAACAAATAAGCATTTCTCGAGCACTCAATAGCTTACGGTTTCCTGGCACAAGCAGACTTTTGTGTGTTACTGCAATCTGCGTAACATTGTGTGAAGATAATAGTTAATTTAGTTTCAGGTATGGATTTAAAGATAGGAATCTCATCATTTCTCAATGTGCATACCTGCTTTCGTGTATTAGTTGGTACTTCTGTTGGACATGTATTGCCAACGATAACCGTGAAGGGTACTAACTGGCACGGATTTGGCTTGTTCCTTGGCTCCTCACCTCATCGCAAATGTCTGAAAACGAAAGGTCAAATGCTGTCCGAAATTTGAAATATCTCGGATCCATAAAACAGGAATATGTAACTATACCTAGTAACAATTTTGCAAATTGACAAGTAATCGCTTGCTTCGATCTGTTCATTTTTGCTGTTAGGTAGGACA
>CM060951.1:82373572-82383578 GCA_030765055.1 Mantis religiosa
ATAAATAAATAAATAAATAAATAAATAAATAAATAAATAAATAAATAAATAAATAAATAAATAAATAAATAAATAAATAAATAAATAAATAAATAAATAAATAAATAAATAAATAAATAAATAAATAAATAAATAAATAAATAAATAAATAAATAAATAAATAAATAAATAAATAAATAAATAAATAAATAAATAAATAAATAAATAAATAAATAAATAAATAAATAAATAAATAAATAAATAAATAAATAAATAAATAAATAAATAAATAAGTAATAAATGGATTTTGAAGATATCACACAGTGACCAGATATATATCTGGTATATAGTTTAATATAGTTTATAGATATATAGTTTATATATGATAAACTGAAAGCCTAATGTATTTCTATATTCTCTTTGCATAAAAAATGAGTAACAAAGAGATAATTCCTGCAACTGCTTATCTGGGTTAACTTGAAGTAGTGAGGGGAATAAGCGTTTGTACAAGTAAGAACAGCTTGTATTAAAATAGAGTAAGTGACTTGAGTCCATCAACTCGGATATTTTTCCTGTACGCATACATTATCTATATTAATTATTCGTTAATTTGTCTACAATGCAATATCCCATTTCTAAGTTCACCAACACAAACGAACTGGCTCATTTCCGCATTACAAACTCAGGTTGTATAACAGACGAAAAGGCGACTCTGTCTGGGACGATCTAGTTAGAAAGTAACGCTTCATGTATGTACGCACAGTATATAAGGTTGAATGTATTCTAGTTCCTCGCAGTTACTTCCCTGGTCTCCAAACATGCAGATCTTTGTAAGTACACCGCAGCCACTGTTTTATAATTACTCACATCTCTTGTCAATATGAAAATTTTGGGAGGAAATGCATTTCTGAATTTTGCTATTTTTTAAAAATAACACTTTTCTTCTTTGGAACTACATGAGCTATAGTAGGAGTTGAAGACGTGAGACTTGTATTACATATCATATACATATATTTCTAATTTTTTTACTGCAATGCTTTCAAATGATATTACCATGAAATATCGGATAATGCAATATGGGAATGAATTGAGAAAATTATTATGTAAAATTCCAATAATTATATAAACAAATCTTAGGCATTTTAATAAACAAAACCTTTTTGTGCTACTGGTGCCATTGTTATTATTGTAGTCACCTTCGTGCTTTATGGAGACACACGTATGTCTACCTGCTTTCCGGTTTCATTAGAATAACTTGTCTATACCTATAGGATATTTGTCTGGCATTTCTTTTGTTACGAAAACGAATGTCGTGCACCTCACAGCTCTGTGAACTCGGAGCTCAATTGAACACTCGATTTTTATTAGTTTATTCATCATATATGAATACCTAGAGGTTATAGGTGGCGTCAAAGTATAATGCAAAAGTCTGATGAGCCCCACTCACACGACCTTCTCTACTCTTGTACAAACTATTCTTAAAACACATATTCCTCTATCTCCGTCATGTAAACTGTTGAAACATTTTTATTGCATTGTTATTGTAGGTACATTGCAATTATGGGAATGCAGTCGATTTTAAGCAATAGTTAAATCTTTTAAGGACGTCACTGTATTTGACGTATTTATTACTGTATTTGACATAGTTTTATTTTAAGGAGTTCAAACTTTTTCTACAGTAAGTTTCTCTTTATTTCTTACTGTTTACATATATTGACAAAGTCGCTCACAATGAGGAGGACTTCTGAGAACATTATCAGATAATTCCAGAAATTGTTTAACATTAGGTGAAATGGATTAGGTTTAGTTTCTTATTGTTTAGCTATTTATTATCAAAATGTTAAATATTGTAATGCTGGTATTCTTAGGTAAGACTGGCTTTAATTTTATCTTTTATTTTAGTTGTTAGATGATGTTTGCCTTAATATATGTTATTTTAATAAAATTCGTTAGGTCTATATTTTATTATTTCGAAAAATTTCTATGTAAAGCGTAGGACGTGGTGGGATTATTTTTCTGTAAATCGTTGTATGGCATCCTTGTAGGAAGCTCAAATATAGTACCACTAATATAACCTTCGATATTTTAACCAACTTCTCGTTTTGAGTTATAATGTGCACGAACACATGTACAAACGAACAAACAATCACACACACTGGGAATCTCTTTCTAAGAACGCTGTTTTCGGTTATGTGAAGCTTAAAGCTTATATTTCCAGTGAAAACCTTGTACTAAATATTTGAATGGTTTGCAATGCCGCTCTCCTACAATGTACGTGGTGGAGGGGTAAAAAACGAGGAAGAGCGAGGAGAAAATAGAAACAGTTCTTTTCAGTTTGATGCCCCTATGTCTTGCTGATGGTTTAGCTAATGCCTTAAAATATAAAACATGCTTCATAATACATAAAAGGTTAATGTTACCCATGCACTGTTATTAGAAATTATATTGATACACATTTCGCATATTAGCTAAGATAACAATTTACTTATCTAAGCAATGACCATAAAATTAAATTCCGACAGCGTACTTCTTATAAATCAGTGAGTAATAGTTTTATATCCTACGTTGATCTGTCTTATTTCCGCTTATGTTGTTCCTCAACTATGAGTGATTATTAACTTCAGTTAACTACTGGTACGGTTCCACTTCAAATAATAAAAAAGAGAGAATATCAGTTTTCTGTTTCGCTAATAAAAATGAAACAAATCTCTACCGTGATCATTCGATCATATACATGCAGTATTAAGCAAAGATGACACCTTATTCTACTATAATTATCTCATAGAACATTTCTCATGAAACTCCTTAATTTCTTTATTAACTCAGGTATGTTGGCATTAGTTAATTATTTTTGTGGAACTACTCTAAAATTAATACCTAATAAGATGAATTAAATTATTCAGAGCTATCGCTTTATTATTGATATAATCCAACATTTCAAAATAGACATTTGTGTTGTTCTCCTTTTGCGTAATTCTTTCAATTGTTTACAGGTGTGTATTTTACTACTTAGTGCAGCCGTTTTTGCTGAGAAGAAGGAAACAAAGAAAAAGACCGACAAGAGGGGTCTGCACGATTTAGGTTATGGTGGTTTTGAGCATGGCGGTGGATTCGATAGCTTTGGGCATGGAGGAAGCAGTTATGGCAGCTTTGAACATGGAGGCGGCAGTTATGACAGCCTAGGACATGGAGGCGGCAGTTTTGAAAGCTTTGGACATGAAGGAAGCAATTATGGCAGCTTTGGACATGGCTTGAGCAGTTACGGCGGCAGTTATGGTGGAGAATCTCATCATGTGAAAGCCATCACCATCACCAAGGAAGTCAAAGTCCCTGTACCACATCCCTATCCCGTCCACGTAGAGAAGAAAGTACCATATCCTGTGAAGGTACCTGTTCCTGTACACGTGGAGAAGCCATATCCTGTACATGTACCCAAACCCTACCCCGTGTACGTGGAGAAGAAGGTACCATATCCTGTAGAGAAGACTGTCCCATATCCTGTGAAGGTACCAGTGAAGGTACCTGTACCAGTACCACACCCAGTCCCTGTCCCTAAACCTTATCCTGTAAAGGTACATGTCCCTGAACCTTATCCCGTGAAGGTGCCTGTCTTGGTGGAGAAGAAAGTTCCTGTATACATCAAGGGACACGATGGAGGTTATGACTTCGGTGGTCATTCCTTTGGAGGTCACAGTTTTGGAGGTTACGGCTTTGGACATGGTCATTAATGTATTCACAAATGTATATATCTAAAATAAAATAAAATAAAATGTTTTTTTTACAAACCTAACTGTAAACATTTATTTGGCGTATTGAATCAATTGTTAAATTGTATATTTTTCACTCATCCACTTTTAAAGTGCGTAAGACACATCTGTATGAATTCTGAGCTGTAGTAGCAAACTTTTCCGACCAGGAAATTTCCGCTGTTGTTTAATTGTTAACCTGTAAGTCGATTCGTCGCATATGCATATTTATAAAATCGGTGTCTTTATGTTATAAAGGCAGAGACAAATTATTGCGTGCATTCTGGTAATGAGTTTCTCATAAGAAATGGTGGCATATTTTGAGATCAATGATCTTGATGGGTTGATATCCAGTTGCTTCTAAATGATTATCGTCATCATTAGAAAGAATAATAATAATGATGATGATGATAATAATAATAATGATAATGATGATGATGATAATAATAATAATAATAATAATAATAATAATAATAATAATAATAATAATAATAATAATAATAATAATAATAATAATAATAATAATAATAATAATAATAATAATAATAATAATAATAATAATAATAATAATAATAATAATAATAATAATAATAATAATAATAATAATAATAATAATAATAATAATAATAATAATAATAATAATAATAATAATAATAATAATAATAATAATAATAATAATAATAATAATAATAATAATAATAATAATAATAATAATAATAATAATAATAATAATAATAATAATAATAATAATAACAATAATAATAATAATAATAATAATAATAATAATAATAATAATAATAATAATAATAATAATAATAATAATAATAATAATAATAATAATAATAATAATAATAATAATAATAATAATAATAATAATAATAATAATAATAATAATAATAATAATAATAATAATAATAATAATAATAATAATAATAATAATAATAATAATAATAATAATAATAATAATAATAATAATAATAATAATAATAATAATAATAATAATAATAATAATAATAATAATAATAATAATAATAATAATAATAATAATAATAATAATAATAATAATAATAATAATAATAATAAATATAGGAGCATTAGATAGAATGTCTTACATAAGAATGAAGTCTAATATTTAATATTGTGGTGGTTTTTCACTTTAGCCTTATATCTGTATACAGGCACATACCATGGTTTTAGGGGGTTTGAAATTACGTATTTCCTGGCCTCTTCTTTGAAATTTTTGATGCAACGTTATAATTATTTAAAGAGAGAAAGATAAATAGTACGGGGGATACAGAGAAGGAAAACTAGATACTGAAAGAGATACAGAAAATGGAAATTGAGGATTTATGTATTATGGAATCTCTGTAACTTCAATGGTTTCTTTGCGGCCCATTGTATACTGGGTGTGAAACATCGTTAATTGCGTTCAGAGGTCTCATCATCATATTTGAAGTTCTTTTACACGCTATAATTCACAACAAGTAACCTCTATTTTACTTTCGTTATGAGGAAGAGAACCCTGGTGCTCTGCATTTCAAGGTTAACAATTAGTTAAGGCAATCCTTTGCGGACCGAGGAATTTTAAAGACACTAATATGCTATCGCATTACAGCACGTGGCTTTACATGGGTCCAACCTCTTCACGTTTACTGATGAGGCCCCAGTTACAGATGAGGGAAAGTGAAACCTGAACAGAACCGAAAAGAACAACGCAGTGCGGACCAAGCAATTCCCATAATCGATCAGCCATGTGTCCAGAGAGTTTACTCCGTAATTTCTTCTTCTTCACTTGGTGTAAGATACAGTTTTGTTCATTTATAGTCTTCTACATCTTATGCCATTCTAGACGTCAGGTTAGGGAGCCACAACTCTGTATTAGACAGACAGAGAGAGAGAGAGAGAGAGAGAGAGAGAGAGAGAGAGAGAGAGAGAGAGAGAGAGAGAGAGAGAGGAGAGAGAGAGAGGAGAGAGAGAGAGAGAGAGAGAGAGAGAGAGAGAGAGAGAGAGAGAGAGAGAGAGAGAGAGAGAGAGAGAGAGAGAGAGAGAGAGAGAGAGAGAGAGAGAGAGAGAGAGAGAGAGAGAGAGAGAGAGAGAGAGAGAGAGAGAGAGAGAAGGAAAGAGAGAGATAAATTCAGGGATGAGTGATAAGCCCGGTCCGAGGAATGAGAGTGAGGGAAATAGCACGGAATGAGGGCAAAGTGGATGAAAGGAAAAATGATAATGGAGCAATTGGTTGAATAATCGGGGGAAACCGGAGGTCCCAGAGAACACGAGCCGCAGCGTCCTGTTATCCACGACAAATCTGAGTTTTCGGTCGCATGGGATTGAACTTGGGTCACCTTGGTGAGAGCCAAGCAGTTTAACCACTCAGCCACAGCGCGGCCTCCATAATCTGAGTGTATTATGATAACAGTTGGAAATGGGATTTATGTTTCTACTATTGTTGTATCGTCTAACTTTAAAAGGTATGATGAAAATATTTCACTTGTTCCATTGGCTATAGTTTTTTATATCCAACACATTCTACTGCATTTGCCCAGGTTTTAAATTAAGGTTTGAATTACAATTGCATGATAAGGACGTTTTCCAGAAGTTTGATTATTTCCTCAAACTAAAACCTTGAATCTCTATCAGAATCGTAATTATATTGCTATATTTAAATATGAGTCATATTAGGCTGTAAAATGATTATGCCATGGAATGGATAAAAATGAAACATTCACGGTGCTCTACGGAATTCTCTGATGTATATTCAGTATTTTCTTATATCTAAGAGAACTAAAAGGCATCCATTTTTTTATTCCTATGAGAAATATAGTTTAAGATACTTTAATTCATTTTTTGCCCATTGATACTGTAGTTCTCAAAATTGGAATTACTTAAGGGCTATCTGTTTTCGAACTTTTCATAAACTCCTAGTTACTTTTTAACACGGTGTGTCGACAGTTTTTGTTACAATGGAGGGCCTCAAAAGTAATTTCATAATAACTAAATATTTCATATTGTCACACCCCGCCCCTATGTCTGAAGTGAAGGGATTGAGTAGGAGTAGGGGGATTTTCTGCTCTGGTTTACTTCCTGGAGGGGCATTAGAGTCGCAGCCTTCCATTTCGATCCTAGAAGACGTTACGAAGCCAGAGCAAAATAGGCTGTTACTTCACAGATACTTTTCAAGGCTGTTCCAGAATATAATTCGAAAGCATTCGGCTACTGGAACAATCTCCCGCTCCCGGCAGGACTATATCAGCTGCTTCAGGGCCTGGTAGGACAGCTGGCATTTGGCGTACAGTCCATGTAAGAGTTGAACCTGTGTGTACGTCAGATAGATTATCAGCAGCATAAGCTGGTCAATACAACAAAGTCATAAAGAAACATTAAAGAAACCTGGTGAAGGTGTGTATTTGTGCAAAAGAAACGTGATTGTTCGTTAGCATTGCGCTAAGATTTAGTGACAAAGAAAGTAGTTTGAGGGGGACTTCATTTTGACTTTTGTGTTTTGTCACAATATACTAATATGACGATAACAAAAAGAACACATCTAGTGCATTTGACTTTAAATGAAGGAAATAAACGGGTATGTGTGAAAATAAGTTAATTCGCCTTAGTAAAATGCAGTTTGTATTCAAACGAAACATGTGCTAGTGTATCAACAGTGGCGGATGAGGGGCCTAATGCTTTTGCAGGCAGCAGCATTAGCTGGCCGGGTTTAACAGACAAGTACAATGAAACTCGTAATTAGCTCCCGAGTATAACGATATCTCGTTTATTACGCTTTATCTCTAAATTCTCTGGAAGTTCCATATCATTGCTGTGTAGTTTTTATCACTCATAATGTGTTAGCGCTGTTTTACGTATTTTGTGACCTTGCTGAGCGGTTAGTGCAGCGTGTTTTATTTGGAAAGCCTCTCTGGTCCTCACAATTGATACATTTCCATGAAACAAACTTACACTTTCAAAAGGCTCGCTTTCTTAGTCCCTCTCTAAAGTTTAGCCACATGTAGAACAGACACAATATAGGAATATTCAAATTTTCTCTGTAAGAGAGAATTTACAAATTATGCAGAAGTATGAGGATAATTCCACCAAAAATTAAAGGATTTTCAGAATCTCTGTAATTCCTTTCATCTGGTATACTAGCTGGGCATTGACTTTCCTCTTCGAATAGTTGATTTGATAGATTCAAGCAAAAATAGCATTAAGTATCTGCATTATCAGTTTTTGTTTGCTTGTAATTTTCGACTTTCGACGTTAAGTCATATCGAACGGTGAATGAATTGGGTGAAATGATGCTCAAATGAGTCCAAGGTCGATGGAGCTTAGAGTTACCCGACATTCTTCTTGAAAGATAAGGGAAAACCCAAGGAAAACCTCATCCAGGTAAGTCACCCTGACCTAGATTCGAACTCGGGAGCGCTTGAAGGTGAGGCAGACACGCTACCATCTACGCTACCGAGGCGGGCATCATCAGTGGTGAATCATAATCGTTTAAATAGAATAATTTATGGTAAGAGGGCACCTCAGTCAGGTAGTTCAAGAATTTTTCCTTAAATTATCTCTTGAAGCATTATTAAGTGTACAGCACCAAAATTGTACGGAGTAAAATTAATTATGTTGCATTCGTTTTTAAACTGTATCAAGATTGCTTTCTAGTACCCGTGTGTGATGCTGTACCGCTTATTGCATATTTAGGTTACAGTCCCTTGAGGAGGATAGCTTGGAGGCTTAATGTAATTTACAACATTGAACAACCTGGTGGAGGAATGCAAATGTAAATATTTATGAAATGATGCTCAGTTATGTAATGAAATGTGGAACTCCAATAGGGAGTTTATTTTTACTCACAAAGGCGGTTACCGAATGTGAAAACTAACGAGACCCTTCGAACTCGGAAGTTTAGGCGAATTTTGTCTGAAGCAAATTTTGAACTTACGTAAAATTTTAAAAATGGAATTCCAAAAAAACCTATCAACATCAAGTACTTGTTTAGTTACTTTTGTGTTTCCTTATTTAAATAGTGTAGAAAATGGTCTAATAACTGCATTCGTGTTCAACAAATAAAATAGTGTAGACGTGCACACACAGTGTTTAGTTTTCTTAGCAGACACCTTTCTCTTTTAATATGACGCTGTACAGTTGGCAGTACATCTTACATTATTAGAAAACAATTAATAATTTGATTTTTAAGAAGAAGCAGTGGGAAATTAATGACAAGTATGAAATAATCAAATTCAAAATTTTCGCTGAACTTTGCACTGTAAATTAATGAAAAGTGGCTTTTTTTTCTCATTTCTTAATGGAATATTAGTATTTGTGTATAAATTAGTTGGAACTTCTGATATCCAAGTGTTGCCAAAGACAGCCATGTTAGCTACTGATATGAATTTGATTCCTGCACCTTGTCCCTTCACTTGCTACTAGTGTAATCGGGCGTGACAGTCTGTCAGGTCTTGCCAAATTTGACGTGGCACGGGCTCATAGATTGGTGATATAACAGTGTGGCAAACTGACAAGTAGTCTTGAAGAATAGTAAATATGTCTCCATTCAGACTATACAAAACAGTCATAGACCTATTTCTTCTCTTTATCAACGCAATGTCATGGCACGTGGACTGTAAATCCGGAGCCGTAACTTGTGTTGCAGACAAAGCGTTTTCACCTATTCAGATGGATTAGCTATTGAATTACCAGGAAACGGAATGTTCTTAGTTCTCCATTGAAAGTGATTCTGATTTACTATTCACTTGGACTGCAATATCTCCATTCCGTCCTACTGTGCATTTGCCGTCCGTCCTTGCGGCTATTCATACCTAGGATCTGTATACCTGTCTACCTGCCTGTCGGTCTGCTTGTCTGCCTGCTACGTCCAAAACTTACATTCCTGTATACCTACAATTATACATAAATTTATGAAAACATACGTAGATGCATATATACATAAGGTACATACATGCATACATTATTTCCCGAGGTCGCGACTTCAAACTCAGCGCGGGCAATGGACCTCTTTGAGCGTAAAAGTGCTTAGCCTGGCTTCCTTCGCCAATGAAGTGAAGCCGGTTGTCCCGTATTGAACATTTCCGGCACTTAAAATAACGTCAGTACTGTCAAAGAGACCTCTAAGCATAATATACTCTAATATACTAGAAGCGTTCAAACAAGATTGGAACTACATATTTGTTTGTTTACTGGAACCATTTATTGAATAAATTCATTCAGGTAACATTACAGGTATTCCCGGCCAATGTCTAAGCATTTGTTCCGTCGCTCTGATAGCTTCC
>CM060951.1:82384578-82488052 GCA_030765055.1 Mantis religiosa
AGTGTGTCGCCAGTTTGTCTTACATGTTCAATGGTTGGGCCTCAAAAGTAATTTCATCATGTCTTAAGTTTTCATAATGTCACATCCTCGCTCCTATGCCTGCAGTGAAGGGATTGAGTGGGAGTAGGGGAATGTTTCTTCCTTGTTTATTGCCTGCAGGGGCAGTAGAGACGCAGCCTTCCTGTTCGATCCTAGATGACGTCACGAAGCCAGAGTAAAACAGGTTGTCACTGCACAGATACCTTTCAAGGCTACTCCAGAATATAATTCGAAAACATTCGGCTACTTAAACAATCTCACGCTCTCGGAAGGAGTATATCAGCTGCTGCAAGGCCTGGTAGGGCAGTTGGCAATTGGCGTACAGTCCATGTAAGAGGTGAACCTGTGAATAAGTCAGATAGATTATCAGCACCACAAGCTGGTCCATACAACAAAGGCATAAAGAAACATCAAAGAAATCTGTTGAAGGTATGTATGTGTGTAAAAGAGAAAGTGATTGTTCGTTAGCATTGCGCTAAAGTTTAGTGACAGAGAAGGTAGTTTGAGGGGAACTTCATTTTGGCTTTTGTGTTTTTGTCACATTATATTAACATAATCATAAGGAAAAGAACATATTTATTGCATTTGACTTTCAATGGGGGAAATAAATGGGTATGTGTGAAAATAAGTTAATTAGCCTTAGTAAAATGCAGTTTTTATTCAAACGAAACATGTGCTAGTGTATCAACAGTGGCGGATGAGGGCCTAATGCTTTTGCAGGCAGCAGCATTAGCTGGCCGGGTTTAACAGACAAGTACAATGAAACTCGTAATTAGCTCCCGAGTATAACGATATTTCGTTCGGTACGCTTTATCTGTATAATGTCCCTGGAAGTTCCATATCATTGCTGTGTAGTTTTTATCCCTTATAATGTGTTAGCGCTGTTTTACGTATTTTGTGACCTTGCTGAGCGGTCATTGCAGCTCAAGTGTTTTATCTGGAACGCCTCTCTGGTCCTCACAATTGATACATTTTCATCAAACAAACTTACACTTTCAAAAGCCTCGCTTTCTTAGTCCCGCTCTAAAGTTTAGCCACATGTAGAACAGACACAATATAGGAATATTCAAATTTTCTCTGTAAGAGAGAATTTACAAATTCTGCAGAAGTATGAGGATAATTCCTCCTTAAATCAAAGGATTTTCAGAATCTCTGTAAATCCTTTCACCTGGTCTGCTAGCTGGGCATTGACATTACTCTTCGAATAGTTGACTTGTTAGATTAAAGCGAAAAAATAGCATTAAGTATCTGCATTATCAGTGTTTTTTTGCTTGTAATTTACGTCCTCCGAAATTACGCCATATCGAATGGTGAATGAATTGGGTGAAATGATGCTCAAATGAGTCCAGGGTCCATGGATCTTAGAGTTACCCGACATTCGTCTTGAAAGATAAGGGAAAATCCCGGAAAAAACCTCATCCAGAAAAGTCACCCTGTCCGATATTCGAACTGGAGACCTCTTGAACGTGAGGCAGACACGCTACCATCTACGCTACCGAGGCGGGCATTATAAGTGGTGAATCAGAATCGTTTAAGTAGAGTAATTTATAGTAAGAGGGCACGTCAGTCAGTAATTCAAGAATTTTTCCTTAAATTATCTCTTGAAGCACTAACTGTACAGCACCCAAATTGTACGGAGTAAAATTAATTATGTTGCATTTGTTATTAAACTGTATCAAGATTACTACTATCAAGATTAGCTACGATCATAACCCGTGTGCGATGCTGTACCGATTATTGCATATTTAGGCTACAGTCCCTTGGAGTTTTACTGTAATGTACACCACTGAACAACCGGGTGGAGGAATGCAAATGTAAATATTTATGAAATGGTGCTCAGTTATATAATACAATGTGGAAATCCAATAGGGAGTTTATTTTTACTCACAATGGCGGTACTGAACGTCCCCTAAAATGAGAATGCGAAAGTAATGAGACCCTTCGAACCCGGAAGTTTAGGCGAATTTTGTCTGAAGCAAATTTCGAGGTTATGTAAAATTTTAAAATGGATTACCAAAAAATATATCAACATAAAGTACTTGTTTAGTTACCTTTGTGTTTCCTTATTTAAATAGTGTAGAAAATGGTCTAATAACTGCATTCGTGTTCAACAAGTAAAATACTGTAGACGTGCACACACAGTGTTCAGTTTTCTTAGTAGACCTCTTTCTCTTTTAATATCACACTGTACTGTTGGCAATACATCTTACATTATTAGAAAACAATTAAGAATTTGATTTTTAAGGACGAGCACACACTTACCTCCTCCCTATCTCGCCCTGATTAGCAGTTTCCTCAGAGACCGCACGTTCAGGGTGACAGTAGAAGGACGGCTGTCATCAATCAATTTTTCTCTTTTAATAGCACACTGTACAGTTGGAAATACATTTTACATTATTAGAAAACAATTACGAACTTGATTTATAAGGACGAGCACCCACGCACCTCCTCCCTACCTCGCCCTGATTAGCAGTTTCCTCAGAGATTGCACGTTCAGGGTGAGAGTGGAAGGACGGCTGACATCTATCAGACCCATAGCCCTGGGAGTCCCGGAAGGCAGTGTTCTGTCTCCGTTACTCTTTGCGGACTACATGTCTGATTTCCTCCTAGAACCACAGACTGTTACGTGCCAATATGCCAACGACGTCCTCAAATGACACGTAACATGAACCTAAGATATTGTCATCCTCCTCTGCAGCGCCAGCTCCAAGCCATCGGCCGTTGGAGTGAGAAGTGAAGGATGGCCATTAGCCCCGAGAAGAGCTCCGCTCTTCTCCTGGCTAAGGTCCGAGCTAGGCGGAAGCAGAGGTTGAGGCAGAGGCAAATCCCCTGGTTTCCCTCTGCCAAATACCTTGGCGTCCTCCTCGATCGCGTCCTCACCTAAGTACCTCACGTGCGGGTTAAAGCAGGACAAGGGCGTGCAGCACTCAGGCAGTTGTACCCTGTACTAAAATCCACCATGCCAACGCATCTCAAGCTACGCCTGTATCGGGCGATTATACCGTCCCTGATTCTGTACGACTGCGAAGTCTGGGGATCAGCAGCTCCGCCCACTGTCCGTAGACTACAGTACGTCTAGAACAGGGCACAGCGCATGATCTATGATACCGGGCGTAGATTCCTGTCCCACATGCTTCACACCTACTCCGCAGTCCCGTACATTGTGGACGTGGTTAGGGAGATGTCCCGCACCATCTACAATAAGCTAGACTACCATCCCAATAACCTGGTGAACAACCTTGGCCGTTACGACCACAGGGTTCCTCGCCGCCGACCAAGCTACCGGTTGCCCAAAGATGCTTTCGGTAACCAGAAATAAACAGTACCACTTTCCCCTGACTCCATACCCCCAAGTCAAGAAATGGGCTTAGTAAATCCCATGCCTAGACATTAGTTCCTTTCCCTCTAGCCTGTCAAGCGGACTGTGCTCAGATGCCTCCCAGGCAGGCGGAAGAGCGCAGCTAGCACTGGCCGCACCCCCCCCCCCTTCACGCGGCAACAGCGCCCATTTAAGGCTAGACATACCGCTGCCTAAGAAAACCGGCTGAGACACAAGACGATTCTATTATATTGCCCAGATAAAGCCGCACCAAGTGGCTAGGTGCAAGACAGCAAACACTCCGTCCAGGTAAACCTGGACGACTCGATTCTTCTGCTGGTCTGCTGGAAGGACGAGCAGTGGGAAATTAATGACAGGTATGAAATAATCAAATTCAAAATTTTCGCTAAAATTTGCACTGTAAATTAAAGAAAAGTGTTTTTTTCTCACTTCTTAATGGAATGTTATACTTTGTGTATAAATTAGTTGGAACTTCTGATATCCAAGTGTTGCCAAAGACAGCCATATTAGCTGCTGATATGAATTTGATTCTTCCACCTCGTCCCTTCACTTGCTGCTAGTGTAGGTGGACGTGACAGTCTTTCAGTTCATAGATTGGTAATAAAACAGTGTGGCAAACTGACAAGTATTCTTGAAGAATAGTAAATATGTCTCCATTCAGACTGTACAAAACAGTCATAGACCTATTTCTTCTCTTTATCAACGCAATGTCTTGGCACGCGGACAGTGAATCCGGAGCCGTTCTTGTGTTGCAGAAAAAGAGTTTTCACCTATTCAGATGGATTAGCTATTGAATTACCAAGGAAACAGAATGTTCTTTGTTATCCATTGAAAGTGATCCTGATATACTATTCACTTTAACTGCAATACCTCTACTCCGTTCTACTGTGCATTCGCCGTCCGTCCGTGCGGCCATTCATACCTTGGACCTGCATACCTGTCTACCTGCCTGTCGGACTGCTTGTCTGCCTGCTACGTGCAAAACTTACATTCCTGTATACCTACATTTATACATACATAAATTTATTAAAACATACTAGATACATGTATACATAGGGCACATACATGCATACATTATTTCCCGAGGTCGCGACTTCAAACTCAGCGCGGGCAATGGACCATTTTAAGCGTAAAAGTGCTTAGCCTGGCTTCCTTCGCAAATGAAGTGAAGCCGGTTGTCCAGTGTTGTACATTTACGGCACGTAAAAGAACCTCAATCCTGTCAAACAGACCTCTGAGCAAATTTAAGTGATCCTTCAGGCCCAATATTTTAGGGGCGTTCAAAAAAGATTGGAACTACAACATTTTTGTTTGTTTACAGGAACCATTTATTGAAAAAAATTATTCAGGTAGCGTTTCAGGTATCCCCTGCCAATGTCTATTCACTTGTTCCGTCGCTCTGGTATCTTCCGTATATGCGTAGCAAACCGATCTTTGGAAGTATCCCGGCCCCACTGATGTACAACTGCACGGAGTTCGTCATTAGTGGTGAACTTCTTACCCCGAATGTGCTCTTTCATCGAGTCGAATAGGGCATTGTCGCTAGGAGCCAAATCGGGTGAATATGGTGGATGTGGCAGCACAGTAAACCCTAGTGTATGAATGACGATCATGGTTTGGCGACTGGAATGTGGTTGTGCATTGTCTTATTGTAAAAGAACACCACGGTCCCATTTTTGATGGTGGAATTGTTGAATGCGTCGGCGGAGTTGCTGCAATGACTTGTACCGCTCACTGTTGATGGTCGTATTGGGAGAGGGACAATCCAGCAGCAGTATCCCTACCTGATAGGGGATCTGTCCCCTTCAGCTGCTTTAGTGCGAGCGCTGCGGACACTTAGCACTCGTGGTACCTCTGACGTTATTAGAGGGAACTCGGGCCGAACCGCCGAGCCCCTCCCGTCGGGGAGTTATTGGGATTTGGCTGGACTCGAGGGAGCCGTGTGTTCCCGACACCCACGGGGAATTGGGTACCTCCGGCCAGGCTACGGCCGCCCGGAGGGTGTAAAGTGTTGACTCATAAGTCCCGGATACTAGCCTGCAGAGCTAGTAGAAGGTGTGCTAGATCACCAGGGGGCCCCTCCGAGGTTTCCGGTAGTCTTCCCTCGGGGTTGACGCACGTAAGTGGCGTAACCACTTCCATCCCGTCTTGACGTTGTTGTCAACGGGGGGCTTTTTAAGAACTCAGGTATTGCCCTGTGGAAAGACCCCCCCCCCGGAGTTATCCAGCGCTCCCGGGTTGAAGGAGGCCAGGCTCTTCGGACTTTTGGGTAGGTCCTGTGCACTTAACTGATTGCAGAACACAGTTGCAATGTGTTTCCGAATGAATAGTCCTGGCCGTGACTTCTTGCAACGAGGGCACGTAGCATGTTTCTACTCCATAGACTGGCGTTTCTCTTCGTGGAAAAAACCATGACTCGTTGACGGTGACAAGTTTCACAAAGAATTCCTCTGGATTTGCACTATACTGTTGCAGTAACTGTTGGCACAACAACACAGGCTTGTGTTTCTGCGCATTTGTGAAGGTAAGTGCCACCCATTGTGCACGAACCTTTATCATCATCAAATCTTCATGGATTATAGTGCGGAGGGTTCCCCGCGATAAGCCTGTTGCCAGAACTAATTCATGAAATGTGATTCGCCTGTTCTCCAATATCAGGTCATTGACAAGCTGTGTATTGTATGGTTTGCACGCAGTTCCTGGAAGCCCAGTGCTTTTGCGTTTTTAAGAACAATCCTTGCCGTCTTTAAGTTCAGACACTAACGAAACACGGACCTGCGACTTGGTGCAACTCCCCACATGGGGCCACTTAACTCTTGTGGATGTCTGAAGCAGTCACTCCTTCCCTCCAGAGGAACCACACAGTCCACCTTTGACTGTACGTGTCTGCTTCCATGTTGTTTCACTGATATCCACAAGCGTACAACCAAGGCGTACAATTGCTGCACCAGTGTGCCATCTATGGGAAGTAGCAGCACCATCTGTTGACAGTAGACAGCACTATCGCCTATCTTCACTCGTACATCGACACATGTTTTAAACTGCTACCTTGCAGGGGGTATAGAGGGGTGCCTATCATTACTGAACGAACTAAATGTAATGGTACGCTAGGAACCACAATAGCTTAATGGACTCAACATGCACAGCACATAAATAAAAGAAAATTCCTCTTTTAAACGATATTTATTAGCTTGTGTGGCACATATCTACGGTAACGTAACCCATGGTGTAACAGCCTGCTACCAGGGCATAGTCTATCAACTCACGCTCACATACGCAAGCGAGATTTGGGCGAACATCCAACCGATATGTGACACAGCATGGGAGGAATTGTGGTCAGCATCACGGCACCTCCAGCAGGAAAGTGGGCTTTTTAGACCAGGGTACGGTATCTAGTGTAGCTCCTCAAATTCTTCGTAATACTGAGTGGGCAGGGGTCTTATACCCGGGATCTAACATCCACATCCACATACCTGGATAGGTGGAGAAGTTTTTGTAATATACGTAGTATGCTTTTTGAAAATTTAATTAAAAGCATGTTTTCATTTACTGATCCCAACAATTTTTAGAAATGTATTCCTGGATGAGCGCATATATAGATATTTATTAATAATACTAATTTTAATGATTATAACAATAAATTGGGATGAACATCAAATTTAAGCGGGAATTTAATTCAGTGTCATCGAAGAATGCGATACAAGAATTTCCAGAAAATCCCCCAACTAAGATTAACCTATACATGGAAAAAAATTTAAAAATATTGACCTTATCAAAATAACCTGTATTATTTTGATTAAAAGTACATCTGTAAATTCCTGGTAATGTCCTCAAAGGTCTTTTTCATTCTGGGTGACTTACAACAGATGGCAAACCGTAAGGAATAGAAGAAATCCTACTGCACAATAATAGGTATAAATATCGCTGGAACAGACAATTTATGTCAAATACTTTTCTATTGTGGAGTGAAATATTTCCTACATATTCATTGTCCTTAGAATTTTTGATACTTATATATTTCTCAAATTGGTAATTGTTATTAATTTTTTAGTATGAGATCAGCAAAGAAGGGGACATTTAAGATATTTTACACAGCGACAAGCTCTTTAAGAATTTTTCTGTGACTTAAGGCATACGGCCTTCCTTTATTCCCTTTACATCATCAATAAATTAGCAGTAATATAATTTCTTCAAATGTTTAGCTGGATTAAAATGACCTAGATGGAAGAATAAACGTTTTAAGTATAGTTTGTATAAGAATATCCTATGAGAATAGTATATCATATCTTCATTTGTATAATTGTGTTGGATGCACAACACCCCATTTCTAATGTTACAATTACAGATACATATATTGGCATATTTCCGCATAGCAAACCCAGGTTGTATAATCGTGCACAGGCGGCTCCGTCTGGAACGATCTTGTTAGAAAGGAAAGCTGCATGTATGCAGACAACATATATAATCTTAGATGTATTCTAGCTCCTCACAGTATCTTCTCTGCTCTACAAACATGAAGATCATAGTAAGTACCAAATACTCCATATCAGCTGTGCATTATGAAACTTTCGGGATGGAACATTTTTCTGCATTTTGATACATTTTAAATGTAGTGTTGTTCCTTTCTGGAAATAGCTTAATCACTACTGAATGCTGAAGGCCTTAATTTAGTATAAAATATAGTACCTCATTTGTTTACGATTCTGCATTTAAATGTAGCCGGCCCTCGTAGCCATGGTCGTTAGAACGTATGCCTCTAGCGTTCCACCGCGTAGAGGCTCGCGGGTTCGTGTCCCACCCTGGGCATGGGTGTTTATGTGTATACTGTATATGTGTGAAACTATAGCAAACAGATAGGTAATTAAACGGAAACAATAAAAAGCGGTTAAATAAGGAAAAGAAAAAAATAGATATAAAAATATATATCTATATAAATAGATATATATTTTTTGCAATAAATAAAAAATATTAGTGGTATGAGCTGTTGAAGTATGCAACGTAAGGCCGTATTAAGCAATTAGGTATGTCAGATTTCGACTAATGAAAATATTAGACACGTTAAGAAACTAACTTATGTTTATTCTTCTGTCATTATTTTGCCACCTTCGTGATATGATGGTACGTCTACCTGTTAGTCTAACAACCATCCTTCCAGTTTCATTGGAATAAGTTGCCTATCTTTGATTCTTATTGTTTAAAAAGCAACTCTAAGATCTGTGAAATGAGCTCATCAGTCTATTCACACATCTCTCAATGTCTCGGTCACTACAATCGACATTGAAGTAAAAAGGAACACCTGATGTGTTGCATTTACATGGCTTTTTCTATACTTATACAAACCTTATTGCTCTTTTAACTTTATTCTAATAAGTTGGTGTAAAGGAAATATCGGAATACAGTAGACATTAGGCAGCAGTGAAATCTTTTAAGCATTGCGCTAACTCATTGCTACGAAATTTCATCCTCTACGCATATCCAACCGATAAAAATGAATGACGTGCTCCTGTTTCATAAAAATAAAAGTGTGGAAGATTTAATATTTAGAATCGAAAATCTTATTTTTGGCAAAATTAAAATTTTGTAAAATGTTTCCTATAGTGCATGGTCTGAGGAGAGGGAATTTATTTAAAATTTTAATGTCACATCTTTGGAACATGCTGAAGGTTAAGTACAAGTGTGATAGTTAACTGACTTGTTGAGTTACGTAGTTCACGAACACGTGTGCACTCATTCACACGGAAGTACAACACACAAATTAACGAACCATACGTAGATTTTTAAAAATATTTGTCACGGATACATCTCACGCATATTTACAGCGAATCCTCAGTATAACATTTTTTGGTTAAAACACTTGCTTTTCTAGCTACGATGTAGCGTGAAGAAAATAAGTTAAATTTCTCAGTTTGATTCTGGCATGTTTTCTGCCTGATGGTTCCACCAACGCGTTAAAATATAACTACATACTCTATTCTGCACAAATTATAGTAAATCACCTTTTACTCTATCAGTAAGTTGTTTATGTAACTAATAATAGGATAAAATTAATTATAAAAACGGAGGTATTTTAAAATCCAGCAATAATATAATCTCCCACGTGTTTATATTATTTAAAAACATCTATTGCTGCTGAAATGTACAGTAATTACTTGCTTCAGGTATTTACTGGCCAAGGTCTAATAGGAACAAAAGCAAACAATTATTTTATTTTCTAACAGAAATAAAAGAACTCTTTAATGCTGATCACGAATATTTAACAACAGTGAAAATAAAAAACACCTCCTTCCAATCGATTATTTTGGTTTAATTTCGAACTCAGATTCTTGTCATTAGGCAATTCTTTTCTAAAGCTTTGATCTGAAATGTTTATTATTTGTTAAATTGAATTAAATTACTATAGAGTTATCGCATTATTACTGAAGGTAATGAAAATTTTAAAAAGTCTTATTTTTTCCCCTTATACGTAATTCTCTCAATTGTTTGTAGGTGTGTGTTTTACTACTGTGTGGAGCCGTTTTTGCTGAGGAGAAGGAAACAGAGAAGAAGACCGACAAGAGGGGTCTTCACGATTTGGGTTATGGTGGCTTTGAGCATGGCAGTGGATTCGATAGCTTTGGACACGGAGGAAGCGATTATGGCAGCTTTGGACATGGATTAAGCAGTTATGGTGGAAGTGGGTATGGTGGAGAATCTCATCACGTGAAAGACATCACCATCACCAAGGAAGTCAAAGTCCCTGTACCACACCCCTATCCCGTCCCCGTAGAGAAGAAGGTACCATATCCTGTGAAGGTACCTGTTCCTGTACATGTTGAGAAGCCGTATCCTGTACATGTACCCAAACCCTATCCAGTATACGTGGAGAAGAAGGTACCATATCCTGTGGAGAAGGCTGTACCATATCCTGTGAAGGTACCAGTGAAGGTACCTGTACCAGTACCACATCCAGTCCCTGTCCCTAAACCTTATCCTGTAAAGGTACATGTCCCTGAACCTTATCCCGTAAAGGTGCCCGTCGTGGTGGAGAAGAAAGTTCCAGTGTACATTAAGGGACATGACGGAGGATACAACTTTGGTGGTCATTCTTTTGGAGGTCATAGTTTTGGAGGCTACGGCTTTGGGCATGGTCATTAATGTATTCACACATGCATACATCTGAAAGAAAATAAAACATTTTTATAAACTTAATTGTAAAAGTGCATTTGTCATTATAATGCCTTACTTGATAGTATATTCTTCACTGATCCACTTAGAGTACGTGAGATAAATCTGTGTGAGTTCTGAGCTTTATTAGTAAACATTCATGAATAAGGTAGCTTCAGCTGTGTCATAATTGTTTAAACTCAAAACTCCAGTGTCCCAGATACATATTTATCACATCAATTTTTCCTCATATGATAAAAGATGAGATAACTCAATCTTTATTGCAGTCACTCGTGTAATTGTTTTAATTGTGTTCAGAAGAGGAGGTACACCATTTTAAGATAAACTGTAATGATTGATAGGTATAGGTTATTGGCAGTATCAAATACGCAGCGTATGATACAAAAGTCTAAGGAAGATTCTCTGGAATTCTGCATGATGTCTGACTTAGTTCAGATTAGATTTTTAATCTATTTACGAATTTTTATTTCAGATTTATACGTGCACACACAGAATAGGAAAGTCTTAGGGAAGCTAAAACAATGAAATCTTGGTTTTGAGGAAAAAGTCTTTATGTGAACGAGGGGGAGAGAAAGTTTCAATCGAGTGTTTATTGATGAAAACATACTTATCTATGATTTCTGAGCGTTCAATTGTATATTGGGCATGGAAAACGGTTTATTGCATTCAAAATTCTCATTATAGCTTGAGGTTCTTCTACGCGCCATGAGCCTGCCTCACTTTACCTCCATTTAGAGGAATCGAACTAGAGTGCTGTGCATTACAATCAGACTGGTAAACAGTCAGACTACAAGGACGTCCTTTGTGGGCGGAGGTATTTTAACAACACTAATATGCTATAGGTAGCACCGCAACACATGGTTTCAAATAGGTTTGAACCTCTCTCTAAAATCTTCACGTCCAATGATAGGGTGGAAATTACAGAGGAAGAAAAGTGCAAGCAGAACAGAACCAATTTGAACAGCGCAGTGCAGGTCAAGCAATTCCTGTAATACGGCCACCTGTGCAATTTGAGTCCAGTAAAGTGAATATCTGTTAATGATGGTAGTTGTGTTTCTATTATAACAACATTATCATAATTTTAAAAGTAAGATAAAACTATTTCACTTGTTCCACTGGGTGCTGTTTAGATTTCCAACCTATTCAATTGAATTATCCAGCTCTGAAATCCAGTTTTGAATTAATTTTTGAAACGTTATGCGGTGGGACAAGTGGTCTATATCATCAATACAAATAATATATCAAGAAAATACTCTAAATACAGAATGTTGATGACAAGAGCCTTTTCTAAGAAGCATTTTGCTACCTCGAACTTAATCCTTCTATAATTAAACCAGAGTCGTAAGATATTTCTGTACTTATTTTTAATACGCAATCCATGAGGCTGTAAGATAATAATAACAACGGAATAGAATAGTTATGTTCAATATTGAAAGTTAACTTTAAAATATATACGGTTGAATTCACTGAGGTATGTTAGTGTTTGCTTATGTCTGAGAGTATTAACATACGAGGGCTGTTCAATAAAGAATGATCACAATTTTTTTAACAACGTACCTTTACTCACCTCATAATTTTGATAGCACTTCTCAAAATAGTCTTCCCTGAATGCGATGCACTTGTCGCAGTGGTTCTGCCAATCTTCAAAGACATGCTGGACACCATTCTTAGAGATCCTTCAAAATCGCCTCCGCAGCCTTCACCATTGCTTCTGATGATGGATAATGCCTCCCGCGAAGGCGTTTCTTCAAGTTAGGGAATAGAAAATAGTCACATGGGGCTAAATGTGGACTATAGGGGGGTGAGGGGTGCACCTCACGTTGATTTTTACAAGATATTCAGCAACAACATTGGCAATATGCGGCGTCGCATTTTCGTGGTGCAGCACCCATCCTGCTTTACGGAAATGTGGTCTTTTGCGCCTGATGCGAACTTGCAATGTTTTCAGGACATCCCTGTAGTATTGTCCAGTTACTGGTCTGTGTGCAGGATCAACGTTCTGATAAAGCATTTCATGAACATTAAGGAATGTGATGGCCATGGCTTTCCTAGCAGAGGCAACCACTTTTGCTTTTCGGGGGGCTGGTGATGAAGGAGATTTCCACATTGAGCTTTGCTCTTTGCTCTCAGGATGAAAATGATGCAGCAAAGTTTCATCAGAAGTGATTGCATTTGAAAGAAACTCCTGATCTTCCTCTAACATCAACTTTAACTGCATACAGACCTGCACGCGAATGTCCTTTTATTCGGGAATCAACTGTCTTGGAACCCATCGCGCACAAACACGTCTCATG
The DNA here is from genome assembly GCA_030765055.1 of Mantis religiosa. NCBI lineage: Eukaryota > Metazoa > Arthropoda > Insecta > Mantodea > Mantidae > Mantis > Mantis religiosa. Next base: position 82,397,416 of record CM060951.1, read on the forward strand.
TGTAATGATTCAGCATGAGGGTGGCACCCAATGAAATGTTCAGTATTTCAGAAAGTGATCTTAAGGTAATTCGTCGATCCTGGCTCACAATGGCAGCAGGAGTGTTGATGTTTTCTTCCGTAAGAGCAGTAACTGGAGCACCGGGTCCTCCTTCCTTTGAAATTGACTGTCTCCCCTCTTTAAACATTTTAAACCACCTTCGAGCTGTGCTGTAGGAAAGAACAGACTCTCCATAGGCCTCCTGTGACATCGTACAGGCCTCAACTGAAGATTTGTCGAGACGAAAGCAGAATTTCAAAGCCGCATATTGTTCCTCACGTGTTACCTTCATTGCAGCGGTAGGCGATACTAAACATGTCTGAACTTGCCTGGTTCTCACAGGTGGGAACCAGGAGTACCAACAATGAAACTACTACGCCGTGTTTGTTTCACATTAAGCTAACAGAATATAATAAGATTGAATTTTAGTGCGAAAATTTGTGACCGTAAAAAATTGGGATCATTCTTTATTGAACAGCCCTCGTACATACGGATTTTGTGAATCTGTGAAGGTATATTCATATTTAACATTTTTTGAAGATTTATTATTATAGTTACATTTTAGACCATATTTTAAGTAAAAGTATTTTGAAGTATTTTAGTAAAAGTACTAAAAGTATACATTATACTTTAATTAACATATAATAGTAGAGTTACAGTGCTTCTGTGTAATGAAATTGTCTGGAAGCTCTCCTGAACTTTCAGAACTTTCCTGAAGTTCCTGAACCTTTCATAATTTGCTATTTAATAATTACGATTTAATTACTATTGCTCCTTAGTTACCTGTCAATTGGAAGAAACCTTTTTGATGTTTTTCACGTTGCAAATGATATATACACTAAGCGCTCGTTAATCCGGCCAATTCTTGCAGATATGTGTGCAGGAGTAGTGGAAGTGCTGGATTATTGATTTGGTAATGTTTGGCTGTACATCGTACTTTATTAATCTAAATAAACATTAATTTTTATACAAAACTCATACATTTATTGTGCACATTTAGTATCAATCACTGTGAAGCATGTCCCGACTTTGTAGTTGCTGCAATGATGATGACAGCATGCTTTATCACGCAACCACTTTACAGCTTATCCAAAATGTTAGTTTCTGAGGTCTAGCGTAACTTTTTCCTTTAGAAGTCATCCTAAGTACTGAACTCTAAAGAAAGCCATAAACACAAGCACCAGTAGTATACAATAACAATAAAATCGTTGACACATTCCTGCTTGCCATTTCCCCTTTTAGCACTATGCGAACTGCAAGAGGCCGGATGTGGACCAGATTACTGAGAGACTACACCATTGAAGGCCGGATTAGGGATTTTTTTGTCTGTTGTATCTAACTAAAAATCGATTTGAGGTTAGAATAGTATAAAGAGTGAGTAAAAATAGACCTTTTATATTTTACTTACATTTTAGTTGTTTTTAGTTATCTATTCTTGTGTTTTTATTTACATTTTGGTAATAAGGTTGGTTGTTTTTGCCACAAAAGTGGTAACTACAGCAGGAATAAGTTCAAACCGGGTGGTACCAATCTACATTTTATGGTGAAGCCAGATTTGATGTCTTCAACGTTCTTAGCCAAACCAGTTATCTCTCTTTGACACATTTCCACAATTAATTTTAGCCATACAGTTTAATGTAGCAATCGTTTCCTACGATTTTGGAAGAACATACCTATCCTGGAAGAGAAATTCCATGCACTGTAGTGTTTGAAAACATGACAAAGTCTCCAGCTGGCACCATTTAGCTACGTGGTTCCTGAGTGCTATCCTGATCAATTCAACCGGATAAAGAAGGCAGTTCGATGTTCGATGTTCCAATGTATTCATTGTATCTCGTATTTTAGAGTTGAATGCACATTGTTTGGATTATATCTAATACATCGGTCCCATTTGCAAACTCCATAGTCCGCTTCCTGTCAAATCAGTTGGCACTTGTTTACGGAATAGATTATTCCAGATAATTTTTCATTCCCGAGTACGTTTCTGTTTAATACTGGGAATAAGTGGGAATGTAGCTAGCGGACGATACTGTTTCCTGATATACTCGAACGCTGTAATGTCACCACTGGTGCCCAGAATGCGCTCAAGATATGTAACAAATGCCAGATGAGCGAACGTAAGTCAACCCACCTTTCCCATCAATGACTTGACTGCATTTCCCCAAAATAATGCAATGCCATTCACTAATTCACATCCAGCTTTGGATTTTAGTAAGTGTAGTTAGCCTTAAACACAATTTCATTATGACTATGGCACATATATTTTATATATGGTAACAAAAAGGAGCGAAACATATTTTGCCATTTGAATTTTGAAGCGAATTAGTGGGTAGTGCAGTGTAGAGCACTTTATCCTCAGGGCATGCGTAGATATGTCTGTGGGTAAGGATGGCTCTAATGACACTGGAATGCAAGTTTCAGACTGATTTAATGACTGCTTCTTTTTATCATCACATCAAACTCGAAGTTGCCGATCAAGGGTTACCGATATATCAATGTTCACAGTTACCGTATGTAGACTGCTTAGTTCGCGATAACACTTAAGTCGTTACGTATAAACCGACAGGTATCTTTTCTCATCGCTTCTGCTCTGCCTTCGACCAAGACATAGGCAGATGACCGTCTTAATGGGCTGCCAGTCGCGGACTCTGTGTGCTCACTAGGCACAGTTGCGTGTGTGTCCCTTTCACATCTCGAAAATTCTCTTTATTCACCCAAAACTCCTTTGTGACTATTTTGTCCATTGTGATTATTAGTCTCGGTCATGCTATTATTAAGGGTCCGAAGAATACCTTTTCAGACGGAGTCAAGTGCTACTCATTTAGAATTATTGCTAAGAAAACTCCCTTTCTCTCTTGTCTTTTGTTACACAACTCAACCAACTTCACCTGTTCGTGTCGTAACAAATATACAATGCTCCTTTGAAAATTCATTACGATTCTTTTTTCATTGCATCCCTTTATTTCGCTATCAGTTTAAATGAAAAAATAAATAACTATCTGTGAAAATAGATATATTCGCATTCGGAAGATGTAGATATAAACATATAAATAAACTTTTCATTGAAGCAGGAAGGTTTACTGGTGTGTCGCATCAGTGGCGGCTGCGGCATGCATGCTCTGGTAATGTCAGCATTTCTTCACCGAATTGTTATAATGACTATTACTTTACATTCTTCAACATCCAAGTAGGAGTAGGAGAGATAATGACAGTGATTGTTGAAATGATGATCATGATGCAGTATATACATCACTCCCTGGAGTAGACCTTTTTCATTGCACATCGACTGACACTAAGCGCCACGTGGAATGACAATCCGCAATTAATGATATCCTCGGACTCGAAAGTTTAACCGAAATTTTTCTCAAAGCATTATAGATACACTGTATAATTTACAAAAAAAAAAAAAAAAAAAAAAAAGAAAAAAAAACCGTATTAAAATACTCACCTATATTTCCATATTTACCACACCTTTATTCTCACTGTGGTTGTTGCCACCAAAAAAGTGCATAGAAAACAGAATAAAACATATTTGATTTAACGTCCAAAGAAACATTTATTTTTCATGCAAATGTCCCATTAAATTCTTACGTGATTGAGCACCAGTTCTATATTTATGCGCAGCACAGGATCTGGTGTTCCCAGTATTTAAATTTCACCGCATGTTCTAACGATAACATACAAAATAGATTACGTAGTGAACAACTTACTTTATTGATACTAGGCAAATAAATATCGCATCGCAGTACTCGCGCACTCAACAGCTTTTAAAGTTGTTAGTAGAAGTAGACTTTTCTTTTAATAGTCTGCGTTACTGTTGTAAATGCAGGTAACATTATTAGAAAACAAATAATTTAATTTTCAATATGAAATATGGGATATGAATGACGAATGAGATATAACAAACAATTTTCTGCAAAGTTTCTCACTAAAAATTAATAAGCTTTTTATCTTTAACTTTTCAATAAAGCATTGTAGTATTTGCGTATCAATTCGTGCTGCGTTCGGTATATGCAAAGTTTTAATGTCGTGTTTCTTCCCCTTTTTAAGGTAGTGACATGCTACGGGGGCACTACCGCATAAGCCGCCCCCGTGTTACAGAAAAAATCCTTTCAACATCTAATGAATGAGCTGATCAGTGATTAACACTTACCTACCTACCTACCTACCTATCTACCTACCTACCTACCTACCTACCTACCTACCTACCTACCTACCTACCTACCTACCTACCTACCTACCTACCTACCTACCTACCTACCTACCTACCTACCTACCTACCTACCTACCTACCTACCTACCTACCTACCTACCTACCTACCTACCTAAGTACCTATTTACCTAACTACCTACCTAAGTCCTAACTACCTACTTACATACCTACCTATCAACCTACCGACTTACCGACTTACCGACCGACTACCTATCTACCTACTCACCCACCTACCTACCCATAGCCTACCCACCTACTTACCTACCTACCTACCTACCTAAGTACCTATTTACCTAACTACCTACCTAAGTCCTAACTACCTACTTACATACCTACCTATCAACCTACCGACTTACCAACTTACCGACCGACTACCTATCTACCTACTCACCCACCTACCTACCCATAGCCTACCCACCTACCCAACTACCTACTTACCTACCTACCTACCTACCTACCTACCTACCTACCTACCTACCTACCTACCTACCTACCTACCTACCTACCTACCTACCTACCTACCTACCTAAGTACCTATTTACCTAACTACCTACCTAAGTCCTAACTACCTACTTACATACCTACCTATCAACCTACCGACTTACCAACTTACCGACCAACTACCTATCTACCTACTCACCCACCTACCTACCCATAGCCTACCCACCTACCCAACTACCTACTTACCTACCTACCTACCTACCTACCTACCTACCTACCCATAGCCTACCCACCTACCCAACTATCTACTTACCTACCTACCTACCTACCTACCCATAGCCTACCCACCTACCCAACTACCTACTTACCTACCTACCTACCTACCCATAGCCTACCCACCTACCCAACTACCTACTTACCTACCTACCTACCTACCTACCCATAGCCTACCCACCTACCCAACTACCTACTTACCTACCTACCTACCTACCTACCTACCCATAGCCTACCCACCTACCCAACTACCTACTTACCTACCTACCTACCTACCTATCTATCTGCCCACCAAACCACCCATCCATCCACCCACCCACTTAGCTACCTATATACCCACCTACCCACCTGCTTGCCTGCTTTCTAATTAAAACACAACACTATAAATTGGGATATTTTCTTTACTAATAGGGCACTTAAAATTTTCGAACTTTAAAATTACAGCCTCTAATTTTTTGTTGTATGGGATGGAGGTAAATTGAATATTCAGCAGATTTGGAGTAACGATGATTCCGGAACAATACGTTACGGATTTAGAAACGCTTCATATTTCTTTTGAAATGTATTTGTTTGGACAACATACGAACCAGAGAACAAAGGAAGCGCTATTGCGATTTAGAGGACGCTGTAGCTTCGAGGTGCACATCCCGTCAATCATGTGCAACTGTGGAATAAAATTGATTGCTTTTGTTGACACAAGAATGCAATATACTACAATCTATTGTGGCAAGCAACTAGAATACCAATATATAAATGTTAGTTTCATAGCCACTGATGATGTGAGAATGTGAACACCTGTCTTTGGAAACGCAAGCATCTAACAATATTGGTTGTCATAATATGAAGGTGAAAACTGATCCCAATATTGCATTAGTCGGTACAAAAAAATAAACGAGAATTGCCATGAAAGTTTATTTACTTCCAGAAACAGAGAACCACGCAGAAGTCTGTTTAGTTTATCACTGTGCCATACGTTTCAAAGACTATCCGAACTTGCAGAAGTCAGGAAAAAGAAAGCATTTTGAAACAATAAGAATTCATGTTCGACTAATTAAAGAACAATTAAAGCAATGAGCCAAATGTCAGCACTTGCCTAAACAGATTCGTCCTGCAGCAAAGAAAATTGCAGGGATCAAGGAGAAAACAGCAGAAAAACAAGATACTCTTGCAAACAGTGTGGTAAATATTTGCTTTCGGAGCATTCCAGTTTTTTTCTGCAAAAACTGAGTAGAGCAATATTTATTGTCGTCTTCTTGTTTGTATTTGTGATCATATTTTCATGAATTTTAGTTTTTATACATTTATTTAATTACTCAGGATTCGTTCATTATGATAAATAAGATAATTTTCATAAATGTTCATAGATGATTTTAACAGTAAGGATACTTAAAATAACGATCCTTATTCGTCTTATTATCATTTAATATACAGTAGCACTTATAAATAACATAAAATTGAAAACATGTTCTCATTTTTGAAATAAAAAGACTCAATGAAACATTTATGAAATGATTTTTCTTTCGCCTTGCTCAAGCGAGTTAAGCTAAAAAGTTCCATAAAAACGGACTGGACTGGACTGCACTACTGAGGGGATTCGGCACGGAGGTTTAAACTTGGTCTAGTGTACCTATGATCCAAGTGGGCCACCTCGGTAGAAAGGATGAGACGAGAGGAGACAGAGGACGGCCATCTTCAAGTGCCACGGCAGTACAGAGGACAGGGTCCCTACAATTTACCAGTTGGAAACTTCCCCACAGACCACCCTACTGTGGTCCGGAAATGGCCCCACCAGACCTGCTCGAAGGCCGTTCTACCGGAGGAGGAAGTGATTCACTCAGAGCATATCATCCTGCCATGCAACGCCCGGACACCCACAAACACTTCTATCCTGAAAGAGACATCAGGTGAGAGATGATGTGAAATTATAATGGATATGAAATGGAGGGACAGGAAATTTTGGGGGTGTAATTAACCTACCCAGCATTCTCCTGGTGACCGGGAAACCCCCGAAGCAACCCTGGGTCAGGTTGGTCGGCCACGGGAATCGAACCCGGACCTCTAGAATGTGAGCCACAGACGCAACTGCCTGAGCTATCCACTTCGGTAATGAAAGAAGGGAATAATAGGCATTAAAAACTGTATATTTTACTTCAATGAAGGTGAAACATACATATATAGAGCGTGCGATTTTAAGCAAATGAAAAAATCAGACAAATGCTGAGCTATAGCAATGATTATCGCTGACTAGTTGCCTCTTTGGAAGAGAAAGCTGTCATCAGCTAAAAAGTATAACAAATAATTTAAGCCTAAGAGATAAAACTCCTAAGCTCAGTGAAATAAACAGGGAAGACAAATAAGAAAAACAATTGCAAGTAAATCGTAATTTACAGATGGATAAGTGAAATGTCGCGATAGTACGCTGTTTCGTATTTTATTATATATTTTGAACTAAGAGAAAAGAGAAAAATTTGCGCAGACAAGAAAAAAGATGACAACATAAATAATGTGACACCAAGCGGAATAAATTCTAGCATGAAATAGTTTTTTTTTTAAAATTTATTTAAGGTCTCTTTAACCTCCTGGGTCATATCGCGACCATCTTAAAAGATAATACAATTAGTAACATATATAAAAATTTACATTAAGTATAAAGGTTTACAATCAAACATATACAATATACATATTAATAACATTAATTATGAAAATGATTTACATTAACTACAGATACCTAACTAAAAACAAAGACAAGAACATATTCATATAAGTTAACAACAGTATTTTGCAAAAATAGAGTTTCATTACTTTTACACCTTTGTGTAGATTATGAATTACAATTGATTAAAGTATATTGTATATAATTTATATTAATTTCCAAATGTCTTTATCCTTTAGGTAAGTAAACAGATTGCGGCGTAGTTTGAAACTGTTTAGCAGTATGGAGATATCCTGTGGGATTCCGTGTTGTTTTCTGTTTCTTTTGTATTTATAGCCTTCTATGAGAAGGTGGTAAATGGTAAGGTTTTTATTACATTGTTTCTTTACACGTAGGCGTCTGCTGTCTTGAGAGAAGATATGAATGAGTGAGGCTGGAGTGACCAATTCGTAGACGGGTGAGAATGACCTGTTCCTTTCTATTAAGTGGCTTGGTTGGGTGAAGAGCGGTGGATCCTTTTCGTACTTGGTGTAATTTTCCTGGTTGTTGTTGATTCCATTCAGATTTCCATTTTTGTACTGGTATTTTGGAGACATGATTTATAATATATGAATATGGAATTTGGACGTTCGTTTGTTGGCGTAGTGATGTGGCGTCTTTAGCAGCTTCGTCCGCTCTTTCATTCCCTGTTATTCCTTGAAGGCAAGGGATCCAAATGAAAACCACGTCTTGACCAGCGTCGGTGATGTTACTGATTAGTGTCTGTGTTCTGAACTAATTTGTTGTCTTCTGTGTAGTTCTTCATGCCCTGCAAGGTACTCAGGGAGTCAGAGCATATTGCATAGTAGTTGTGGTGTGCTGTCAGCATGTAAGTGCTTGATAAATGGCGTATAGTTCAGAACTGTAGGTGGAATAATAGTCAGGTAACCGCTGCTGTAGAATTTTATAAGGAATTATTATTGCACATCCAGTACCATGATCCGTTTTTGATCCATCAGTGTAAATAAATTGATAATTGGGGAAATTTTTGAACATTTCCTAAAATAGTGTTTGGTAAACAATTGCAGCGGTGTTCCATTTTGGATGAAATGTTAGATCGGTACATATCTTGGGAATTTTGACTTTCCAGTGTTGTCCTTCATGGAAGTCCCTGGTCATTATGGGAGGGATCTTTATGCTGTTAGTATTTAAATAGTTAGCAAGTCGTTGATAGAAAGGTAAGGAGTAAGGAGTGCTTTTTTGTATGACAGGTCTTGTTTTTTTCTGCATTGCGGAAAACATATGAATGGATACTTGAATGAGCTCTTGCTGCTATTTTGAGTCCGTATTTTATGCTTAATTGTATTCTACTGGTGTTTAACTACATATAACACTTTTAACACTTTTATTCTTGAAATATAACTCTTAGAACAGGAGCAATGAAATTTCTGATAAGCCAAGGCAGCGACTTTCACTTGTTCTGAAGTAGTTGACGATGATGGAAATCATTACTTTCTTGTGTTGTTAAGGAGAAGATGCACGTGAAAGTATTACCATACACTTGGTGACGACGAGCTCATGTTTGCTTTTTTTGGAAATAACAGGAACATTCTTATACATTTAATTTCTTGGTATGTGACTATGGAGAAGGTAATAAAGGGGTTACTTATAATAGCAATCTGGAATATAATGACCTAAACTGTGTTAGAATGAATCCACAAAAGACTCAAATATTTAAAAAGTGACATTGTGATTATAGAAAATGGTATAAAAGTGATATTTATTTGATTTATTAAGTTAGTATTAGGGAAATTATAAATTAATTCATGCATGGGAATAACTTCCATACAAGTAGAAAAATGATATAGGGAAACGATGAGATAATTTAGGTTATGGAATTTAAAATTTGTGTGTTCCATTTTCTTGTTTCCAAAATTAGAAAATTGGAAAATTAAGAGAATTGATTTTGAAGTAAATCTTATATAACTGTAGTGTAAACTTCTGTTTTCTCAGATTATACAAAATTAATGGAAAATGAAAAGAATATTACGTCCTATTAGCAGCCACTCATTAAGCCAGGACTTGGAAAACTGACCTGTGACATCCGATTTGGGACATGAATTAATAATATTAATTACACCTTCTTCCCGGTAATAGCTATATAGCTTTATTATATAGTTAGTATTATTCCAGACTAACCATTAAACGGGAATATTATTTGGTTTATCTCAAGAATGCACGTAAAGAAAATTCAAGGTTAGGCTTCTCAGCTGAATATTAAAATTTTGTATGTTGTAAAAGTTATCTTTATGCAAAATATTAATTATTAAAACTTTTTATATACTTCAGTGTAAACATAAGGAAATTACAATAAATATGCAACGGGTAAGAAAAAGACAAGGTTTTGTCGTACTCTAGAGAAAGGATTCACAAGAATAAAAAGGACAAACAACCGGAAACACCCAACAAATATACATTTTTATGATTAGGACTAATGCAAGTTCAACAATATCTATGATGATCCAATTAAAATATAACACGCAGTTGAAAAATTGCCACAGAATGACCATTTTTGTTTGGCGTTCAGTCTTACAAGTACAATTTTCCTGTATTATACCACTGAAGTACAACAATTATGTAATACTAATTACTTTAATATAATTAGTCATATATGTGTTTAATTTGGTTCCGCAGATGTTATTTTGCACTGTAAATTCTGTACCAATTCATACAGAAGAAAACTCCCATACAGGTTATCGTGGAGAGGTACACATTAGCCCACATTTGCTCTAAAATTGGCATTAATATTAAGTATTTCAGAAAGATATGTTTTGTTTCTATTGCAAGTATAACGCGGTTCATTTTCTCCAATTTTTACTTGAAGAAATTTTTCTGTCAAAAATATTTTCTCAATTAAAATAACTATGCTTTTCTCAGAAATGATTTAATATGGGTAAATTAAGTTTTGGAATGAGTATTCATGTTGTTTTTGAACAATAAGTTGCTACTAAATGAAATGACCTTCTTAGCATTCGTGTGCTTTTATCACTTCCCTAGCGACTGATAAATAGCTTTCCACATAGATATTCAGAGTTAACTTCACCAAATAATAGAAGCTGTAAATGGAAGCAGTTCAATTAATAAATTTAGTTACGTGATTAATACTTTACTGTATTTTATTTCTTGTAATCTTTATGCACATTTTAATCATGGGATTAACTAAACATTCGTTCAAATCTTACTCAAGTTTTGGTTTCCTATGATAAAACACATTGGTGAGATTACTCTTGATAAAATTTATCTTTAAATGGTCTCTGGATCTACTTCAGTGATAACAGCATTGGCTATGGTTTTAATAAGTAATGCTAAGTGGAAACATCTTCCTTATATCTTGTCTGAAGTAATGGGTCACGAATTTAGCAGATTTAACATTAGCGGGATAGAGGTTTTCATTTGTTGTTAGTGACAAAAGCTATGAGTATCAGCTTAAAACGCAATTTTATTTTGTATATAAACATAATTTCAGTGTGTCAGATTGTTGATTGTAGTTGCGGCGAAAGGAGAGATACGCCTGTTACCTGCTGGAACTCAGAATGTCGTACTGTGTGACGTTGAAATGGTTTCCTGTTACCTTTCTGTGAAAAAGCTCTTTCCTCATGTCAACGGCAGGTGGCAGCTGCAAACCGCGTCATCGCTCCGTCAAAAGTTTGTGCTGAGGCAGCCGCCGCATATGCTGAAGAACTTAGCAACTATGCTGAGGGAGAAGGCAAATGCGGTCTGGAGCTGTGGCAACAGTGAATAATTGGAGAAAATGTAATTTTCGTTTCGAAATGTGTTTTCCCAACTCCTACAGCAGCAAACTACGGCTTCTGTTTGCAAAGATAATAATGGGGAACTTTCTAGGAGTGTGCCTGCCACCCTCTCAAGTAATTATGTATGTATGTACGTACGCATGTAGGCATGCATGCAGTGAGTGAGTATATATCAGGCAGAGGGAGCGAGGAATTCAAGATGAAGGACTGAGTGAGAAGACAACCGACAATCTGCCTTGATTGGCTGCACAAGTGACAAGCTGTCGTTTTCCGACTTCCTTGTCTTTTTCCCCGCTTCTTAATGTTTCAGTTCAACTGCTAAAGCTGTTCAAGACGATGAATGAAATGAATGAGTGGTGGTAGAACTTCTCTTTGTCTTTATCTACAATTAACTGGAGGGATACGTGTAAGAAGGGCACACGGGATTTATATGCCACTATATTCTCTATGCATTTGGAGGTTAGAGGTGAGGACGTTGTTTTTGGGGAAGTATTCGGCACTTCCAGTTCATCCAAAGGAAAACTTTGTCCCAAAACGTACCTACTGGAAATTTAAATTATGGTACCGGTAAAATGGTAAAGGGTAGACACGGAGGGAATGCCTCACGCACTACGACTTTCAGAGATCGATTGCGGCTAACATCTCCGGGGAGGAAGGGTGGAGGCTACAAGCCGCAGGAAAACAAGGAACAGAGACTCGCGTAATACCTAACAGATGCTGAAAGTTTTTCATCTACTGCGCAGCCTCAACACCACAGGTCCAGGATTCCCCATCACCTTGTGAGGACACTACCATGACGCTGTCCTTTGTGGTATATAAACAACGTTTCAGAAAATATAGATAGATGAGGATCCAAAATGGACAATCACAATTGAGTACCAATGAACACAAATTATGAATCTAACAAAACAGTTGAGACTGCGGCTTTGTGATCAGCATTCTGGCTTCTCAAGCCAGAAACCACAGATTCAATAATTCCAGATTAGGGCAGCCCGAAATTTTTTAAACAGAATCTCCGAAGAAATTTGGAATGTGAATAAGAGCGTGTTTTATTTTACAACAGAATAAAACAAAAGCTAAACGGATGACGCGTTATTCATATTTTTTAACTCGTTTATTTGTATGTAGCCTCTACTAGGTACTATTGCAAAATCTTATTGTTAAAATATTTCAAATCAATTAAGATAAACTTGGAGTACAGATGATTTATTTTATCTTGACAGAAATCATGCGCGGTAGGGATGAGTAGCAACTGTGGTTGGGATAGTGCACCTATCGCCACAATGCGTCACACGCGTAAGATTACGAGAGGCGCAGCACAAGCTGTCTAAAAACAATTCTCACTATTGAAGCCAGTATTGTAGCTCTTATATACAAAGTTGTAATTCTTACTATGGTAGTAATTTCCACGTTTTTGTTGGATCTTAAATAGTATATAGGCGTTTGGAACAAAACCTTACTCTTCTCCAGCAGGAATGATAACTGTCGGCCTTTCGACATCGCTGCAGGGTCCATGTAACGAATTTTACTCCAAGCATGTGGTCTAGTATCTGCTGTATTGATATAAGTTTCATCCATATAAACTATATAAACTTCACTGCGATATCTCTGAATATTTCGTAAATACTTAAGCCCTTTCAACGGTATGGTACGATGTTCGATTATAATTTGTCTGTCACGCTTAGTGTTTTTTTTTTTCATATAAATCCTAACTTCAATGGAACTCTTCTTAATGTTCAGAAACTGCCTTGGAAGTCAATAGAAGTTCGAAACTTCATAAGCACTTTCTTCAGAGTTGGTCTTTGTTTTTCTGTGTTTTAAAAATTATTCACAGTTCACCTAACTACTTCCGAATTAAAACATCCAAATTAGATTTTGTGAATGTTATTAATCTTTGTTTACTGAGCATAGAGAAGGAGGTTGTTGCACTAGCACCAATGGCTTTTATTTCTTTAATAACTCACCCAAACTGCTTCCAGATACAACTGTTGTCTCAGATGACCTTTTCCAGATTTTTATAGCAGACCCACACCATTATTTCTTTTTCATAAATCTATAGACATTGGTTATTACTTCTCGTGTTTTTAAATGTAGCACTTTATTTCCTAATGTGCTGCTAGGAGGCGTCATTTCTAAATTCTCTCTTGGAAGCAGGAGACACGCACCTTTTGAAAGAAGCTGTAATAGGTATTACCGAATAGCTCTGCGCTTGTTACTTGCTCGCAACTGATATGCAGCTGACCTGCCATCCCTTCCAGTTGCAACCGTTCTGAGTTGGACTCACTGCGCATCACTCTCCAGCTGTCAAGATATAAAAATACATCTATACCTTATTACATCAACATATAGTTACTAAGGGGAGAGCGATTATAAACTGTTTAAAAACCGATCATTTATACCGGTTTTGAAATTCTACGTAGTCTTCCCATAACACTTGTGGAGTTTATGGGTTGACAGACACAAGACAAGATAAGAAATACACAGATCTCTCCTAAAATGTTTGAGAGCCTCAAAACATGTCTCAAATCTTGTTATTAAATGTTCGGTGTAATATTTTCTGTATTTGCTCGATAAACCAGTACAGAAAGCAAATCTCAAGATAGAAATTATCAATGTTCAAAGAAGTTATACGACAGCAAAACCAAAAAGAGATAAAGAAATAATGATAATAATATAATAAATTATAATTTAAAAGTACAATAAACAAGCCATAACATTTTATAATTTTGTTTGTTCCGGTAACACCAATACATAAATTTAAAGACTGTGTACCTCAAAAATGACAGAATGTTTTCTTTATTTAAATTGTTTCTTGCCTTATTTGTAACAAGATGCACACAATTTAAATTTCTTCTGGCTCTTTATAACCTTATAAATGTCGAGCAATCACCAACGCAGACCACGTTCACTCTGAAGGTCACAGGTAGAGTCCTCGGTAAAATATCGGCATCTTCATTGCCTTTTAGATAACGGCCTAGAAGCCGGAAATAAGGTTACATCTATTCATCTTGATGTGGGTCTCGAAATACGTAGTTTATCTAATTTAATAGCCTTTTTATTATTTTATTTTTATTCTTTATAAGTAATTAGAAAATTACAACCTAAATCTACTCCAAAACAAAGTTACAAACATGATCTTTTGCGGACATTCTCAAACTACAAGGAATATTTCTATGAAAAAATCAACTATTTTAAAAGAAAGGAATGTGATTATTATAATTTAAAGCAAATAGCCATAATAATGATTCAGACTGCAGCTTCCAAATTCAGAAGTTTCAGTTTCTATTCCCAGTTGGAGGAAAGTAATTTTGTTTAGTTCTATTACTCCCATCACCATGGAGGCAGCAAGCATGCGAGAGAGAGAGAGAGAGAGAGAGAGAGAGAGAGAGAGAGAGAGAGAGAGAGAGAGAGAGAGAGAGAGAGAGAGAGAGAGAGAGAGAGAGAGAGAGAGAGAGAGAGAGAGAGAGAGAGAGAGAGAGCGTACGCATGCATGTTGTGTAAATGTAATGTTTATAAAGAGAACTCAACGTAAAAGAAACCAAAGTTTAAAATAATAGTAAGCAAGCATCACTGCCAATAAGCCATGGTTTCAAAGGCAAAGCAGCGTTTAGATAAACATTTCTTTAAAGTACGAAAAAAAATTTAAAGTAGGCAGGTGAATAAAACAATGATAAAAATATGTTTACTAAATCATACATGTTCAGATGTCTAAAATGCGAGCAATGCCATGCAATTCGTAGTTGGATACAATTTTGTTAAAGATTATATGGGTTAATTTTTTTTTTCTGTCTGTCAGATGTCATGTTGCCACCCATGCAGTGACATATGTGCTCATACTCTTGAAGTTCTCAATCATGAGGATTGACCAATTTTATTATAGTTTATTGTGATTTTAATTTTTCGTAACTCTCTGCTACGCTTTCACTTCATTTCCATTAATTGATTTTCAAAGCACTTTATCTGTTGTGTTTTAGGGATTTTCTACAAATGGATTTAAGAGGTTAAAATGATGCATGCTATCTGCAGAGGTTCTTCCATCTGGGTATAGCATCACGGAAGCTGAGCAGACAAATCTATCGGTCTCTCCGTCTCTGACGTCAAACAACTTGCGTTGGCCTATCCGTAACAGCGGCAGAATCACAGACTCGTTTGTGTTGTTCTCTTTGATGGATGACCGAATTCACATGTGTAGTCAGGAACATAGCGCAAAAGGTCTACAATACATTATCACTTCGTAATTCCCTTCGCAATGGGTGCAGTATGTCACTTGGTCTAGAGGATGCGTTGTGCCTCTCAATATTCTGCAACACTTTTGATAACAGACGTTTGGGAATAAGTTTAGATTTAGGTAGAAAACTGCAAAAACTACATGAAGGCAAGACAGAGGAATGCGTACAATAATTACTATGTTTATACTTGCCATCCGAATATGATACTTAAATACACACTATTGTCACCAAACTCACCTATACATAATACCTATCACTACAGTTAATGAAGCGATATTAGAACTGGCAGCATGGTTGACTCATATGCATTCTTATACACTCATTTCGTAATAAATTACCAGAGTAGATAAACAATTTAACTTGATGCCCCTCTTGCCTTCTTGTGGTGGGCAAACAGTAATTATTTTGTATCTAGATACAATCTTAATTATTGCAATATGAATATTACAATGGAGATTGCACGTGTTAAATGCCACCATATGTGCAATTCTGACATTAAAATATGTAACGATAACAAATAAATTTGCAAAAATATGATGCTCTAAACATTAGAATTGGGAGATGATGTAATAAATGGTGCAATATAGTAGCTAAGGAAACATTATGTTGTTGATTTTAATAATCTCAAAGAAAAATGTGAGGTTATTATACAACGAAGGGTATTGGAAATATGGATTGTATGCAAGTGTTATTTCAAAGGAAGACAAGATTACTAAGGGTTTATTAATAACCAAAAAGTAAAATATAATTAAGAAAAAGCGTATTCAAAGTTTTGTGTACGACATTGCTTTATTGGTTTCCAGGTAAGTTTCACACGATTTATAGCGTCACAATATGCGTATTTAATGAAGGATTGCATAGAGTAATATTCTTCAAGTAAAGACAGCTGATACAAGTACGCAGTGTAGAAACAATAAAATGACCAGTCCAATGTTCTTTTTTGTAGGTGATCACACGTAGGTGATACTGAAATTATTAATAGGAAAGATTAGTAATTTTGTACAGAAGCTATAGGGAAACAAACAATTGTGATAACAATGTGATAAAATCAGTGCATAATGAAGGAAGCGGGAGTTATAGTCATTACCTAGGCAATGATAAAGACTTGTCATGAGAACAGGTCATAGTTAAATCATGTTAAGGATAAGCAATTAGTAAGACGGGGTTCTGGTGGGATCAATCAACAAGAAAACCACTAACTCGAAGCGAACGTGGGATCAGTTAGTTCTGAAAATTAGATAGGGACAAACTTCTGAGAGTTGAGTAAGTCACCCGGTAAAATATGTGTTTCGGATAGTATTTTAAGTTGCATTGCAACTGGGATCAGAGGTGGGGAGTGATGCTCAATAGGTGTGTATCTCTAAACCATGCATGTTTTACTTTCTTACAGGAGATTTTGCTGTAACTGCTGTAAGATTATACGATCTTAGCAACCTTTACTATCATCCCCAGGAGGTCCCTATTAGAAATTTTTTAATTTATTGAAAACTTTCTACACCTATACGAAGTATTTTATTTTAGATAACAAAGATAAAATTATTCAAAAGAATAGTAAACGCGTATTGAAATTGCAGTCCAGTGACTGGCCGGAGCTGTTGTATATACAAACTCGGCGCTCGCACTCGCCAGCCAGCTGGCCCCAAGTGCTGACCGCCACAAGATCGACCCTAACGCGTGATTGCTATCAATTTATATTACAGTTAGCTATCCTGCTATGCTCCTGTTCCTATGTTTCTGTACGACAAATTTCTACTAAGCATACAAGATGATCGACGCTAATAATAATAATAATAATAATAATAATAATAATAATAATAATAATAATAATAATAATAATAATAATAATAATAATAATAATAATAATAATAATAATAATAATAATAATAATAATAATAATAATAATAATAATAATAATAATAATAATAATAATAATAATAATAATAATAATAATAATAATAATAATAATAATAATAATAATAATAATAATAATAATAATAATAATAATAATAATAATAATAATAATAATAATAATAATAATAATAATAATAATAATAATAATAATAATAATAATAATAATAATAATAATAATAATAATAATAATAATAATAATAATAATGATAATAATAATGATAATAATAATGATGATAATAATGATGATAATAATAATGATAATAATAATGATAATAATAATAATAATAATGATAATAATGATAATAATAATAATAATAATGATAATAATAATAATAATAATAATAATAATAATAATAATAATAATAATAATAATAATAATAATAATAATAATAATAATAATAATAATAATAATAATAATAATAATAATAATAATAATAATAATAATAATAATAATAATAATAATAATAATAATAATAATAATAATAATAATAACAATAATAATAATAATAATAACAATAATAATAATAATAATAACAATAATAACAATAATAATAACAATAATAACAATAATAACAATAACAATAATAATAATAACAATAATAATAATAATAATAATAATAATAATAATAATAATAATAATAATAATAATAATAATAATAATAATAATAATAATAATAATAATAATAATAATAATAATAATAATAATAATAATAATAATAATAATAATAATAATAATAATAATAATAATAATAATAATAATAATAATAATAATAATAATAATAATAATAATAATAATAATAATAATAATAATAATAATAATAATAATAATAATAATAATAATAATAATAATAATAATAATAATAATAATAATAATAATAATAATAATAATAATAATAATAATAATAATAATAATAATAATAATAATAATAATAATAATAATAATAATAATAATAATAATAATAATAATAATAATAATAATAATAATAATAATAATAATAATAATAATAATAATAATAATAATAATAATAATAATAATAATAATAATAATAATAATAATAATAATAATAATCATCATCACCATCATCATCATCAGCATCAGCATCATCATCAGCATCATCATCATCATTATCATCATCATCATCACCATCATCACGGAAACAGTAACTTTAAACCGTAAAGTATTATATGTCTGAAGATATGATTGTTCAACAGTTAGAATTTAGAAACAGTGAAAGCCGCATTCTGAAACTTCGCAACTAGCTTTAAATAGCCCATTTATTAGGAATCTATCAGCAAACTTAAGTGCTGTTTTTATCCCTATACCAACCCACTTATGCCCTGAGAATAATCAACCACTGGAGCACCTGACAGACTCATGGAAGACATCAAAGGTGACGCTATTAGGGAGACCTTGTCACAATCACTGCCACACCATTTGTAATTTCTGACAGAATCCCCTGATGCTTATGTCTGGCTAAATAAAAATGGTGACAAATTTGTTATTGTGCAGTGATAACCCTTCACCGATATTCTGTAAGAACAAAACCAATTATCATTATATTGGAAATATTTTGAACATTAATCCCAGGGTTGTGTTTAGTTTTAGCCAGATAGGGTAGACAGAAAACTGCAAGAGGGAGAAATGTTATCATTCTCTTTATTGTGTGCGCTTTCGAGAGTAATAAAACTCGAATCTTGGCTTTCATCTCCGTTTCACTACTTTAGATTTACTTTAGTATGTTTTATGTTCTTCCGTTTCTATTGTTGTCCAAGCAAGACTTTGTGTCCTTTTGTAGAATAATTACGAGTACAATGAGCGCTAAGAGAGGTGCATATTTCATTGGGCAGTGTGGAATGTTATGCAGCGGGTGAAAGAATATAACAATTTTAAACAAACTAACTTATAGCACTAATAAATTACCGACTGTTAGCTACAAAAACCTAGAGTTTCTTAAATATATGCAAACGCATAGACATACAGACTTTACAAAAGTGTTTTAATACTTCTGCTTTGCATAGAAGTTTCTTCTCTCTCTGTTATAAAAATGTTTTCTACAATTTTGAATATTAACAAGTTTATTCCAAGGTTTAATAAACTCTTTTCAGTAGCATCTTTAAAATAACAGGGGATTTAAAATTATATCCGCAGGGTTTGATCTTACTACACAGCGGATCCTGTCTGAAAAACTCATTTATGTTTCGGAAGGTGTTCACGAAAATGTTCCCATTTCATTTTCTAAATTCGTTTTTGCATTGCACCTAATTTCAGCCATTGTTTTAGTAACTAATGATTTAATGCTTCCCATACATAACTCAACGGCTAATATTTATCAAAGAAGGTGCTAGAAATAGCAGTGGCTCTCCAGCAGAGGAAAGATCGAATATCTTACAGCCCCAAAACTTTTTTTTACCCATTACTAATTTGGTTCACATTTTTATATATTATATGGTCGTTAAAAGGTGATGTATAATTTACATAATTCATGATATCTCAAGCAATAATTGGTTGTAGATAACATGCGGAATAAACGTTCAAATGCTTATCCGACAAAAGGAAAACCAAATTCAGCATACTAACGACTTCTTGCAGAATTACTTATATAGGGCTATATCAAATTAATTCATAGCTTATGCTTAGAAAGTAAAAGAAATACATTTAATTAGACTTTACGTAAATGTTTTAGGCGTTTAATTTTAATCTGCACCGTTTAAGCCATTTTTGATGAAATAACAAATAGTGAAAGATTTTACCATTGGAAGAATAGTTTGAGGTAATGTGGTCATTTGTTTGAAAATTTTTTCATGCCAATTCTTCGAATATGCTAAAATATTCCTCTGACGAAAGTGCTGGTATTCAAATCACGAATAATTGACCTCAGTAACAGGCCTGTCTTGGCAGGCGGCGGAATATGTTTATATATACTGTTTTCTGATCCTTTTGAATATAATTTTCAAGATTATTAGATAAAATACTATTCTCAGAGAAATATGTATGTAACTACAGGAAAACCATAGCTCAAAAAGTCAAATAACCAGCAATTTTATTTTAAGTTAAATATCTTTCAAGCTTGCAAATATAGATGTTAACGTAAATCCTGCTATTCTGCACTTTACTTTTAAAAAATGGCTCTATTGGTTTGTATTTAAGGATGCTTATTTTCTTTGCAATGCACCCGTGTGAGTGTGTGAAAAATGTTACCTAAGTGGCACATAAATTCCTTCGAATACACCTGAATAATACATACACGGCCCAAATTATAGCCATAATAGCCCTGTTTATAGTGATGGTGCAATTGGATGCCTAATTAATATTATTAAGTGATATTTCTACTTGGGAATACCGTTCTGCTGGGAATCCTTGTTCATTCAGATCGCGGGATTACAGTTGCTGTCAATAAATCAGCAATTGCTGGAACATTCAGTAACAACAGATATACAGGTATATCTATGGACAAACAGGTTGTAATTTAACCGAAACTTGCAAACAGTATATACAGGAAATTTCAAATTGACGACTGCCCTCCACAGATAGGTACCACTCTGAACATAATACTCGACAGTATCTAGAACGACAATAACAAGAATACAACAACAACAACAACAACAACAACAACAACAACAATAATAATAATAATAATAATAATAATAATAATAATAATAATAATAATAATAATAATAATAATAATAATAATAATAATAATAATAATAATAATAATAATAATAATAATAATAATAATAATAATAATAATAATAATAATAATAATAATAATAATAATAATAATAATAATAATAATAATAATAATAATAATAATAATAATAATAATAATAATAATAATAATAATAATAATAATAATAATAATAATAATAATAATAATAATAATAATAATAATAATAATAATAATAATGATAATGATAATAATAATAATAATAATAATAATAATAATAATAATAATAATAATTAATAATAATACTAATAATACTAATACTAATAATAATAATAATAATAATAATAATAATAATAATAATAATAATAATAATAATAATAATAATAATAATAATAATAATAATAATAATAATAATAATAATAATAATAATAATAATAATAATAATAATAATAATAATAATAATAATAATAATAATAATAATAATAATAATAATAATAATAATAATAATAATAATAATAATAATAAATAATAATAATAATAATAATAATAATAATAATAATAATAATAATAATAATAATAATAATAATAATAATAATAATAATAATAATAATAATAATAATAATAATAATAATAATAATAATAATAATAATAATAATAATAATAATAATAATAATAATAATAATAATAATAATAATAATAATAATAATAATAATAATAATAATAATAATAATAATAATAATAATAATAATAATAATAATAATAATAATAATAATAATTCTGATGATGATGATGATGATGATAATGATGATGAAATACATAAAATAAGTATTAAATGGTAAAATATAATATAAATTAAATTAAATGTGAATATATGTGATAATAATGTAAATTAATATAATATAATAATAAAATAATAAATATGTAAATAAATGGTTAAATAAAATCAAGGATGGTATGATAAATGGAATCTAGTTATAATAATGTATTGATGAAGTACTAAGAGATATATATTTATTAATTAGGATATTTATAAATAATATATATAAAATTGTTGGATGAAAATTGATAAGTTAATATATATGTATGAAAAGGTAGTTTAGATTTTTTTATATTGTTTAGAGATAAGTTCATTTATGGGCATTATAGTTAGGTGTATTAGTGCATAAATTGAGTAAAAAAGAATTCTTTGATTTCATTATATTTTATTAGGATTTTTATAAAGAAAGGGAAAATAAATCAATCTCTTTTCAGTTGGTATAAAGAATTAATAATTTTTTTCTTTTTAATTGATATTTTTAGTTATATAATATGGGTAAGATATGCTGTAAAGTGTTTTTGTTAAGTTTTGTTAAGCATCATTAAAAATATGAAATAAAAAATAATTATGTTTTGCTGGTTACCAGTACAATTTGGGGCCACTGGTGGTCCCCGGCGGCTAATGTTTTAGAGGTAGATATTTTGTTTTATTTTCTGTTTTATTAATAGCAGGATGCCAGTTATTTTTAGTGGATAGCAGTAATATATTATGTAGCGTTAATAGTTTTGTCCATTATTAAATTTATTATAGTATTTATTTAAAGTTATATGTATTAAAATGGGAAAGAGGTGAATATAAAAAGAAAGAAAGTTTAAATATGTTTTGTGTTTTAAAAAAGAAATGTTATTTATTGTAATGTATTAGTATTTTATTTTGGTGTTGTTTTTGTTTATTTTTAGTAGGAGTAGTTTTAATATCTGTAATTTTTTGTATGAATTATATAAAAGTTAATAAATATAAAAAATGGAATTCTTATACTCTGGCTTGAGAAACTAGTTGCCAGGGTATGGTATTGTAGATTTTGATTGACTTATTTTTTTACGGACCATGCAGCTGGGATGACGGCTGTGCTGGCCGGCTCAGGGAATTTCCTCTATATTGTGGCGACGACTACGCCGTCCTTTGTCTCCTTCCTTCCAGAGATGCGCAACTTTGGATTTAGGTACAATAAACCACAGGCTTCGATGCCGAATCCTCTCCGTAGTAATCCTAATCTTAATATGACTTAACCCACCGCCCCTTTCTTTATAAGTAGGAAGTGCAGTCTGATCGGCCACCTAGTTGTTTTATATGCGGCCGACATAATTTAGTACACAATGTGTTACATGTACATAGTCTATTCGTTATTCCGTTTTATAAAAGCTTATTCTAACGTTAATATTTTTAACAGATGATGGTTATGTGATGATTTAGAAAGTAGATATTCAACAGAAGAGACAGAGAGAAAGAGAGAAAGAGAGAGAGAGAGAGAGAGAGAGAGAGAGAGAGAGAGAGAGAGAGAGAGAGAGAGAGAGAGAGAGAGAGAGAGAGAGAGAGAGAGAGAGAGAGAGAGAGAGAGAGAGAGAGAGAGAGAGAGAGAGAGAGAGAGAGAGAGAGGAGAGAGAGAGAGAGAGAGAGAGAGAGAGAGAGATGAGAGAGAGAGAGAGAGAGAGAGAGAGAGAGAGAGAGAGAGAGAGAGAGAGAGAGAGAGAGAGGAGAGAGAGAGAGAGAGAGAGAAATGAACCACGACTTCATATTTGAGAAAGTATAAAGCATGGACAATTTAAATCAATAACAAGGAAGTGGTGAATGATGAAATCCTCCTATATAGAAAGATCTAATATAAAATGTATGGGGTGAACTAATCAACGTCAATATGTTCATTCTAGTTTATCCACTTAATTACTACATTTAGTGGGTTATTATTCTAAATAAAAAACGATCTTTTTCCAGTTCTATTAACATATTATTACGAGGTTGACTTACCTAGATCCTTGACTCGCCTCCAAAGGTCCTATCTTTTCTCATTGATATAATGGTTGGTGTTTGGGAGTTAGTTCTTTCCATTCACTCCTTTCCTTGTTTTGTGGACCAATAAACTTCGACCCGTCTCCTGGCTGGTGTCTCTCGTCAGTGCGCGGGATTTGTGCGTATCGAATGTTTTTCAGTCGCACAAGATGTTCTCCCCATTTTCATAAACAAATATGTGTTTGACATAACTTGCCTGCTTTGAGAAATGTAGGTACGTTTTTATGCAGTACTGCTTGTCTATGTCTTACGGTTTACCAATGTGCAAAGATTAGGAAGAAGAGGAATTCTGAAAGTATTTCCTAAAAATTCAACATATACATTTCATTTTCAGGAACATATCTTAATGATACTACGATATTTTAATGAACATTGCAAAAGATATTTTAGAAAATAAGTTTTTTTAAAAAATATTCCTGCCTTGTGTTTCAAGGTGTGGAATCTAAATACAAGGTTTCACATTATTCGACAACCTGTTTCTACGTGAAATCTTGGTATTCATTTTGGATTGAATGCAATACCTTTTGTACCTACCGAGCAAAGTTACGTGCAACGGACTGGACCGAGGGTATTCGGCACGGACGTCCCACCATGGTCTGTTGTACCTATGTCCCCAAGTGGAGCACACAAGGGAGGAAGGATGACGAGAGAGGAGATAGAGGGTGGAAGTCCCAAGAAGCTATGCCAGTGCAGAGGGCAGAGTCTCTTCATCTTACCACATGGAAATTCCCCGGCAGGCCAGGACAACGGACATCCAACCTTACTGACCGTCTTATTGAAGAAGGAAGTTTTACTCAGAGGGTATCATCCCGCCTTGCACCGCCAAAACCCTGGGAAGATACACCAGTTGAGAGATGATGCGAAGTGATAGTGAAAAGGAACGGATGCACAGAAAATACGGGTAGGTAATTAACCTACCAAGCATTCATCTGGCGACCGAAAAACCAACGAGTCAGTAGGTCGGAATTGACCCGGACCTCCCAATTGGGGCCACATACAAAACCGCCTGAGCCATCCCGCTCGGTACGTGAAATAGAGCTACGGAACTTACAGATTAGGCTAAAAATACACTTTATATGAACAAAAATATTTATGGCACAACGTAGTTATACGTATCTGCGTCGCTTGCTCTTGTTGGCTTGAATTTGTAACATTTTAAAGAAGTATGCTGTGCCGACCGGTACAAAGATAGCAGCAATTCCCTTTAGAAAAGAACTCCATTTAGCTGTCAAGTTTCTCTATAGGGGCAGTGGTAGCAAAATATAATTTGTTCCTCGCCGCATGGTACCGCCACTGTCCCTGTAGCCGGATAGTTTGGGTCTCCTTCCCGAGCTTCTTGAGTAAGGGTTCGTATTCTTCACGCGAGATGCTCTGGTGAGCTTATTCCAGCCATAGCGCCTTCTATTATCTTTCTGATCAATTTCTTTGTAATCTGGGTTTAGCTTATTGCAAGTTAGTTCTTAGCGCAGATATTTTGTGAATTATTAAACGAGCACTCAGAGCACAGATATGCGCGGGAATTCTAGTCTTGCGACAGTTATTAATATTGAGAGTTAAGTTGGTTAATTTTAAGGAACTACCTAAATTATTAGCTTGAACAAATCATATACCTATTATTAATAAGACGAATTGTCGAGTGGCAGGTCACGCTGTAGGTACATATTACACTTTGTCTGCCGTCTACTGCGTTCCTTCCCTTGTACGCACATTGTAGGACCTGTAGATCATTAATCAAGTTTAACAGGTGCCATTCTAGACTGGAAGATAGGAATTTTTCTCTAGCCCAGATTATTCCCTTTCTTTGCAGGGTTTGGAGGTATGAATGCGAGTGTTAATGTGTGTATGTATGTGTGATCTATGTACAACCCCCTCCCAAAATATCTGCATACGAGTTAAAACTATTGTCCCAGGGTAGTATGTTCCATGTTCCAAAGGTAAAAGATAGCCTTATGAAGTTGCGGTTAAAGAACTGAAGCAGCCTTAAGTCGGGCCAAACCTAACTCCAACTATGCCAGCAATGAACTCTAGTGGAGTGTGGGACAGCTCTCGTCCCTCCCAACCGCTGAGGCGTTGCAGCTAAAGGTGAGCTATAACCAGGGCGGCTTCTGAGGTAGTGCCACTGTGCCATGGCACTATCTGTATGAAAACGAAATAAAGAGACGTACATAGGAATTGCGCAAGAAGATTGTTTCTGAGTATCTGCTCCTCGTGTGAATAGTGCTCTGCCCTGGTTATTTTCCGTGGCTTGGCGCCGGTTTCAAAACGGAACCATCTACGCTCATAAGCGCCTGTGTTAAGGGCTAGGATGTCTGCTTATACACGGCTGCTTATGGGAGATGGTGGTGCCCAGATATCTCTGACGCATAACTTACGCTTTATTCGCTAGAGTGCAGTAAAGCACGGGACATAAGGTAACTGTCTCTCTGTCGCGAAAACGTATATGGACGCTTCGTATCACATTCTCCATGAATTGTGTTATCAAACTCGTTACACCTGTAATAAATATATATTTCTGTTTCCCTGTACGTTCTGTTTGGTACAGTCTATTATAAAATAGGATGGATTATTGATAAGATTTACCTAAATCGTTCGAAATTGGTACACATATTTATATTTTAACAACCCTTATTTACTTTTTATTTATTTATTTGTCTATTTATTTATTTATTTATTTATTTATTCGTTAATTTATTATTTATTCATTCATTTATTATTTATTAATTCATTTAATTAATTAATTTATTTATTTATGGCACTTTCAATACACTGCCTCACCGGCCACTCCTGGTTATAACTGGAACAAAAACTTTAACAGAAGCACAAAATACGCCTTTATAATTAATTTAGAATTGTCTGAAAGTAAATTGTAAAAGTTGGATGTTGAACAGAAGGACTTTTATTTTGAGTATGCACAGCACTCATTCTGAAAGAAATGTAAACTGTGTTACTGCTTATTGTAGTAGGTTCTACATAAAATCAAAATGAATGTTAAGTTTTCCTACTTGAAATGACCGTAAATATGGAAATATGTGAATTCAGACTTACAGGAAGTTTGTCTCGGCTCCTATACGGGAGAGGAAGATGCACTTGTTCCTGGCTATTCATATATGCACCTCACCTTCTTTATATTCGTATTTGCTTGTTTTCAAAGTGGTCCTTGCACACAA
The DNA here is from genome assembly GCA_030765055.1 of Mantis religiosa. NCBI lineage: Eukaryota > Metazoa > Arthropoda > Insecta > Mantodea > Mantidae > Mantis > Mantis religiosa. Next base: position 82,424,622 of record CM060951.1, read on the forward strand.
TCTGCTTCCTCCTCATCCTCTTTTCATTTTTTTTCACCCGCCTTTTTATCCTTTTCATTCCCAACTGTCGCGTTACTGCGGCATCATCTTCGTACGGCGACTGCTTGGTATTCAGGAGCACAGAGCACCTTCCGAGACCCACTGCTTTAGTCCTATCCACACACATACGAGGCGAGACAAACGAGGATAGGGTCAACATTGAATTGGCATGGTATGAATCTAAACCCTCCCTACAGGATTACTGTTGTGATGGATAAATTGATAAACCCGAGCACGAAAACGAAAAGGAGAAGGGTTGTGGAATGTAAAGACTCAAGCTGCATTTAACAGGTTTTCAGCAGAGAAGGAATAATTCCCAGGAGACGGATCGAAAACATTTTCCTGTGAGGATGCCTCATATGCCCTTTGGTTATTGTCAGAACCAACAACAGTTGTATGTGAGGCAATGCTCCCCAGTTTTTACCTTCTGCAAATCTTTAAAGCTGGATAAATTTTCAATGCAGTGTGCCTGGAGAATAACACTGCAAGTAAGCATTGTTTAGTATTGAGCACGTCATTCACTGTCGTTGTGAGGCAGCGCGGGGACAGCTCCTTTACCTTATATGTACAGGATATTAATGAACTACACCGAAGTATTATCAGAGCAAGTAGAGGTATCTCAAATAAGTAATTTGAAATGGGAGACTTATGAACTGTTGGTTCAAATGTGGAAGTTACGGCTTTAAGTTTGTAAAGTGCAGATATGCCACTGATAACACTTGAGTGCACAACAAACGAAAATGAAGAGACGTGTCGGAGCACTCCCTCTGGCACAGTGTTTATGACATTAGCTTTCGAGTCAAAAGTTAACGAATTCGAGTCTCCTTAATTTTTAAGTGTTTTTCAATTTTGTTTGTTTGTTTTTCCAATATTTTGTCTAAGCATTTAATTCTTGTACTTTATTTATAGGTCTCACGCCTGTTCTATGCCGTACAAGTGTAACCCATTGGTAGATAAAACATACATTTTTTAAACTAGCTATTTGTTTCTTTGTGTAAAATTGATTAAAAGTATATAAGCCCATGCAACTATCAAACCAGGACTTTTTCATTTTAAATTGTGTCTTTTTCTAAAAAAAGTATATTTCATGCCCAGATATTTGATATTCTTAAAATGGCACATTTGGAGTTATACTAATCTTTCAATGAGAAAAATTTTCAGATCTATTTTCTTCATTGTGGCCAAACTAGACCAAAAGGAATATTGTAATAATTAAAACGAACCTGCAGTTTACGAATTACCAAAGCATTGACTGAAGTTTATTGTTTTCGTAATTTAGTTATTTATTTTGTACATTTTAATGAAATAGTTAAATTTGATGTTGTTGAAAGAACTAATAATATTACATTTTATACACAAAAAGTTATGCACATGAAATATCGGGAATTTAATTTAGTGTAGTGTTAAATATGAAACTTACTATAAATAGTAAACATTATATCACATACAAAAACTTGAACCAGACTTCACTTTGTTCAATATGATTTCAAAGAAGAATAAAGTAAGGCTGTCATATTAATAAATATTTTAAACAGCTATTTCACTGAAGTAAGAATAAAACTGCACTCTTACGAGTATTATGATACTAATATTAAATTAAAAAGTACATTAATATGTCAATTCCCTTAAAAATATGAACTACATTATACTGATTACCAGACAACTCAGTTAGCCATATAGCACGACTCTACAATTGTTCCGATATTCATTTCCTCTTTCTTTTTGCATGCACGCTTTTCCATGGTCAAACCTGAAAAGCAAGCACTATAGCTTGTGTGATGGCTTCTAAATTAAGGTGTTGTCTCTTCATTTGTTTTAGAGTATTATGTCTTAGGGATTAGGTAAGTTGAGTACTTAATCTATCGCCTTTTTGCAAGGGAATGTGTATATATCTTGAATTTCTTTGAAAGCTTATATGGTTATTATTTAGAAGTAGTCCTGAGGAGAGAGTTTAGTCTTATGATGAGACAGACTTGTTTTATTGGACGGAGAGAGCTACTCTGTAGGCAAAATACTACGGTAGCGCCATATATTAGCACAGAAACGTGTTAGACTATGTTAGGGACATCCCGGGTTAGATTTCCATCGATCACTTAGGCCATAGGGTTTTTGTGTTCCATAATTAGCTTTTCATTCAGTTTCCATATCATATTTAGCTGTGTTTCTAGGCTTATTGCCTCTAGAAGTATTATTTTGCTTGAGTGATATACTTGAAGTGATCGTGCATAAAGTTATTTGCAGCAGAAAATGGGGAAAATATCGGCCAAAGAGACAATTTTTGATAGATTTATGAAAATCTATTCTAAAGTATATATAGAGTGCAAAAGCATTATATTAAGCTCCTGGGAGAGATGAGCTTTCTTAGCTTTCTCTTTCATAGAAATAAATGGAAGTCATGATATGATGGTCGAGGTTAATACTTCTAGCGTTGGGAAACTACTAAAGAGCAATTTAAAATTATTTGGAAACATTACCCCCATTCTTCATATTTACATTAAAAATATTTTTTTTTGTAATTTACGTCCTTTAATTTTTTAAAAGTCATATCGGACGATGAATCGAATGGGTGAAATGATGCTCACATGGGCCCAGGGTCCATGGAGCTTAGAGTTACCCGACAGTCGTCTTTTTTAGGATAAGGGAAAACCCCGGAAAAAACTGTATCCACATAACTCACCCTGACCGAGATTCTAACTCGGGACCTCTTGAACGTGTGGCAGATATGCTACCATCTACGCTACCGAGGCGGGCATAATTTTATTGTTGATGGAGAAATCCACTTTCCGATCCCGGAAAAGTTCACAATTTTTAGAATAAACAAAAGTAGGAATATGTACGTTGTTGACTGCACCTCGCTGAGAGGAGAACCTGCAAAAGTGAAGAACTAGACAATTTTCTGAATACTATGTATATTAATTCAGATACCTCTTATATTCAAAAGCGCTCCGACAACGCGTTGAAAGACAGTGGGATCAGTAAGCGAACGGTAAACGTTTATAGGATCGCCTGTAATTATATGCAATGTTCCGGTAGGTAAGAACTCACAGGAGGCATCACAATTGTAGTTTGGGTGATGAGCTGAGTTCATGACGAGTTTTGTTGCGAATGTTCTCCAAGCAGGTTCAATATGATCGTAAAGGACTGTTAACAGATATCGAAACGTTCTTTGTACTCTGTCCCTTCGCATAAGAATGATATAGACCTCATCCTGCTCTCATTTTAAAATTTTATTGTGGCAGCCATCTAGTGTTCAATACTGCAAAACTTGAATATAAATTAAAGAATATTTCTGGAACCGCGAATGCTAAGAAGGTTTTATTTGAACATATGATATGATATTTGGTAAAAGGGTTTCGTCTACCGTTTAATAAATCGGGATGAAATGAGAAATACCAAAACATTTATGTGGTATCGAAAACTTGTAAGAAAGCTTATTCAGCTACCTACTTTGAGGTGGATATTTGATGTTTGTATCTAATCTGTTTCCTTATTGTATCAGTGAGTGACTGTTCAACGGCGTTATAGGCAGGTCAACTGAACTGTGTTATACGGATGTAACAAACACTTGGTACGTAAATTCAAACCACTAAATATTTGTGAAAAATATGAATTAACTCAAGCTTTGCTACGTATGTCTGTGAACTGTGTAACTCAAAAACAAAATAATCTGTTAAATACCAAACTTGGTATATAAATTCAGCATGTTCCAAGGATAATACAAAACGATTTTCAAGAAATCCCCACCTTTAAACTAAACTTACATGGAACATTTTCCGAAAATGTTGAATTTTGCAAAAGTAGCTCTAATCATCATCTTCACTCCATGGATTAGACAAATTATCTATTCCGTTTTTCACAGTAAGTCTCTCCATCTCTTCTGCGGTTCATAATGTCACGACAACAGGCATAAAAGTTTCGGCACAAATAAGAAAACAGTAAGCGGATAAACTTTCATGGTAATAATGAGCCTTGCTAAGCAGTTAATGATAGCGCGGCTATTATAAACAAGCGCCGGCGGGCAGCGATATTCTGGCTGACTTTAGAACCATCTAGAGTTACGATTTAGGTATTTAAGGACGTGACGGCTCGCAAAGTGGAGTAGTGTGTATCAAGGGTGTTGTTGTAACAAGAGCTAATGCAATCAGCTGTCACGGTTTGTTACTGTCATCGACCTTAGAAGATTGTGTTATTGTGTGATGTAATGTTGTTACGTGTGAATTGAACAGTGTATCTCTACGGAAATAAAGGAGATTTTTAATTTCTGCAACTCGGCCTTTTAATTCTACGAACCCACAAAGTCACAATAATTTTGTGCCATTTTCAGAAGTCTATTATTGTCCATCTTTTCTACATATAACAGCAATTTATATCTGCAGTGTTTTACTTCTTCGTTTATAAATTTCACTTTCAGCTCTCTTCTTATTACATCTTTATTTATGTGACATAGTTTTGTACATCCTTTAGTTCTCATGAATTTCATTTTATATCCTTTTATATTACTTTCCATCTTCTTTATTATAACTTCCATATAAGATCACTGGCCTTACTCTTGTTTTATAAAATGTAATTCTTGTATCATTTCTTGTTTTATTTCTTAAAGCCTTGTTTAATGTTCCGCATATAGTTTGAAATCTTGACACTTTCAGGTTAATATCTCTTTTTTTTTTCTCTGAACCTATTCCACATAAAAGAAAGTTGAGACATATTCTAAAGGTTGATCATCTAAAATAATGTCGTCAGGTATTGTTGAGCCGTTGTCGGTGCGTGCGAAAGAGACAGATAGAGCGGCGCAGCTCTAATTACTTGTCGAGAGAGAAAGCAACAGAAGGAGAAAGAGACAGAGACAGTTCCATGGTGTTCTCGCTACATCACGAAAGATCGTGTGACCTCGGCCACTTTCGAGAAACAGTGGCTCGTGTATAAATGCGTTGACGTCCTCATACTGGCACAGAACAAGAACGTCTGCTACTGTCTCCCCCTCTACAGCGATAGCTCCTCGCCATTGGCAGATGGAGTGAGAAGTGGAGGATGGCCATTAGCCCGCAAAAGAGCTTTGCTCTCAAGCTGGCTAAGACCCGTAGCTGGCGCCCGGTAGGGGACCTGTGGTTGCGGCGGAGAAGAATCCCCTGGGTTCGATCCGCCAAATACCTCAGAATCCAACTGGACCGTGGCCTCACTTTCACTCCGCATGTCAGGGCAAAGGCCGACCTCGGCCACGCTGCGCTCAGGCAACTTTATCCCATCTTCCGATCTACAATGCCCATCCGACTCAAACTGCGGGCGTATTGTGCGATCGTTCCGCCTCTGATTCTGTATGGATGCGAGGTCTGAGGTTCGGTGGCTCATGCCTCCTTCCGCAGGCTGCAGGCCGTACAGAACAGAGCTTTAAGAATAATCTACGGTACCGACCGCAGGTTCCCATCATACTTCCTGCACAGCCAGTCTGGCATACCATATGTTGAGGACGTCGTTCGTGAACGAACGCGCACGTTGTATGCCAAGATTACACCTCACCCAAACCAGCTGGTGAATACACTGGGTCAATATGACCACCGTCACACCAGGAGACGGAGGAGCTACTGCCTCCCCAAGGATGCCCTTGGGTGGTAAAGTCTGCCTCTCCTCCTTCATCCCCAATCACCGCCAGTTCACGCCGCTCCTTGGCCGCGGCTGGAAGGTTACCTGCAGTTGCGCCCGAGAGCACGCGTAGGACGTGTATAAATTCTGAGCCTAAATACCAAAATTCCATCTGGCCTCTCGCTACTGGTTGTCCCCCTCCTCTGCTTGACGGATCGCTAGCGACCGAGCAAAGCGATGTGGAACGGGCACTGCCCCCCCCCCCGCGTTCATCGGAGGGACAGCTTGGCACCAGAAGCATCAGCAGAGGCCAACTGCGCCGTCTTACGCAACGACGCGCAAGCTCGCGCAAATTACTATATCTTCTCTACCGCATGGGTAAATCCGCACAGCGGATAAGTACTATGGCGTGTAACCCTCCCCCCGAGAGAACCCGGGCAACCTGCACCTGTTCATGGCTCTTGGCTCTTGCCAGTGAGTCGGCAGGGAGCTGCTAGGAGTGAACGGAACCTTTAGTGAGCTGTCTATTTGAACTGTACCGAGTTGCAGAGTCGAGAACTGATAATCGTGCGTGTGTAGTTATTTGAAAGTGAATTCTTTTGTTCTGGATGTGTGACAGACGACTTTGAAGGTTTCGTTTGTTTATGTTACGTCATTCTACTGCTCAGGGCTGTACAAAAGTGCCTTTCTACGGAAATAAAGAGCTTTTTGAAGTTCTGCAAGCTTGTCTTTTAATTTTACGAACTCACAAACTAACAATAATTTTAGATCATATTTGTTGCTTACCCCAAAAGCTAGTATCTTAATTTTGTTTCAGAAATATTAAAATTATAGTTCTTACATATTAAGCTTAATTCATATGTTGTAAATCATCTTCACTTTTCTGTATTAATACTACATTGTCTGTATATAATAAAGCCTTTATCTCTAATTGATTATTTATTCTAATTCCTTTGTTAAAAGTCTGCTTCCAGTTTAGGAAATCGTCATTAATATATATTAAACATATAGAACTTCTGAAGACATTTTCAGAAAATTTAAAACTTATATTTCATTTGCAAATGAATGTTTTAAACAAATTGTATTCCGATCAAGATGGTCGAGATGCAAATTCCTCCACCACCTAGTCATCCTCACATAATAAGAACTCGTTTTCAACGTTCTTCAACTTTTGCTTTTATTTTAGATTTCTTTAAGAATTCAGTTTTACTCTATATTTAATATTTTACACAAAAATATGCAATTGTAAATGTTTCTTATTTATTAACATTATTGCGGATGTGTTTTTCTTTCTCTTTTTTGAATCCCGTGTCAGCAGCTTAAATTATTGGATGACAAAGGTGCTGATGACAAAATGACAGGTTCTATTATGGCAGCTTTCTTTGTAAGAACTCAGGAATGTGACGATTTCCATCTGCAAGTTCAATGTATTGCAAACGAAATAAAAGTACTCTGATTCGAGTCAAATGTAAATTTAATGAACTCGTATAGAGAAGTAGATAACCATCAGAGGAATGTGGATCAAAATCTGGAGGTAGTATTAGGTATATTATTTCTTTAATAGCATTGATATGAACAAGACAAGAATTTGGAGTTCTGCAGTGAGTTCAGCACATTCATGATTTTACCATATGCATAAGGTCATATAAGTTAAGGGGAATACTTAAAGAAGCAATAAAGTACCAGAAGGATTTGATGTTGTACATACTAGTTTGCGGAAACTTTCGCTGTGACCTAGTAGCTAATAGTTGTAAACAGATATTTTTAAATAACTGGAGGAGAAAATAAAGGTCTTCTGTGAGCTCTAGTTTCATAAATAAGAGCGATTTTGTAAGGATATTGCGGAGTTTTCGCTGTTCTTATGATTGAACGCTGTAGTTTTCTATTCCAGGTCATCGCCAAGAAAGCATCTTCATTGGCGGTATCCCATGGGTTTGTAACATGAGCAGTAACAACCACAATTTAAGTTTATTGTAAAAGGATATATATTTAACATTTTTTCATATGAACTGCACTCAATCATGGCTTTTAAAGGATTGCAATAGAGAGAAGAACAGCAGAAGTGAGTACAGGTTTCTCAGTAATTACCTGATACAGAGCACAAATACATATTTTTATGCAGGCCAATAACTCATTTGTAAACACTTCTAATGGTTCTGAGCAGATAGCAATATTTTGCAGTATACCTTAGGGATTAGGTATGGGTTATACAACCTTCCTCGCGCTCAGCAGCCTATTTAAATCTATTGCGACGTCACGAAACTAGAAAAAAGCCTGAAAGTTGAGAAGAAAGAGCAATAAAATGAAACTTATTTAAGAAAATCGTGTGAGGGAAACCACCACAGTAATAGACTACAGACAGGGGAAAATCACAATATAGCATTTATTGTATAGGGTGTCTCTAAAGTCACTATCCATTTCAATGAAGGAAGACAGTGATTGAAAAATCAATATTATTTGGAAGTGTTACACATATTCTAGTGCCCCTCTGCATGACCTCCATCTAGCTCAAAACACATACCCCATCTTTCAATACTGGAACGAAATGTAGACTGTAATATGTCAACCTAAATTCGACCTGCTGCTTCCCTGATACGATTCCGTAACTCAGGCAGACCATTCACTTTGCTAGTGAACACTTTAGATTTGAAGTTCCCCCATGCAAAAAGGTCTAAAGGAGTATATCCTTGGAAAGGTTCTTTTCAGGGAATCACGAACGATGTCTGCAAAATGTGGAGACCCACCATCTTGCTGAAACACTACTGTATCCAGTGTGCCATCCTCTTGAAGCTGTGGTTCAAGGAACAGTTGTAACATGTTGAGGTAGATGTTACCTGTTATTGACCTTTCGGCAAAGAAAAATGGGCCATACAGTTTTGAGTTTGTTATACCCAACCAAACACTGACTTTCGGTGTATCACGTTCCCACTCCGATACCTCATGTGGTTCTTCCTATGCGCATATTCGGCTGTTGTGTCTGTGCACTTTCCCACAAACATGGAAAGTGGCTTCATCGGAGAATAAAATGTTGTCCATTAAATTCTCATTCCTTACACATTCCAGGAGGTCATAACACATTGCCCGACGACAGGCGATATCCTTGTCCTCAAGATGGTGCAGAACTTTAATGTGATACGGACGTTTTCGTAGAGTGAAACGTAGAATTTTCCACACTGTGTTGCGAGGGACGTTCAATTCCCTACTGAGGCGTCGAATTGATGCCTTCGGACTCCTATCACTGGCAATTTGAACCTGCTGCATGTTTCTGCCAAATCGTGTGGTCGTTCAGGATGTGTCTCATCACACACACTGCCGGCATGCATAAATTTGTTCACAAGCAGACGAATGTGTGCCCTTGATGGGGCTGGTTTGTGGAATTTACGGCTAAATTCCGCTCTGGCGTCTTCATATGACAATCCGCGTACTGCACAAACAATAGCAACCCGTTCTTCTGTGCTAAACATCTTGCACTTGGATACCAGTATCTGAAAAGAAAAGAAACCAAATATTGCATTTTCATTGAAATGGATAGTGACTTTAGAGACACCCTGTATTGTACACTACAACTGCAACTCGTTGTAGAACGTGATGTAGTGTTTCACACTAATACCACTATATTTTACTACTACTACCACCACTACCACTATTTCTACTACTACTACTACTACTACTACTACTAATACTACTACTACTACTACTACTACTACTACTACTACTACTACTACTACTACTACTACTTAAAAGTATAACAACAACAACAACAACAACAACTGCTACCGGTAGAAGTTGATTATAGGCTAACTTAAAGCCGTGATGAAAGTGAAGGAGGATGAAGTAATCACATTAGAAGTATCACTTAGGAGCTTCTAACCTGACATACCAGTACTTTTAGAACGTTTTCTTATATATATAGGATAGTAAGCATGGTCATCTACTGGCGGCAGATCCTGGGCAGTGAGGGTAAATGAAAAGTGAAGTCTCCTGGATTAGCATTGTCTTTGTTTTTCTTGTTGCCTTCCAACTCATTTAAACGCATTTGCGTTTTAATATATTCTCTATGTATGTAATATATGTACATATATGTACGTATATTTCTATGTATTCCTAACCTTAATTTTGTCAATCAGAAATCTCAGCTTCTATAAATAATGAATCATAAGTACACACTTCTATTAAGAACGTACGTTACTTCGTTCGCATGGTATGCTATAGCGAGTGGCTCTAATTAACCTACATATGTATATGTGTCTGTAAGACCTAACTCTAACATAACTTCCGTAGAATCAGAAACATGAATATAGAAATAATCACAGGGCTGCAAAATTACATTTTTGGTACCAGGTTTTAAATCCTGATGGTTGATTTTTACTAATTGCTGGCCTCTGTTGAAGAGTAAGTAAGCTTTTAGTTTTCGCATATGAGAAAGCCGTAATGATGCTGTAAATAATTCCCCTATTTACACAATATTAAAGTATTTCAGTATGTTAATCAAGACGCTTACAGCTATGCTTCTAACCTGTAAAACTCACAGTGGGATATTTGCTGCAAATGGGAAGATTGAAGATGCAGTGATGATTTCTTTCTCACCTTTGTGACGATCTAGTAGTTTAACCTTGTAAGTTCCTCGGCTGCATCACTGAAGCAGGAGAACTTACCTCTGGGCATGGTCTCGGAGTAAAGGAAAATTATTACTGTTGTTTAAATGAATAAACACTTCTCTTCTTTTCAAAGTTGTAAATTTAATTCTTCCGTAATTTTATCAATTGTTGATACAAATTTAAATGATGAGAAATGCTGTCCTTTAACAAACATCGATTAATGTATAGATAAACTATTCCTTTCTTACACTCACGCGAGTTAATGCATCTTAAATGCACACGTACAATATGGTTTCTGCACCCGCTCAGAAAGACTAAAATACGCACAAGTCTTACTCTTACGAAGTTTTGATGCAGAAGCTCTTAATTTTCAGTTAATATCCTCTCTCTTCTTTCTACGTTGCTATAGCAGCCAAATAACTTATCTTTTACTGGTACACTCATCAAATTACGGAATCACATTCTTAAAATTGCCAATAACGACAATATTACATAATATTTCATTTAAATTGCATCATCTCGAGTTAGTAGGCCTTGGTCCTCTAAGGACTGTCGCGCCATGGGGAATTATAACTTATTTGTGTTTCGAATACGTTAATGCTTCAGCAGAATTTGTATATTTTCATAATTTTCTTTTAAGTGCACGGAATATGCTATTGACACTGCGCATCATTTATTTCTGAAGAATTTATAGTAGGCTCCACACATTCGCGTTTTATGTAATGCCATACAACACAACCTTCCTATAATAAACAAGAAAGTTTATTATAGTGAATTTATAATGTAGTGAAATACAAAACTCTGATTTTCTTGATTGTAACCAGTAGAAAGTTGTACCCGGGATAATAGAATGTTTTCCCTTTAATCGACACACCAAAAGTTGTGCTGTTTCTTTTGAGAGATCCAGATCTCTTGAGTCTACACCAAAGAGTATTGTCAGCTTTTTATCTCTTTTCCTGTTTGTTTCATCGTCTAAGTATATCCAATAATTGTGCAGAAACAATACTAAAACTTAACTTCACTATTGCTAACTCTGCTACTGAACTTCAGTGGCCTACATTTCGTTTTAAATTTCTATTATTCAACTGTGTTTATAAAAGAAATAAGTTACACTTCTTATAAATCGAATAGAACATCCGTGTAAACTTCTACCAGCTACTGTCTGCAATTTCACTCCAAACCAAATACATTTATTAAGAGGATAATGTCCATAAGCAAAGTTTTTGATTGTTTTTGTGATGGTTCCGATTGCATTTCCTCCTCTTCAAAAGTTATTTCTATTTGTTCATCTGCTCTATCATTATTGGATTGTATCAATCTCTGTGGCTGATTATTTAACGTAATGAAGTTCTCTGCATTATTTCTTCTGTCAGCTGTCTAGGTTGTTGTTAATTAGTAATATACTTCTCTCTTTCATATGGCAAGAAGAATAAGTCCAATGTCTTACTTTTTACAGTAAAGTCCTCTGTTTTTTCTATGGAAATCTGGTCACCCTATCAGTGGGCCAAGTTCCTAGAATGACTAATGTGATATCCTCTATGTAACTTTTAGTGTTTTTGTGCTTTTAAAGAATTGCTTTTGGGTTATACTTAAGGCACCTATGTGCTTTTGTAACTCCCTCTTATACACCCATATTGCTGTCCCAATGTTAATTACAATGCTAAATAGTCTAGATTTTGCCTGCACTGTGTGCTTATCTTTAACGTTCTACAACACCTCCAGCAAGAAGACAATTTTCTTGAATTAAACATTCATTAAGTTATCTACACAAGTATGTAAGAACTGCCTCCTTCAAAATCTGCACTTCTACTGGTAATTCATCTGGTCCAGGCGCCTTTCACTTCTTCAATTTCCTCATAACCAACGGCACTTCTCTCTCATCAAAAAGATGGAATACTCATTACTAAGCCCCTCTTTTCATATGCTCTTGATCATTAAGCTCATTGTTTTCCACTGGCAGTAGCTTATCTGGTAAAACATTTATGGATTCTGTCCAACGTTTGATTTTATAACTATTTTCTTTATTCAAAGTTGATAATACCTCTGCTGCAACGGTTTGCTCCATCATAATTTTGTACGGAACACCAAATGGGTTATCGAGTAGACTTTTGTCTACAAAATTTTCCCGCTATTTGAGTCACGCATCCTGAATTAAGGTTTTATATATTCCCTGAAGTTATCTAAATATACAAATTTTCTTTCTTTCTGAGGCTATTAACGTTTTTCAGATGCATCCTTCCTGTCTTGCGTATCCGATTTCACAATTTTCGTAATTTTCCTATTTTCAATTCGTATTCTTTTTATTCTTCTTAATTTAATCAATGAATTCGCCATTACTTCCTTTTACTCTCCAGTTAGTACTTTAGCTTTGTTATTTACACTAAATCTTCTGCCTATCAGTTTTTTGAAATTTTTGTTGCAGTTCCTTGCAATTTGCGTTTTTGTTGTTATAGGTATACATCTCATTTCCCCTCCCCCCAAAAGCTGACACTGTGCAATACCTTGTATTACCACTTAATTAAAATAATTGAAGTTATGATCTTTAACTTGTGGTTAGCTGCTGTGTGGACTTCTAATCTTGCATCTCCTTTCTAGTATCATTTTGTCGACGTTAGATGGATATTTTCGGATGCTTCTGCTTTGGTTTATAGGTAAATGGGTTGTCTTTTCGATTTTGTGTTTACAAACCATAATTCAGTATCATATCCTACCTTTTCACTCCTTAAATTAGTAATTTTTAAGTGGTGAACGAGGAATCATATCAGTATCCACCCACCGACTTGGGGAAACTTCGATAAATCCACGGTTAGAGATCGCATCCAGACGTCCCGAATGTACACTACCGCCTAGTTAATATCGTTCAGTCACAACAATCTTGGGAAAAAAGTGACCTCATAACATGGCTACAGAGTAAAAATATAGTTTTCCACGGAGGTCATGTTAAGGCGGAATTGCTGACAATGGTCAAGTCTCATGTTACAGAGAACATAAAAATCGTAATTGACGAAATGGCAAAACTTGCGGGTCACAATGTACCACGTCATCATTGTTACTAGAATGGATCGAGCGACACGGAGACGTCGAACCAATTTCCAGCTCAGATTAGCGGAATGCAATTGACGTAAGCAGCAGTTAATTTTCATGGATATCAATAGTGTGCTGTGTGATACTTAGCTACAAAAATCTGCCTTTTTGTGTCGAAAATTTATTATAATATTATACTTAACGAAGCGATTAAGCGGTTGACTTGAATAAATACGTGTTATTTGTGTTGAAAATGCATATTAATACTATTAATATTATAGTTAACGAAGCGGTAACAATAGTGTCATTCCGAACGCACGTGGACGCGGAGTGATACAAACCGGTGTTTTGTTTACTGTACTTTATACTCTGGTTGGACATAGTATATAATAAGTAACACCTTTATAATATCATCTTTTATAATTATTAGAACATCTTATCATGAACTGCTTTAACTTTTTACAAAGATTTGTGTGATTTTAACTGACAAAACCGAGTTAGCAACTTATTAGCATTTCACTTTGTATAAAATGTGCCTCCATTTGTTACTTACTGGCATGTCATCACTTAGTATTTCCAGTATTTTATGTTTTGCATCATTGCAAGTTCAGCCCTTCTCTTTCTTAACAAAAATATACGTTCTTCAAGGTTAATACACATGCATTCATAGGATATGTGTATTGTGACCCTGTGATAGTGTCCTGTTGAGATACTATATACAAACTTTTTCTGCTTGTCACCATATGCAATTATTTGCCTTTATAGATTGATTGTCCATAGTTTTATTAATAACTTTTAGATATTTTTCTTTACTGTCTTCCCATCTTTTGTTAATTTAATAGCCAAGAAGATAAATCATGCTCAGAAGCCGCTTATTCCTGAACAACAGAGCGTGAAACTCCCTTGTACTCGTATGTAAGCCATTTCAATTGTCTCTTTGTGTACGCGGAATTCAAAAGCGGTTTTAATCAACAAATTTAGTGCTACTTTAAATCAGTTTTAATCAGAAGTACTTGTAAACAATTCCATTATGTAGAGTTCTAAAGCCATTTTATTTACAAATGTTTTAATTAACTTGATGTCATTTTAATCATCGAAAACATTTCACTGCATATCATTCCTAGACCTAGGTTATGATTAAGTTCGTGGCTGGCGAAATTATAAAGACAGTTACTGTTATGTTACGCTTACGTGGCAAATGTTTATAGATTTTAGTTAAACACGTGATACTAAGCTAAAGATTGGAAAATCAAGCTTTTCGCCATACTAATATGAGAATATGAACAGAGAAAACTATTATCAAACAGGGAAAACGTCAATAATAATAATGCAAAATGTTTTTTTGATTGGCAAAGTCAGATGTTTGAACTAAACAAGACACCATAATTTTTAATATACAGGTGAAAAAATATTATTGCTAAATTGTAAAATTCTTTTGTCAAGAGTGTACCAAGAGTTTATCACATAAAAATCTCGTATAACAGAGGCTTCGAAATTATTTTTGTCGCTAAGTTGGTACACTTTCCTCAGTACCCACGCGGAGTTTGATTGCCATCCGTCATCTACATTGTTCAAAATACGCCATTTTGTTAGTGCATCTCAAAGGTGTGTTGGGATTTTACAATGAATAAAAATATTGAACAAAGAATCTGTCTCAGAATTTGCATTGCAAATGGTTTTTCGTGTGTCAAATAGCTGAAAATGTTACAACGGGCGTATGAATGGTATAGTGAATTCAAAAGTGGTCGAGATGTGGGGGAAGATTTGCCTCGCTCTGGTTGGCCATCAACTGAACTGAACATTTCTCAAATTGAAAGAAATGGTGTCTAAAAATCGTCATTTAGGTCTGAGAGAGATTGCCGCTGAACTTTCTGTGTCCCGTGAATCGATTCGTAGCAGTTTAAACGATTGTTTGGGCATGACAGGAGTTGCCGTTCGATTATTTCCGAAAGACTTGAACTTTCTGCAAAAACTCAATCGCGTAAGGATCGCTGAAGACATGCTAAAACGAGCCAACTCCGACCTCACATTTACGAAAGCATTGTAACTGGTAATGAGACGGGGGTTTACGAGTTTGACACGCAAACCAGTCAACAACCTTCCGAGTGGCGATTTCCCGCTGAACCGAAAGCTAAGAGCACGTCAAATTCAATCGAAACTGAAAGTAATGTTGACAGTTTTTTCGATTATCGTGGTGTCATGCACTCGGAATTTTTGCTATAAAGTCAGTAGGTAAATAAACACTATTATCTGAGCGTTATGCGAGTTTTAAAGAACAAATACGGCGGAAAAAAATATTTGTTGGAAGATATCTCATGAATTCTGCACCACGATAACGCCTCATCTCACAAGGCTATCATTGTGAACGAATTTCTGGTCAAAAACTCAACAAATCTCATCGATCAACCAACAGGCGGCAACAGGCATAAAAGTTTCAGCACAAATAGATAATAGACGGCGGATGTTTCACGAGCTTGCATAAGCAGTTAACGATAGCGCGGCTAGTGTTCACAAAGCCGACAAACAATAATAGCCAAGATAAAGGCTTGCCGGCACAGCTAGGATTTCACGTTTGAAAGGTTCGAGAGATATCTCGATTTACGGAGAATAGTTGTTTTTCTTATTTGCTCGAGAAGTCTCTCGAATTATGAATTAGATATATAAGCGATTTTGACACGCCAGCCGGACAGTTGTAAACAGAGTGAGTAAGCAGAGAACAGCTGAGAGTGTTGTTTTTGAAAAGACCGTTGTGTAACAAGAGTGTGGTTGTAACGAGACCTAATGTAATCAGCTGTCACTGTTTGTCATAGTCATCGACCTTGGAAGATTGTATTGTATAGGTGATGTAATGTTGTTACGTGAGAATTGAACAGCGTATCTCTACGGAAATAAAGAACATTTAGAATTTCAGCAAATTGGACTTTTAATTCTACGAACCCACAAAGTCACAGTATTCACCTGATCTGGCTGGACAGATAACAATCAAGCTCCGCGTGGGTACCGTGGAAAGATCTGCCAACTTAGTGAGTACAATAAGTTTGAATCCCATCTTATACGAGATTTTATACGATCAATTCCCGACACCTTCTTCAGACAGTGGTATATATGTATAAGTATGTACAATATATATATATATATATATATATATATATATATATATATATATATATATATATGTGTGTGTGTGTGTGTGTGTGTGTGTGTGTGTTTGTATGAGAGAGAACGAGAGAGAGGGAATGTTTTGTATTATCGTGCCAAAATACATTATCATTATTTCAGATTTAAGGTATTTTAAGAAGTTAAATCTTAGTATTAAATAATCAATGAAACATCAAACACTGCGATTGCCCAATATAAAATATTGATCTTGATCTGACGAAAAACAAATAAAAATGAAGGAAAAATGACTCTTAAAGGTGATCCAGGAGTTAATCATGAAGACCGATGTCTCTGCAGATTATGTAGCGAACGCTTTGTAAATTTGAGTAAGGAATATGTAAGAATGCTAAATACCTTATTAATCTTCCGGCATGCTGTTACTTATTATCATCATCTTCATCATTTTTGTTGTCATTGCTATTGTTTATAATATAGTTAGCTCTATATATCTAATGCAAATTTTCAAGCGTACCTTAATATTCGTTGCAGTTCATAATGACTTCATTGCTATCCATTGTTCCTAACGTTATACTTACGGCTGAATTTAACCAGCCTCGGTACCGCCGGTGGTAGCATATATGCTTCACGTTCAAAATTCTCGACTTCGAATCTCGGTCAGGGTGAGTTAACTGGATAACTTTGTGTCCGGGATCTCCCTAATCTTGAAAGAAGAATGTTGCGTAATTCTAGGTTCTATGGATACTGGACTTATTTGAGCATCTTTTCACCCATTTCATTCATCGTCCGATATGAACTAGCGAGGTTACTTTTCCAATACTAGTCTCACTAGCTGAGAGAAGGAAAGCAACACGGGACAACAAAAAAATAATTTATGAATGTTTCGAGCATTTTATGAGGCAATTCCTACTAATTTTGGGTTGAGAAAAACAAATATGGCAATGAAAATTTTTTATTAGCTCTAGTTTCTATGATATACATAAGGTGGAAGTAGTATTAACGGATTGAGAGAAGAGGATACATTTTAATTACATACATGTTAACAACATTAAAACTGCATTTGATTTTTTTAACTGGTAATTGCATGCTAAGAGTACTAAATTGCTGGAAAATACTTCGCAGATAGTCATGTCTGAAGAGAATGTTGTGGTGGCCTATTGACTTCGTCGTCTTTTAGTTTGCCTCTTGTGATGAAGTTCCGCAGAATCCCTATACAAAGACCAACAGTAATCCGCAAGCATTACTTCATTCCAACGGCCCTGATATCTTTGTTCCATAACAGAAATGACCTGATGGAATCTCTCCCCATGTTCATCACTAACAGCTCCACAACTAGGAGGGAAAAAGTCTAGGTGGGAGTGAAGAAAATGGATCTTAAGGGACATGTTGCATACAAGGTTAGGGTATTTTTGCAGGAGCACTGTCACCAATATTTTTATACTTATATTATTTGTATTGTTCTAAATATTTGTATTGACGTATCCAATGTCATTGTATTGACTTAACGGATGAATAAAACAAATGCTTGTAGTTGTCATCCCTTTTGTTGCCTAAAAGTCCATGAACAACACTCTTGAAAGCTTCCCAAGCTTGCTTTTCTTTCCCCTCCAAAATTTGATCAAATGCTGGATCCTTTACAAGTTCTCTTATTTGTGCTCCGGCAAAAGTGTCATCCTTAACTTTTTCATCACTTAATTTCCAAAATGTCTCTCTGATTGTGTTTTGCTATTTGACAGGTGCGCCAACTCCCAAAAACAATTCCCCCAAATTTAAAATCTTCACCATAAAAATGAAATGTCACTTTATCTTCAAACCAAGAGCTAATCTAATATTTTTATGGTGATTTGTGAATTTAGCACATGGAAATACATGGAAATTAACTATTTTTAAGCCTGAAACATTTTCATTGTTGTCCAGTGTAACCAAAATACATTTGCGAACTCTTTGAAGGATCTTAATGAATTGGAATAACATTTTTAATTTAATTAAAATATTCGTGATTTATTTGAGTGAAAGAAGCACTCTCTAATAAATTATTTAATTTATCACATGGCTATATAAAAGACGTTTAGTGTTTCTGCGAATGCTGATTAAATTAAAATTGATTGAGTTTTGTGTTCCCCTATAACCCTGATCTACTTTGTATAACTTATTGCAAAAACACAGTTAATATGTGAAAATTAAATAATAATTGCGGTGCTGTAATTCGCAGATGATATAGGAAAGTTAAATATAAGCTCTCCTCTCTTTAAAGACTCTACTTGAATGGAAACTCCTGTGGTCATTTCTTTCACACTAGAGTTCCATTGACACCAAACATTTCACAGCCTTCTCGCACAATAACAATAAAAGGTCCCTCAAGGTTTAAATGGCAATGTAAAGCGAAAAAAATTACATATTAAAAAAGGGCTTTTGGAAGGAAATTTGCAGAAGTTGTTCTGCACTAGAGTTGCCAAGATTTGCCGCCCCCTTCCAGACACACATACATACAGACAAACCAGTCCTGCCTCTGGAGCCACCATGTCGGATAAGCTCGTACTCTACATCGATCCATCCGACGCCGGCATCTCTCCCGCCAGCCCCATTCAAACACTCGTCTCATTACTTAGCTTTTGAACCTGTTGTATGTGACTTTAATACGTTATTCAACTGCGCCAACATTTTTTTTCTTTTGGATTGTAGCAACATAAGTGATTCCGCAATTTCCAATTAAACTCCACACCAATCAGTCTTGATAACAAGTGAAAAAGAAACAAATGTCACTAATAGAAATAGGAAATACAGTGGATTCCTCTATAATAATGCTATTAATAATATTAATAATGATAGTGATGTGAATGATGTTTACGTAACATTATGTCAATAAATACTTTCTTCTTCTTCTTCTTCTTCTTCTTCTTCTTCTTCTTCTTCTTCTTCTTCTTCTTCTTCTTCTTCTTCTTCTTCTTCTTCTTCTTCTTCTTCTTCTTCTTCTTCTTCTTCTTCTTCTTCTTCTTCTTCTTCTTCTTCTTCTTCTTCTTCTTCTTCTTCTTCTTCTTCTTCTTCTTCTTCTTCTTCTTCTTCTTCTTCTTCTTCTTCTTCTTCTTCTTCTTCTTCTTCTTCTTCTTCTTCTTCTTCTTCTTCTTCTTCTTCTTCTTCTTCTTCTTCTTCTTCTTCTTCTTCTTCTTCTTCTTCTTCTACTATTATTATTATTATTATTATTATTATTATTATTATTATTATTATTATTATTATTATTGTTGTTGTTGTTGTTATCATCAACATAACTGGATTTTTGTAGAATCTCGTGTACCAGAAATGTATATTTGGCTGTGAGATTATTCTATTCTCTTGCACATTTGTGTATTCTGAAGCAGTTTAATGGGATGATGGTAGATGCTGATGAATTTCTCACCTTTGGTGACGATCTTGAAGAATGGAAATTAATTGTTCTTTCACACTGGCCGTGTGTGGGAAAAATTGTGGAAACGTAGAGTCAGACTGAAAAATTCAGTGCCATAGCCGGCATTTGAACCACGGATCTTCTGGTTTCCGTCCAGGCGCTCTACCATTGAGCTACTATGGCCAACGTGCCGATATGACATTAAATTCTCCAAGTGACTCGTATTTTCCCGGTAAACCACTTAGGAGTTCTGATATCACATGAGACAACAACCTTAATGGTAGACTTACTACATGTAAGTACTTCAAGGCCCGGGCTTTATAGTTAACCACTATTAGGTCAATTAATGGAAATTAATTGTTCTTTCACACTGGCCGTGTGGGCTAAATTGTGGAAATGTAGAGTCAGACTGAAAAATTCAATGCTATAGCCGGGATTTGAACCACGGATCTTCTGATTTCCGTCCAGCCGCTCTACCATTAAGCTACTATGGCCAACGTGCCGATATGACATTAAATTCTCCAACTGACTCGTATTTACCCGGTAAACCACTTAGGAGTTCTCATAAACACATGAGACAACTACTTTAATGGCGACTTTCAACGTATAAGTACTTTAAGCCCCAGGCTTTATAGTTAACCACTATTAGGTCAATTAATGGAAATTAATTTTTCTTTTACGCTGGCCGTGTGTGGACTAAATTGTGGAAACGTATTGTGAATTTTTCAGTCTGACTGTACGTTTCCACAATATAGCCCACACACGGCCAGCGTGAAAGAACAATTAATTTCCATTAATTGACCTAATAGTGGTTAACTATAAAGCCCGGGCCTTAAAGTACTTACACGTTGTAAGTCTACCATTAAGGTAGTTGTCTCATGTGTTTATGAGAACTCCTAGTGGTTTACCGGGAAAATACGAGTCAGTTGGAGAATTTAATGTCACATTGGCACGTTGGCCGTAGTAGCTCAATGGTAGAGTGCCTGGACGGAAACCAGAAGATCCGTGGTTCAAATCCCGGCTATGGCATTGAATTTTTCAGTCGGACTCTACGTTTCCACGATCTTAAAGAAATCTAGAAGATTCCCTGCAACTGTGGATCTGTAGGCGCTTAGGTAATTCTGGAGCGATGAGTTCTTTTTCCCATGGTCGTAGTGTCGGGGCTGAGAAATATTATATTCTACTGCTGATTGATTAACTTTTCAATAATACTTTCCCAAATAAGAATATTTTATCCCAGATATACAATTCGATGCTTCATCTTACAAAATCTTGAAGATCATTGATAACTGCCTTTTCTCCTGCTATTAATGATGCAAAATACTAATTATAAATTAATAGCACACTAGCTATTAATGGCTATATTATACATCACACAAATGCATTCATTTATAACTCCTTATCTGCACATTTGCAGAGTAATACTGATATACATCTATCCTCTACAAATATTCCTTACGTCCTTTAACTATTTTTGAAATCATATCGGACGATGAATGGAATGGGTGAAATGATGTTCAAATGGGCCCAGCGTTCATGGAGCTTAGAGTTAACTGACATTCGTCTTTTAGGATAAGGGAAACCCCCTTTAAAAACCTTATCCAGGTAACTCACCCTGACCGAGATTCGAACTCGGACCCGCTTGAACGTGAGGCAGACATGCTACCATCTACGCTACCGAGGCGGGCTGCCTTACATTATATCTCTATTTTATTACATATTTCATTTTCTTTCTATTCTTTTCAACAACATGAAATATCTGCTACAATTCTGATATGAATTTGGATAGAGCATTATTATAGAATAGAAGGGTACTGAAAACACGAGATGAAATAATATTTTCTAGATTCTATCATGCATTTCACACACATCATGTATATGTATTGTACACTATTCTTTTGTAGGATCGTAATTTTATTATTTTAAACGAATTACTGATAAAATATTAATAGTGAAATTATTCATCATCCTGGTAACGCAATGCTGTTAGTTCAACAGTTATACGATGGCTTATTGAGAACAATAACTTAGAAGAGATTTAGGCAATTGTTTAATAATAATACTCAGAATATTTTAAGATAACGTGAACGATAGTACAAATTTAGTATTTCAAGAAGAATTTGAAGCCTCAGATATTGAAACGCATTGAACACTTGATACTTTACTTCTCGTACAAGTTCATGCTACTTTAAAGTCAATGTTGTTAAACCTGGGCTACCTTACAAGCGAATAGAATATGTTGCAATGTATACTTCTTTCATTGGGAGGAAATAGTACATACACGATGGCCATGAAATAGTTTTTCACATCATAAAATTGGGAGCAAAATATCTGGTTTTGCAAAAGTGTACGTTTGTCTTGAGAACAGTTCTTTTAGACGTGTAAGTAATCTGAAGTAACACCGGTAGTGAATTTGTTGTCATTTCTTTTAAAATACGAGTATTAGAAAACATAGTTTTACACAAAAATGTAATGTCATACTTTACTTGACTTCGTGGATGATAAGCTTACATATATCCATTATGTATTTTAAAATATTCCTAAAAATATGATAATTCCACCTTCGCTACCTTATTCATGAGATACTTCAGCTGAAAATTGTTTACAATTAAGCAAGAAAGTCTCAGTTGAAGAAACAATATTCAAATGTTTATTCTTGTTTGTAAGCTCTAACTACGATGGAAAAGGAATGGGAAAAAGCAAAATTTTAAAATTTCAATCATGTCAGTTAGAGAACTTTTAGGAAAGATCTGCGCATGCAACATGTAATATCACGTAAGAAAATCGTGTATTTTAACGGATTCTGCATTTTCCTTTAGTAAGATTTTGTCTACCTGTTTAAGACTTAAATAAAATTAAAGGATTAAATAAAATTAAGGAAAGTCACAGGGCATCCACATAATGTTGAAGATATTTTAATTTCTGATATTGGTATAAAATGGGATATTTAAATCAAAATGGAAACCTTTACTCATGTAAAGAATACTTTGAGTGGGAGAATTATGGCTGAGTGGCTATATGCGTGGTTCTCACCAAGACGGCCCGGGTTCGATCCCAGGCGACAGTTAAGTGAGATTTGTGGTGGACAACATGGCGCCGGGGTGAAATTTCTTCGGGTCCTTCGGTTTCCCCCGCCAGCATTCCACCAATTGCTCCATAATCTTTCCTAACACTCATCTCGCCCTCATATTATCATCCACTTCCATCTTCCTTACACCAGGCATCGGGCTGATCACCCATCCTGGTTCTCTATCGAGATCCAGAGCTTCGGTTCCTTAGACCCGCCATAAAAGGGATAAAGGAACAGGAATCCTCTAACACCATGATAGTGGTACAACTAGGGAAGATGAAGAAGAATGGGAGAATTTCTTGAAAACGGTCTTGTTGAATCCTTGGAAGCTCTTGGTTTTGTAGTTCTGATACTTACAGAGAGACAGGCAGACAGACGGACACACAATAAGATATTTTACTATAATATCTTATTTGGAAGAAGGCGTCAGGAATGCCACTACCTCTATTTCCGGTGAAGTATCGATAAATAAGTATTGGGTCCAGTATAATATTTCTGTAACTGAGCCAGATGGTTCAGACGTTTGGGTCTGAGCTTCGCATTTGGGAAGAAATGCGTTCGATTCCACGGCCGAACTTTCGAGGTTTTCCTCAGGTCGTTAGCGAATGACGGGAAGGATAATTACAACCCTCGAAATTCTTGTCCCTCCATTTCACATCATTTTCATTTCAGTTCAATTCAACTTTCGTCTGGTACGCTACATCAGGATTGATCGATTGATTGATTGATTGATTAGTGGGGTTTTAGGGCCCGTCGACAACGAGGTCATTTGGGCCCGTGCTATATCAGGATTTCAGCGATTAATCACATGAGTGAAATTATGCTCAAATAAGCCCAGGGTTCATAAAGCTTAGAGGTACCCGAATTTCATATTTGGGGATAAGGGAGAGCTCTGGAAAAGCATCTCCGTCAAAGATTCAAAATCGGGATCTCTTGAATTTGAGGCTCACGCTACCACCATGAGACAGAGGCGGAGAGCGTCATTCTTGTTGGTTAATTAAATGTAATATTATTTTTAACTATGTTCAACATTATTATTATTATTATTATTATTATTATTATTATTATTATTATTATTATTATTATTATTATTATTATTATTATTATTATTATTATTATTATTATTATTATTATTATTATTATTATTATTATTATTATTATTATTATTATTATTATTATTATTATTATTATTATTATTATTATTATTATTATTATTATTATTATTATTATTATTATTATTATTATTATTATTATTATTATTATTATTATTATTATTATTATTATTATTATTATTATTATTATTATTATTATTATTATTATTATTATTATTATTATTATTATTATTATTATTATTATTATTATTATTATTATTATTATTATTATTATTATTATTATTATTATTATTATTATTATTATTATTATTATTATTATTATTATTATTATTATTATTATTATTATTATTATTATTATTATTATTATTATTATTATTATTATTATTATTATTATTATTATTATTATTATTATTATTATTATTATTATTATTATTATTATTATTATTATTATTTCACCTTTTGAATTGTGACGAAAACATAATTATGTTGATTTGAAAGTATTATTGATGAATGTAACATCTATTACATTATTTATCAAAAAACGATACCTTAATGACCAAATTGCTTAATGTAAAAATAAAAACATAATTATTACTTGCTTTTATCCATTCGTTTAGATTTGATTTGCCATCAGTTGTAACATCAAAAAATGATTTAGAATTGTTTTATAAAAAATTGCTTCAATTAGAAACTACTGCCACCACTACTATAAGCACTACTGTCATTACATTGCACTAATGCCACAGCTTCCTACCCATTACAACTACTACTACACCACCATCACTATCACCACTATTGTTAAGGTCATTAGTGTCTATAGAGATACATCTACTAAAGCTTTAGTGCTAGCTTAGGGGTATCATAATACAGAGTGTCCTACCAAGAGGAGGAAATTTGTATTGACAGACGTGTGGAGAAACGTTGCACTTCAAACCATCCAGAATGCTATCCGAAATGGGTTACAACGTCTACGTCACTGAGTGAAAGCCAAAAGAAATCATTTGGAGAACTTACATTGATTATGAACATTCAAGTGACAGTGTCAGTAAAATATAAATGAAAATATGTGTTTACAGCTTATATTACATAATCTAAAATATGTTTCCTGCTTTTTGTGGGACAACCTGTAGTTGAGCAACGAAGAAGGATAGAATCCAATCTATATTGGGTAGATTCCGTTCATCAAAGATGCTTGGTAGAAGAAATGAGTGTTGAACAGGAAACTGGACTAACAATCAATTTCTGATGGAAAACCTTGGTTGAAGCGAGAACATGAAGGAATGAATTATTAAGTATCTCTATTATTTACGGGCAATACCTGTTTCAATGGATACCAACATTGTTTTCACGTTTGCGAAACAGATGATCTCTGTATGTGGTCGGAAGGATCATGTTTGTTTGTCTAAATTGGCATACAAAAATAAAGGTGAAAACACGCATCTAATATGCTGGCCACACTCCAGAAATGGAGCGTTGTAAACCTGAGCCATAAATTTTTAACCAATAATCGGACACACGACTATAATAAACAATCGGGAGATTACATTACACTATTTACATCTCAGAGAAAATGTAAGTGTCCTCCACCAGCATCTATGGATCGTTGGTCCCATTTTCTTTGATAGGACTGTAGATACTGAAGTTTATATGGGTATCTTCAAGACATTTGTGGAGCAGCTGGATGATATCGAATTGAGAGAAGGTTATTTCCATGAAGATGGAGCTACGTGCCATACATCTAATGAAACCATCTAATATGTAACCATTTTTTTTGATAATTGAATAATCTCAAAAGGTTTGTGGCCCCCCACATCCCCCGATTTAACCCCACCTGATTTTTTCTTGTGGGGGTATCTTACTAGAGTGTACAAGAATAGGCCACGGACAATTGATGTTGTCAAGGAATCCATTCGAACCTAAATAAGTAACATTGGCGAGGATACTCTCCGTAAAACTTCAGAGAATATGCTGAGACGAGTGGAAACATGTATAGATGCTGGTGGAGGACACTTCCAACATTTTCTCTGAGATGTAAATAGCGGATCGCACTATACTTTAGTATGCAGACAGTCTCTGCCGGCTCAGTCAGTAGAATACCTGTCAGCCGTGCTAGGGGTCCCGGGTTCGATTTCCGAGGTGGGAGTGAGGATTTTACTCCGACCAAGATAATTCCTCACCTTCTCCAGAGTCTGGAAGTATGAATGAGAGTGCGAATAAGAGTTAACGCCTTCGATATGTTCCAAAGGAGAATGGCCCCCGATATGACCACTGGAGTTAAAGGCGGGGTAGAAGATGAAGAAGAAAAATAATCTAGCCAGTTCTTGAGACTGGTCGCCAGGTGGTTACAAGAAGTTGACTATGGATTACAAGGGTTATCCTATGGCTTGCAGGAACGTTATAGGTTTGAGTGTCTTAGATTATGACTCCCTTTAAAAAAACAAACTAAAAGTACTGTTAACCACCATCATCATTACCGCCGCCACTATTCCTACTGCTATTATTACTACCATCACCACCGCCACCTCTAGTAGTACTTTAAGAATAATATTGGTACATTAGCCGAAAGATCATCTACACCTTTCTCTCTCTATGACTCACAGGAATATTTTAGTCCTGAAAAGCTAACTCATCCGTTGGGTGTCCTTTCAAGGTTTTCCTTCTGCTTGAGAGAGGCGAAAGAAGAAGAAGAAAACGAGGAAGAAGAAGGAGAAGAAGAGATCTCAACGTAAATAGCGTCCTAGGGGAGATAATGTTTTAGAAAGTCAAAACTTCGAGGTCCATTCATAGTGTGCATGGCTTCAACGTTCAACAGAGAATTAAACATCATTTGTCGACGTTGTAAGACTCTAGCATTAGTAAACATTACGTATTTGATAAACAAGAAGAAGATGCTTATGGAAGCTGCTGAACTGCAAATATACTGAATTATAACGCAGTAGAATTAGTAAGAACCAGAATCAACTGCATAAAAAGAACTTGGGAGATTTAGCTATGTTCTTTCTTTGTTAGAATTTTCGCTGGATAATATATGTGTACAGTAACTGGTCTGTATATTATATTTGGCGTTATTATTACTAGGGCATACTGTGGCCCGCATTCGGGAGGTCTGGGTTTGATTCCCATGGCTGGTCTACCTGCTCCATGGATATTTTCGGGGGATTTCCCGGTCGCCAGCAGAATGCTGGGTAAGTTATTTACATCCCCCGGAATTCCTGTCCCTCCAATTCTTCTCCATTATTATTTCAAATCATCTTTCTTCTGATGGTCTCTTTCAGGGAATAAGTGTCGGTGGGTGTCTCCGAGCTGCATGGCAGGTTGATATGTTCTGAGTGAACCACTTCCTACTCCGGAAGGACGGTCTTCGGGCTCCGGGCCGGCGTGGTGGGCCGTTTCAGGATCACAGTGGGTGTGAAATCGGTTACACTGGTCTGCCGGGGAGTTTCCAACAGGTCCATTATAGGGTCCCTGCCCTCTGCACTGTCATTAATGCTTGGTTAGGTCGACTTCTGTCTCCTCTCGCCTCATCCTTCCTCTCGGGGATGGCATACGTGGGGGAATAGTCATATTAGATCTAGTCTATCATAATACAATGCAATACCTTGAGTTAGCCTATATTGCAGAC
Source organism: Mantis religiosa (assembly GCA_030765055.1). Lineage (NCBI taxonomy): Eukaryota > Metazoa > Arthropoda > Insecta > Mantodea > Mantidae > Mantis > Mantis religiosa. The sequence goes on from CM060951.1 coordinate 82,452,163, forward strand.
GTGAATATCTGTGCATGCTATTTACAGAACTATTTTACGCAGTTTAATAGTTTTTGTTGTTGTTGCTGCAATTTACGTCCTCCAACGTTAAGTCATATTGGACGATGAATGAAATGATGCTCAAATGAGTCCGGTGTCCATGGAGCTTAGAGTTACCCGAAATTCGTCTATCAGGATAAGGGAAAACCCCGGAAAAACCTTATCTAGGTAACTCACCCTGAACGAGATTCGAACTCGGGACCTCTTGAACGTGAGGCAGACATGCTACCATCTACGCTACCAAGGTGGGCGTTTAATAGATTCTAGTCTCTTTTTGCTATATAATATAGTGCGACTATACAAACCTGAACCGTTTGAACCAATAATAGGACACACGTGCAACTTTGGGAGAATATAATACACAATTGCGAGATTACATTACACTGTTTACATCTTAGAGAAGATGTTGGAAGTGTCCTCCACTAGCATCTAAGAATCGCTGGTCCCATTTTCTTTGATACGACTGTAGTTACTGAAGATTATATTTGTGGAACAGCTGGATGGTATTGAATTGAGAGAAGGTTATTTCCAGCAAGATGGAGCAATGTGCCATACATCTAATCACACCATGGAACTTGTAACCAGTTTCTTTGATAATCGAATACTCTCAAAAGGTCTGTGGCTCCCAAGACCCCCTGACGTAACCCCACCGGATTTTTTTCTTGTGGGGTTATCTAAAAATTAGACTGTACAAGAACAGACCACGGACAATTGATGTTCTCAAGGGATTCATTAGAACCAAAATAAGTAACATTGGCGAGGATACTCTCCGTGAAACTTCAGAGAATAAGATGAGACGAGTGCAAACATGTATAGATGCTGGTGGAGGACACTTAAACATTTTCTCTGACTAAATTTTTGCGGCTTCCCAAATGTGTTTATTTATGAGTGTGAAGCATTTGTTAGTGATACTGCTATAATTTTTGCTCTTCAACTCATTTTCTACATGAGCAGATATCTATAGCGCGCAGAGGATTATTTTTTTCTTCATTTACGTCCTCCTACGTTAGCTCATATCCGACGATGACTGAAATAGGTGAAATGATGCACAAATGAGCCTAGATCCAAGTTGATTGCCTTAGTTTGCTATATTTTTATTATACGTATAACAAAATGTGCAAGTGTGTAACGAAGGCTTTTCTCAACTCAGACATGCTTAAGATGATTAAGGCCTTGTAAGAACAATTTATATAAGAAAGAGAAATAAAGGCAGATGAATAGGAACCGGTTGAGGCGAAGACTTTTTCAATCATTATGTCTTTGTTAAGAATGGTATAGAATGAGACAATAAAGGAAGCATGCTCTTATGATGTAACATTCGCGTTCATTACAACACGTTTTCACATCGTTCATTACTTCAATATGCCTTTAAGTTTTGAAACAGTTTCATTTTTACATAATGGAAATAAACTGAGATATTGAGCGTCCAGTGTTATATTTAATCCAAGTGGTAAACGGATCGAGCAACTGCCATTCTTGTTTTCACTCTAACGAATATTTATTTTCTGTCAGTCTTCACAAGAAAACACTCAGTATGTGTTTTACTCAGGGAATTCATAGGTGTCCCTCAAAACTTCACGCAGTTTCCTTTTGAAGTCTTTAACTGGTCTTCATAAAAGCAATTATTTCTCGCATTCGCTGTCGGCTGTTAGGTTATTGTGTAGCATAATTTTATTGTAAGCCTTAAATGATCGTGATAGTACAAAAGGAACAGGATAATAAAGAACGACGTTGGCAAACAATACGAGTACACATTGTACATCAGTTGTTTCAAAATCCAATATTACCTCTATATTTCTGTAAAGACCGAAACGATAACTTAAATCCTTATTCACGAAACATTACACTGTAATAAAAGCGCAGCAATAAAAGCCCTGAAACATCCATACTGCACAATTCCTATAATGTCGCAATCTCTTCCTCCTTTTTTGTCTTTCTATCTCTTCCTAGCATTCTGTATTTCTTCGTTCGCACTTACTGCATCTATTATTTCGAGTTCTGCATAAATGAGATGTGTGTTACACTGACGAAAACTCTAACAAACTGCAGTTAAAGAACTGAAATATTATTCAGTTCCATATTGCACTTTAGAAACCTGAAACATGTTCTTTAGTCAAGTTTGCTATTTGAGTAATGCTTTTGGTCATACATCAGTGTTTAAGGAATATGTATGTGGTGTAATGATTTTCACCATTTTACTCATTCCAGTAGTGTAAATATTTCATAATTATTCGCTGTTAATTAGGTACCAACCGAGCAGGATGGTTCAGGCAGTTTCATATCTGGCCCACATTCAGGAGCCCCAGGTTCGATTCCCATGGCTGACCTACCTTACCTATGGGTTTTTCGGTGTTTTCCGGGGTTGCCAGGTGAATGTTGGGTAGGCAATTACATCCCCCTAATTTCCTGTCCTTCCATTTCATCTACATTATTATTTCGCACCATCTCTCATCTGATAGCCTCTTTCAGGGTAGAAGTGTCGGCGGGTTTATCGGCGGCATGTCGGGAGGGTATGCTCTGATACAGATATTAATATGCCAGAACGATGTTAAATTTATTTATGATTAATATTGATACTTTTAAAATCATGAGGGTTTTGTTTTGAATTGGTATGAGTTATAGATGACCATGACCGAATAAAGTAGGTCACAAACATTGAAGATGGATGTAAATATCCAATCTAGATAAACGATAAATATGATAAATCAAATAGAAAGTTTAAAATTATAAAATAAAATTGTTTTTAGGATTTTATATTTGGAAAATCAGAAAATTATATAATTCAAAATTAATATATTGGCCACAGGAAAAAATGATGTAGACTATAATAATTAGTTACCACAGTGATAAGGAAAAGTCAATAAGTGAAGAGGACAAGATAGCGTCTTTTGTGTCCTGATCAAAGAGCGAGTGGACGCGTGTGCATTAACTGTACTAATTATTCATCATCGATATAATAAAGTTTCGATATAGTGCAACCTCCTTTTCAGAAAACTAATGTTTGAAAAGTGAAGAAATCGCGTGTGTGTAAAGACAACAGAAATCTGAGGAAATGATTGTATTAGGATTGTAATAATTGGAATTGTATGAGAATATGTTTGATCATCGTAGACGTTGTGAATTGCAGCTAGTTTAAATTAAAGAAAAACTTGCAATCATTTTTTTATTTCCTTAACATTGAGTTCCACAATCCTTGTATCCGATCAAGAGATCTTATGGAAACCGGAGCTACAAAGGACGACACAACGAGAACATCATCACTACGTGTACATCTTCATCCCCCACCATCAACACATTTGTAGTACTACTGCTACAAATAGAACATTGAGAACATTGTCGGCCATAATTCCGGTTGCAGCTCTGAGGTAACTACTTCCTCCTCCGGTAGGTTGGTTGCTGGTCTCCGAATCGGCTGTTGGGACTTTTTCGACTCCGGCTGCTGGGACCATTTCCTATTCACAGCAGTTAGAATGCCCAATGTTCTGGCCTACCGTGAGAGGTTTCTCAGTAAAATGTAGGGACCCTGCCCTCTGTACTGCCGTGGCGTCTTTGGGACCGCCACTTTCTGTTTCCTCTCGTCTCATTCTTCCTCCCGGGGAGGCCCACTTGGGGGCATAGGTAAAACAGATCAAGACTGGTTGCAGAGCCGAATCCACTTCCTACGTAGTCCTAATTAGGTACCAACATATACTTCTGTAACTACTTGTATTTCGGAGCTAGTGGTTTTTCATAAAACCTGAAACATTTTTATTTTCTGTTACAATAGTGTTACGTAATAAGTTCAAGTGGCAATATCATTTTATTTTATTCGGAATTTGTTAAAAAATCACGATAGTGAGACCTAGCCAGCTCTGCGATTGGAAGTATTATGTATATTTGATCTTAAACACTTTTGCAGAATCGATAGTGATTAACTATATTTATTATTTTCTCAAATTGTGCTTCTGGGCACAATTTCTTATATTACTCTCCTATTTACATAAATCTGAGCTTTTTCAATATTTATTAACAGCTATTTCTTCTTCCTCTTCTTTTGAAGATTTTCCGACACAATCTTTTTATTTTGTAGTCTGGACGTTTTTACTCTTTTTCTTTCTTTTCTGTATGTGTTTAATTTTCTTTAAATACCTATGTACTGACACTTATTTGCATTTGAAAATATTTTTTCTAATGAACGTATAAATGTTATTTTTAATTGTTCACAAAGCTAAGAAGAAATGCTGGGAAAGGAAAGAAACAATAACAATGGAAGAAAATCAAAGAAAAGAAACATCTGCTGACAGAGCAGTGCTGTCAAGTGAACTCTATTTCTGAAGTCTGTGTGATGATCTCTATCGATAAAGACGCAGTTTTACTCAACCGTGCCCATACAAGTTGCGATTGGTGTATAACCAATCTCTGTTGGGTGCTAATGGAGCTGTCAAACTTGCGCCTCTGTGTATTTTCTGTGCTTGAAGCCGCAGTGTTGTGGTCGGGAGTTCTCTTTTCATGCTTCACTACTGACTGTTCATGTCTCAGCCGTTGCTTTGTGCTACACTTTGTTTGTGGCTGCTTAAGCTGAATGATAAACCTAGATTGTATATACATACAGCTGTATAATGAGAAAAAGCATTAAGAAATATGAGTGAAAAAATTACAATAAAATATAAAGAAGTACCAACACAATAGACTATAAAAATAGGGTTAATAGATTACTTTCTCTTTCCGTTAACGTTTCTTTTTGTACCTATTTTTAAAGTGCTTATATCATGTCATGTTTATTGTTAATATTCATCTTATTTCCTGTGAATTTAATATCAACCGATGACTTTCAGCAAACCTTACATATAATGTAATATAAGAGAGAAGTGCACACAAATTGCAAAAGAAAATATATCGAGTAATCAAGTTCGTTTATTTCATAATATGCTTGCCCAGAATGCAACTTCATCCGATAAAACATCAGCTATTATTCTTGTTCTACGAATTTCCTATCACTCATTTCCCTACATCTTTTCAAAATTCTATGTTTCAGGCTCGTAGGATCAGGCGACGAAGATTTGTGCGTTGCGGCGAAACGATGACACTTGTATTGTGTAAAGGTTTCTCCCGGTGGTTTGCTGAGACTGGCGTAAATCTTGGGGCAGCAAGTTGAAGGTGGCTAAAGCGGGATTGTGTGGGCTTCAGGAATTGATACTTTTCTGGAATCGTTAGAAACCCCATACTAGAGCGCATCATCTTCCGCATTCTTTCGCTCTTCGCGTCTTCGTTCAAGCTTTCTTCCCAGGGGTCACGCTGTAAGCACAGATGGCCTCCTACTAAGATTTGTGCGTGCTGACAGGAAGCTACTGCCACAGAGTAATCCTAATGCTGAAGGCACAGATGAAAGAGATTAATGAACATTACTTTTCCACAGTATGTTAATAAAATTCTTTATGAAGGGAACCCACAAAAATTTTAGTTTGACAGGTTTAATTAATAAATGCCTTTTAAGTTCTTGAACGCCGAAAATAACATCATTATTCATGCCAAGCAAACTGGAAGTCAAAACTGAAGCAATAACATAACCAAGATGTTGGACATTGGTGCTAAAAATGTCATTTAATATAGCATTACCAATAATGCAAAAAATTTCATTCATTTACAACACTATGTCCGGACAAACCATCGCAGACCACTGTGAAATGTCTATGACTACGTTACGTATTTAAGGCTATTGCATCTTATCATTGAGCAAGTTGTTACGGAATGTCCTGAAACAAAATGCTCTACTTAGACAAGATTGACCAGATATAATTTCGTAAAGTTAAACCTCTCTGAGTATCGTTTCACATTTCAAAAATGTGGGTAAATTATAAAATAACAGTTTTCCTGATTCATCCGCAACAATTATAAGAACGTTTGTCTGAATTATGCTAAGAGATGCGACATTTTAGGTATGATTTGTTCTAATAAATGCCTTTAAATTTTATTCAGCCTGAAATTGGGTGAAGCAATAATGAGGCTCAAGCGTGAGTATTAGCAATATCTTGGTCTGCATAAACAATGAGATCGGTTTGGAGTGGGTGTGGTTAGGTTATAAGGAAATGTTCTCAGTGATCTACGATTAACATGCTAGCTTCTTGTTGCCAAAATTGCTGGTTCATACCTGGAGAAGGACGATGGATTTATTTTCAGACGTTAAGATTATAAATGCGACTTTCTTCGGAAGGGAAGTGGAGCCGATGGTACCAGGTTGTAGATTAATGGTTTGTAACCGAACTTCAGCATGTTAAAGATGCCTCTGAGAAAAGATAAACTAGTTTTGACGACCATATAAAACGGGATGCTGAGAGCCACTGCACTTAGATGACATCCTTAAATAAACGCAACTTAATTTAAGAAATGGAGGAGCAATATGGCATTTTAGAAATTTCAAGGACCTCTTTAAACTTTCAGGAGGAGGGGATGAGTAAGAGATACAGGATCAAACAGATCTCAGCGGAATATTGGGATGCAGGTGGGACATCTAATCGTTAAAGATATTTCATCCCGATGAGGCGGGATTGACAAAGAGAGGATTCTCTGAGCTCGCGTCACACAACGCTACGAGCCTCGTTCGCCGTCCTTTCGCTGATCCTTCGACCTGAATCCCAAGGAAATTAAATGACGGGAAGTTTCACGTTATTATATAATTCATACCACTATTCGCCTGTAAGTCAAGAAAAACTACGAAAAAATCTAATCTCAGCTTTATCGAAACCACGGTCTCCCGAATGCAAGCCTCACACTTTACCGCGGTTCATCTCACTGGGTTTAAGTGGCATACACCAGCATTCATATACAAGGCTTTTCATACAAGGACACAGATGGCTGACTGCTGCCTTAAGAAAGAGCAAGGTACTACAGCTTTATTATATAAACAAACTCAGTTGTTTATTAAGAACTTTAGTATTACATTTTCATTGCTATATTACAGAAATAGATGGCTTAGAGGAAGAAAAAACAAAGTTGATTCATAAATTTATCCTGCATCAATTATACGCCATAAATGGAGCGGGATGGCTAAGGCGGTTTCGCCTGTAGCCTGCATTCGGGAGGCCCGCATTCGATTCCCGTGAGTGACCTACCTGACATCTGGGGATTTTCGGTATTTTACCGGGTCGCAAGTCGAATGCTGAGTAGGTTAATTACATCCCCCGAATTTCCTGTCCCTTCATTTCATCTCCATCATCATTTCACATAATCTCTCATCTGGTGATGTCTTTCAGTGTAGAACTGTCTGAGGGAGACTTGGCGGTGCATGGCAGGATGATATGCTCCTGGTAGACAATTTTTTCTCCGACGGTAAGGACTCTGGTCTCCGAGCCGGCCTAGTGGGCCGATTCAGGAAGCCGCAGCTGGGATGCTGGTTGTGCAAGCCTGCCTGGAGTCTTCCTTGCTCTCAGGGGGTGGGGCGGCTTCCGTTCTCTGAACCGACCACAGAAGGTGGGATGATGATTGTCCTGCACCGCCGGGGAATTTCTATGAAGTAAAATGCAGGCATCCTGCCTTCTGCACTGCGTGACTCTTTGGGGTTGGCAGCTCTCTGTCTCCTCTCACCTCATCCTGCAGCTCGGGGTTTCCCCACTTGGGGCATAGGTACAAATCTGGTCGAGGATCTGAATCCCCTCAGAACAATGCAATCCAATCCAATATCCCATAAAGATGGCATTCGCAGGTGCTACGTTCATAGGTGCACAGCATTTCTTCTTTGATACGCAAACTATACTTGGCTATCCTACTTCAGCTGTCACCATTTTTGTCGAGCCATTTTTCAACTGTACATAATACATCCTGGTTGCTAGAAGTTCATGATAAAATTGGCCAGGGACATGTTCGCAACAAAAACTGTCTTTAACTTGTGCGCCTGGATGGCATTTACATCCCTCATCACATTTTCTTTATCCTTTACCGAACAAGGAATGTAAGGAATGAAATTTGCCTCGACAGACTTATTACCTTTCCTTCCCTTATTAATCAACGCTGTCGATATTTCCACAGTTCCATGCCGTGCAGCGTGACCTGACGGCGACTATAACTCAACTATAATGTTATTCATTGAAAACAAATGACAGGTGATATTTCTACCTAGAAAATGTAGTCTTAAATCACTACATCTTTTGTTTATAACAGCTTTAAAACAGGTTAGTGTCCTTGATACACAAACCTATCAACTCTTAGCTATAATGACGGCTAAAACAGTAAACGGACTTAGGTTTTATGTTATCTATATTGATGAATTTTTAATTAAATTTTGTACCGACATACAAAATAATAGTAAAACAAGTGGTCGGAATCTCTGAGCAATATATTCACATTTATTTTACTTCAAGATATTCTATCCAAAACGCGATTTAGCAATTATAGGTATAGATATCCGAGTGGATTTGTTCATACAACAACGCTGAAAATGTTCATTATTTGTTATTGGTAATAAATAAACTTACTTATGTGTTTAACTTAAGTGCAATTTTTAAATGACTCATTTGCCTTATATCCATCTTAATATAGTTAACTTGACAGTTAATTTTCTCAGTTGCTTCTATTAGGCATGGCTAGTTTTTCTATTTAAATATTTTATGAACATTTTCATTTTTTTCCAGAAGATATAAAGCAAAGCTATTCTAAAATATTTATATTTGGAAACTTATGGAAGCTTTAGGAGCAGAAGAAGAGTGTATTTTTGATTGTGTAAAAGTTTCTTTCCAAGAGTTTTGTTGTGTAATATAGTGATTGCATGGACGAGGATAGATATTTTTTTAAAGAAAATATATAGCTTTACAGATAAAATTTCTTTTTAACTATAAACCAAGATAAGGCTGAATCTTATGGTTCATTTAATTATACTGACATAGAAAGTAAGTTATAAAATGCAGTAAAGCTAAACCAGCTCCTAACAGAGGATTGACTCCACAACTGACTCAACCTTCTTTGGCAAGAGTAGAGTTTATTACCACCCCTCTTTCATTCAGTGGGCGTTTATTATATCAAATTTATCAGAATATCTTCCCCAAGTGGAGTACATCACATGATAGGAGCTAGTTCCACTTTACTGCTGTGAATACTTCAGTTGAATAGTCAAGTAATTAAAAATGACTACTCATCTGCACAACACGCCAACAGTTCTTAATGAAGGTCATAGTTTTCTTTCTATCATGTCTTGGTTCAAACTAAAACAGCAACGTTATTGTTGCTCCCCTCTTCTCTCTTTCATTTACATTACTGACGTAATGAGGTAAATGACCTATCGTGTAATTGTTGTGTCTTACAGACAGATTTTTTGTTTTTACTTTACATCCTGCAACGTTAAGTCATATCTGATGATGAATGAAATGTATAAAATGGTGCTCAAATGAACCCAGGGTCCATAGGAATTCATCTCTCAGGTTAAGGAAAAACCACAGAAAAATCTCATCCTGACCGAGATTCGTGGCCTCTTGAACGTGAAGCAGACAATCTGCCACCTACACTGTGCTTTTAACTCACTATAAAGGCCTGGGGATTGCTCCGAAGGTGTGAACAGAGTAATCTCTTCCCTTTTTAGCTGCATAGCACACATTCATACATGCATACGTCCATAAGTCCATACACACATAAATACATACATTCATAATACACACATACATGTGCACTAGATAGTCAAGAAGGGAGGGAAGAAGGAAAATGTCTTAACACCCTGGGATTGCTGTTCTTCATGCTTGTTCTATAACTTCGATTTCAAACTGATTTGCAGCCAAATATATGTTATGTTTAAGTGAAACAAAATGTTATTGCAAAGTATAATTTGGTCTTTCTTTCTTGGCTCTGCTAAATACAACTAGCGTTTGACCTTCAGGGACCTCTGTATGGTGGCTAATTATGTCATTTTGTGCTAAAATATTTCTTTCTCTTCTCTCTTTGACAATTGACAGGGATATATTCATTGCCGCATTGTGTAGTTGCTTAAGTAAGTGCGATTTCTAACCTACTAATAGGTGTAATTAAGTAACGGTGCTACTAAATGAGTCCAGTTTCAGTCCAAGATTATTAGTTTTTCTCCATAAATATACTTAATTTGAATGACTTTTCCATAACTGGTAAACCGTAAGGGATAGAAAAAATCTTAATAAAGATCACTTTAAAACTTACCTACAGTTTCTTTCAAGTCGTGTTTCTGGAGATTACAATTTATGAGATATTATTCCCGTATTCCTGTTGAACCTTAAGGAAATATATAGATAATAAAATCTAATTTTAAGATGGTTTATCTCGATTGACATGAGCTAGTTAGAAATATAAATGTTTTTAAGCTCAGTTTTGTGCAACAGTGAATAAAGCACTTCACGTGAGATCTGAGATGTCTCTAATCAACAGCTTCCGTTTCATTCAATATACTAAGGAGCGCTCCATAAAAATTAAACATATTATTTTTCTGTGTATATGTAAATATTCGTATGTGTGTCTGTATTTGTGTTAGTGTGTGTCTTGACCAGCATAACAAAATAAGAAAGTTGGCCAATTACCAAACTGGGTATCTAAATTTATCTTCCAAAAATGCTACAGAAGATTTTCAAGAAAATGTCCCACCTTAAGTTCTCTTTTACTTAAAGAAGTTTTCGAAAGTTTTTAATGTGTTTAATACGTTTATGAAATGTCTATGTCAAATAACAACTATAATATGTATTGAATTTTCTGGAAGTTAATTCTGAAGTCCTCTTTTTTCCGAATGACTTAGGTAAATGATAAACTGTAACACAGAGGAAAAATCTTTCTATATAAAAATTTAGTTCTCGTAAAACATTAATTTATGTCTAATACATTTTTGTGATGTTAACCGTTGCCAATAATTGTTCTTATTGGTTTGTAAACCAAGCAAAATCCCGCTTATGAACGAGTTTAACGTTATAAGGTAGATATAGGCACAATTTCCTTTAAACAAACATACTGTAATGTTTTAGACCACCGAAGATAAAATAAGTAATATTAATGGGAGAAAATTATGCTGTAGAGCTTTAGAAAGTTATAACACTCCAGTATTACCCACGTTGATTTCCTGACAGATGTGAAAATTATTATCCAAGAGGGCTGTGTTGTTGATGTAAGAGCCGATAGTTTAAATGCAAAAAATATGGAACCTGATGGACCACCCGAAATTTTAAACATACTGGATAGGATAACATAAGATCTGAGTAACAATAGCAAAGGAAATAATACGAAATAGCATATGACAGTTTCTTCAGAGGAGTAAGGTACAGGGAAAATGTGCTGTAGACATACATATTTTGAAAATAAAGCCAAAAATTATATTTTAAGCATTGTGGGTAAATTACTTCATGACCAAACTGTTTCTATGTCAAAGGCGACAAAGACAATTGTAAATAATACAAACTAATAGCATTCATGAAACATCTGAAGGTTACTATATATTAATGAATAAAGAAGTTATTTTTCATAGCTTTCATTACTAATAATATTCTTTTCTAGCTCATTGTCAGCATTGATGTTAAATAAAAACAGGAGAGATAACAGATATGAAATAGCTAAAAAGGTTCTATGAGTTTTCTGAAAATATTTACGACACTATAAAATAGTGTATGACATGGATCTCTGAAGCAATTTTGTTCTGCTCGCAAATGAAAATGTCGCGTTTAACTCTTGTATTGTAAATAATTATTCTTCAATGAGAATGTTCACTTTGTTTTGAAATTCTGAGCTATAGTGTTAATTTCCAGAGCAAGGACCTAACGTCACTGCGGTCGGAAAACAAATGAGCGTGAGAGCAGCGTGTTATGGTACCAATCTATACTGCCAGCCTCAGTGAGCGTCATCCGTTAGTTACATTCATTCTCTGAGATAAACTCTAAACTTTAACTTGCATATATTGCATTTTAGTTCTATATCTTTCTATTATTTCTTCTGTGTCGTTTGCGGCATATTATTAGTAAGTTACTTTATTTTACACGTACCTAGCAAATAGAGAAGGTAACTCATTGCACCTAAAGCTTTGATATTAGGAGATTGACCGGAAACACGTGTTTTGACATCTCTCTCTAAAAAAAAGTAAAATAAAGCATTTTTTGAGAAAGGTCCGTATCTAGGTGTGTGTGCTAATATGCACACACTTATGTAGGCGGACAGATCAGTGGATAGACAGGCAGGAAGGTAGGAAGGCAGGTAGGCGTGCAGGAGAGTAGTAGAAGTGGTCCTTAAAGAGCATTAAAAGGAATAATCCCTAAAGGAAGTCTTAAAGATCTTAATTAAATACACGGAGCTAAACTGCTAAGGTGGGGGGTGGATGAATAGGTAGGTAGTAGGTAGTTGGGTTAGTGAGTAGGTAGGTGGGTAGGAGGGTAGGTAGGGAGGTGGGTTGGTAAGTAGGTAGCTACTGTCTACCCACCATAAGAGGGCAAGAGATGAATGAAGGGGTGATAGTTTTCAGCTATTTATCTGTTCTATTACTGGATCTGTTTTGTAGGAAATGAGTGTATGGGAGTGCATATGAGTCACCCATGCTGTAAGATCCCATTTTTGTTGCAGTAATTGTAGTGATAGGCATTATGCATGGGTGAGTTATGTGACAATACTTGCACATTTTAAACAAACATAGCATCCTTGTCATACTGGGAAGGCTAGCATAAACACAGCTGAGACAGCAAAGGTGATTACATTACACATTCTTCTAGCTTGCCTTCTTGTTCTGGGCAGATATGTAGGTGAATAGGTAGGTACGTAGGTGGGTATGGTGGGTATGTAGATGGGTGGTTGGGTGGGTAGGTGGGTGGGTAAGTGCGTAGGTAAGTGTGTATGTGGATGATAGTTTGGTAGGTAGGTGGGTAAATGTAGGTAAATGTGTAGGTAGGTGGGTAAGTGCGTAGGTAGGTGTGTATGTGGATGATAGGTTGGTAGGTAGGTGGGTAAATGTGTAGGTGGGAGGGTATGTGCGTGGGTAAGTGTGTATTTGGATGATAGGTTGGTAGGTAGGTGGGTAAATGTGTAGGTGGGAGGGTATGTGCGTAGGTACGTGTGTATGTGGATGGGAGGTTGGTAGGTAGGTGGGTAAATGTAGGTAAATGTGTAGGCGGGGATAAGTGTGTAGGTGTGTATGTGGATGGGAGGTTGGTAGGCAGGTGGGTGAGTAGCTAGTTGGGTGGATAAGTGGGTAGGTAAGTGGATGGGTTGGTAAGTGGATGGGTAGGTGGGTGAGCAGGTAGGTAGTTGGCTGGCTAGGCGTGTAGGTGAATAACTAGGTAGGTGGGTGGGCAGGTAGGTGAGTAGGTAGGTAGGTGCGTGGGAAGGTATGTAGGTGGTTAGCTAGGTGGGGAGGTAGGTAGATGGATATGTAGTTGGGTAGTTAGGTAGGTAGTTGACTGGGCAGATGCGTGGGGGGATAGATAGGTAGGCGGTAGGCAGATAGGTGGATAGGCAGGTTGTTGGGTAGGTAAGTAGGTGGTTAGGTAGCTGGGTAGGTAGGTATACGTTTTCGGAAATGTACCATGTTTGATATTTAATTTCATTATGACCAAAAATGTGACTCATAAGTTTTCAAGATACCATTCTAAACTATCCTTTTCTGAAGGTATATTTAGGACATTTACATGGCAAAAAGTGTAAATTGCATCTTCACGGAATAGTCTGTGAAGTTCTTTTCATTGGCAGAGGCTATTCATAATATTTTTAACTGGTAAATCTCAAGTGCTAGAAAAAAGCTCAGTACGCAAAAACTTGCATACTTTTAAAACACGTGATTTATTTGAAATAATGTTTTTTTACACCAGCCATTTCCGAGATATCCGTTATTATTGATTTGATTGTTTTAATATATTGTCAGCTTTCAAGTCCTCTCCCTATTCACTATTTCTGGCGATATATTGGTTTAACATGAATTACATGTCAAACAAGCGTTCTTAAGAACAACTTTAGAAGCTATATAAAATAAACGACAATAAGGTGAACGTAATACTGGATTTTTATGTGTTGCATTATATACTGCTTGCACAGTTTATCTTAAGTAGCTTAAATCTGATGGTAAGAACGTACCAGACAAGAACATCCGTGGTTTACCAAAATAATGAACATCGCTGTCCATACTTCAGTGTTACCCCTTCATTATTTCATTGTATGTGTTTACCCTTGCTTCTCTGCTCTTACTTGATCATAGAGATTTACTGTTATTTTTAATAAACTCAAACAGCAATTTCTGTACTAAATACCTGAAGCGGATCCAATGTCAACACCGCAAACTATTCTAAAAGTAAGAGCGACGCGTTTAGCATTTTACTTTAGCTGTACTATTGCGGAGTCTACAAATCATGGCCTCCTGTGACATTTAGGTTACCACCACAAGGTGAAACTTAGACTGGGAAGCTAGTAACGGGAAGTACTAACTCCCCACATGGACATGGGGAGCATTGTATACTGCAGCGGAAAAGGCGATAATTCCAATTGCCTGATTCGAGTTACGTAGTGCCTAACGAAGCAAGTTAGCGGTAGCAAGAAATTCACCATCTTGGACTTTGGTAAAAATGTATTCAAATTTATGTATTTTCACCAGGATTTTCACTGTCATTTCTGCTTTAATATATCTGGGCGTAATATTGCCAAATATATTCATTTGAGTGAAACTTGAGCTTGAGTTTATATTTATGGACGCTTTTTAACTGGTGTGGTTGTTAGCGTCTCATTTTATATCAAGAATAAAAGACGTGCTTACTTTTCCCTATGGACTTATTATCAGGCTTGAGCGGCCCTGGAACACTGGCTTTACACTGGCCGAAAAAATCCATCGCTCCTGGAGCTCACGAACTAGATTTAAGTAAAATGGCGTGGACGTTACACAAGTTTAATAGGTTATTGTTACAGTTGAAATTTTTATTATAATTATTAATGTGGATTGTACTAATTTTCAAAAATCCACATATAGTGGAATACACAATTATTTACCTTCTTTCCAACTTCATAGTATAAGACAGTCTTTAATGGAGCAAACTGAAGGTGTGTTTTTCATTTCGAGGAACGTAAAAAGATGAAGCCTGTACGAAAGATCAAGATTTTGGGAGCTTCTTACTCTAACAGCAATTTGTTTTGTAGTGGTTGTATTCATTTATTTCAGCCATAGAAGCATGATTTACCTTTCAGATATAGCAAGCCATCCAAATATAGTGGGACGTGGCATTCATTTTATCATTTGTCTTCATAATTAACGAAATGAGAGGAGAATTGGATCAAAGTAATACGGAAGGTATGAGTTCAAAATGAAAATAGCGAGGTAAACGTGAATCCTAATGCAAATTAAGGAGGACGCTGCAATATCAGTATTGAAACCTCTGTAAATGCAGAACATCCAAGTTATTTTCTTAAATACAGGCTTCTCGGCGATCTGTTCTCGACCTCAGGTGCTCCTGCTTACAGTTTCAAAGTAGCTGTAACAAGGGTTTTTATAGAAATGGCTAACCTTTTATAAACAGTTCACTTTCTATCTGAGATAGCTCTATTTAGTTTTTCTTGTTATCCTAAGAAATGACGCTTTTGTAACCATTTACTTTGGGAGCTATATAGAAATTAAATTTTAAGGACAGCATTTCAATAATACAGTAATTCTTCCTAGGCCATGCAGAATGCACAACCGAAATTTTCTGGCACAAAGGTAATAAATTTATTTTGTGTAATTCACATATATTTTATACCTCTCAGTAGTTTTCTCTTGGAAACTTTTTCTAACCGCTACTGAAATGCCCTTTTATGAAATGGATATTGTGCATGAAAATCAAATTCCGTAACTGTTTTGTCAATTAGTGTTTTTGTAATCCATAACCGTGCTCAAAATCCATTTTATAAGAAAAAACCTCAACTATCTATTCTGAGTGGACTTGGCAACTTTAGTTGGAATACGTTCCAAGATGTTTAAATTCCCAAGTACTTACAGTATTTAATGGCTGTTTTGTACCATGTAACACATTTTTGACGAAAAAAAATCTGCCCTTAGAAGACATGCAGTAGTTATCAAAATTGTAGGATATTATAAGAAATGTATATTAAAATTTATACGAAACATTATGACTTTAAGTAGTCATGACGTATGTAACTGATGTATTGAATTGCTTTTCGAAGGTTTGATTAAATATCACATAAAATAACCAACGATTATAATCATGATAATTATAATTATCATTTGGAATACAGCATTAGAACATATTTCAACATGTCAGCTGAACACCTGACAGCTAGGCCAGTATGAAACAAAATTATGAAGTAGTCATTAATAATAAATTATTTCGTGTAATATTAACAGGATCATACTGGTAATTAAGTTAATAATTCTGCTTAAGGAAAGTTTATATGCTATAATACATAATTAAGAGGTCTCCGCTTTTATTTAATATAGAAAACTTGTTTATTGTCAATGAATGTACCATCGATGGAAAGGCGGAACTTACAGCACTTTTGCATGCGCTGTATACTCTTGTCATAGCACTCTCCCGCCAAGTGGCGCAGGTAGCGCTTACCCTCCTTTTTCAAATCATCTGGTGTTGTGTAGTGCACCCAAGTTTCATCGCCAGTGGCAATCGAATCCAACAATTCCTCGCCCTGTTCTGCATAGCACCCCAGGAATCGGTGGACCGCTTCAACACATTGTCGTTTATGGTCTTCGGTGAGCATTTAGGGGACCCACCTCGCACACACCTTGCGATAATGCAAATGTTCGGTGAAAATCTTGTCAATCGTAGTCTTACTGACTTCAGGGATAAGTTCCCACAGCTCGCGAACTGTCACACGCCGATCTTTAAGCATTTCTTGCTCTACTTTTGCAATTGTTTCGGCTGAAACCGAAGGCCAACCAGAACGCTGTTCGTCATGGACGTCTGTACGACCGTCTTTGAACTCTCTGATACACTTTCGCACTTTTTTGACGTCCATACACTGTGGCCCATAGACTTCGCATAACTGGCGATGAATTTCAGTGGGGGTAGTTCCCTTGACACTCAAAGAAAAAAGAAAACGGATCACTGCACGCAACTCGCACTTGGCGGCGGAAGTGATAGGAAGCTCCATCGCATACGGCTGCCCAGCCAAGATGAATGGTTGCAAAGGGTTCGTTGTGGTGGGGATTTGAAGAGGTGAAACCAAGCTACACGACAGTGTTGCCGGATCTCACCTAATAGCGTTCCTCACGGCTCCAGCGTCTTGGAGACCTTATTTTATGGACACGCCTCATATATCACGTTTAATCTCATATATTGAGCCTACATATAAAGTTCAAATATCTTGCATTAATTTTTTCTGTACATGCTCTTTTGTACATATCTTTTGTTTGAACTTGCAAACAACTAACAATAGACTGTAAAATTTTCAGGAAGATGGGAAGAATAACACATGTTTTAAGATTTAATTTATTCCACGTATAGCTAAAAGTGTGACATATGTGTGTTTTAACATGAATAGTTGTAGAGATAGAGTGAACCTGAAAAATTCAATGCCGCAGCCGGGATCTGAACCACGGATATACTGGTTTCCTTCCAATCGCTCTTACCCATTGAGCTACCATGGCCAACGTGCCGTCCTGACATTAAATTCTTCATTTGACACATATAATTCTCCGGTAAACCACTAGAGGCTCTTGCATCCGATGTACACCGTTTGTGGTGACTTACTATCATAAGTACTTATATCCCAGGCTTCATCATTAAACTCTTATTAAAGTAATTGATGAAGATTAATAATGTCTCCTCTAAGGTTTTTGATAGATAGAGTAAACATGAAAAATTCAATGACATGGCCGGGATTTGGACCACGGATCTCCTGGTTTCCGTCCAGTCGCTGTTATCAATTGAACTACCATGTATCTCGGATGCGAGAGCCCCTAGTGGTGTAACGGGGAAATATGTGAGTCAATTGCAGAATTTAATATCAGGACGGCACGTTGGTCATAAACAAGAAGAACCGTGGTTTGAATCCCTGCCATGGCATTGAATTTTTCAGGTTGACTCTATCTCTCCAAAACCTTAGCCTATATACGGCTAGTGAGAAGTGTAACGGGAATATATTCTTCACTCGCATTTGATAGGAAGCACGCCAACTTTTTGGAAGATCCAGGTCAAGTTTTGATTAAATAAGAGTCATGAGATCTTTTCTCAGGTGTGGATATGGATTTTTGGTGACAGAAATAAAATTTATATGACTCCGATTTCGTAATATATTATTTAATTGTATAATATGAACTGCAATTCACTCGTTTCTATTACGAATATCGAATAACTCTTTTTGAATGTTATTAACTTTCCTTTACAATTATATTCACCGCAACATCTTTCATCGTTGTGAAACACGACTGAAGATTATAACACTTTTTTCAAGATTATTGATTTTCTTGTCACTATAGTTACCTCCACTTTATTTTGTGATTGGCCGATCCACTGCCACGTCACCACATCACGTCATACCACGTCACACCACTACTACTTCGGCCAATCACACAACTACATACATTTTTATATATTTAAATTATTAAATACGCAGCCCTTATAAATTTATAAACCTTTCATACCTCAAACACAACCAAAAAGTACTGTTAGAGAAGAAATGATTGATTTTCATCAATTAACTTAAATGAATAATTGTATTCCACTTCTTACAAGAAAACTTCTGAAAACAAAGCATACCAAACTGTAGCAGTTGGTACACATGCCAACAGCAGTTTTGTCATGCACTAGATCAATAGCAGCAATGCAACAAATGCCATTAGCAACAATTTCACGTCACTTTACACCTACACTACAATTTCACTCTGTGCTGGAGCTTGAAGCACCATCACTGGACATCAAGGGGCATAGCTTGAGTGTTCTGCACTCATTAAACTTACAATTATAGGAATATTTGAACTTCAACTCGCCATTGTGTGTTTTCTATAGGTAAATAAAGAACATTGCATTATGTAGCAGTATTTATGTGTAACTAGTAGCTTGTTAGAGAATTTTAAGTGGATAACAATCATTTTTAGAAGTTTTAAGTACGATTATATAGGAAACCATCACTTTTCTGCCAGATGTAGCAGTTCTGTAATCTTATCACTCTTATGAGAACTATAGCCTAAATATGTATGTGCGACGAAAGTTATTAACATTGATTGATCTAATTGTAGTTAGGCATAAGGCCCACAAGAACGTAATTTGCTATTGTGGTACATTATCTCAAGTTGGATTTCCGAGTTGGTTTACTGGAA
Source organism: Mantis religiosa (assembly GCA_030765055.1). NCBI lineage: Eukaryota > Metazoa > Arthropoda > Insecta > Mantodea > Mantidae > Mantis > Mantis religiosa. The sequence goes on from CM060951.1 coordinate 82,471,397, forward strand.
TAAATCTGACTCATTTGCGGAGTTTAATATAATATTTGCATTTTGCCATTGAAGCTCAGCTGGTTACAGCAGTGATGTGGTTCAAATCCTGGCTATGGAACTGAGTCTTTCCCTCTGATTTTACCTTTTTGACCTAAGCCTACAAACTACATATGTGGCGGAAAGCAATCTTCATTCTGCGACATGTTTAACTTTATATAAATATGAGTAGCTGGTATGTTCAATTTGTAAGATTACTCACTCAGACTGATCAGGTGTCCACCATTGCTTGCAAAAGCACTTTTCGGTCTTTGCTTCAGACCATCTTCAGTGGGTGCTGCTCAAACTACTGTCGGCGGACGCACACTTGGCTCTCCAAGAAAATTAAGGCTCCTCCCCTTGAAGATCTCCTGATTTTTAATACCAACATTTGGGATTGGAACATTGGGGCTGGACACAGATGATTGGTTGTCACCTGTGGTATTAACAGGTTGGAGTTGCTTCATCTCTGGATGTGAAGAGGTTGAACTTTTGGATTGTTGTGGCAAATATACTTCATCTTTTATCTCAGTTTCTGGAACAATATCCTGATTACCAGTTATCTGTTGAAGTAGATGTACTTTCTCTTCCATCTGCTTCCTGGGTAACCTAGATTGGTTGAAATCTGGGTTAATTTTAATTTGATCTATATTATTCATAGTAATGGGTTGAGCTACATCGGTGTTGACTTGATTAACTTGTTTAATTAATTGTACAACACTATTCAATACTGGTATATCACAATTCAAAATGTTTTCTTTTTCACTATTTAAAATATAAATTCCCCCCCCCCCTGAATATTCAGTACATACACAGCTTGTACATGTTTTAATAGTTGTATACTTTGACCAATTTCATGGTTGCATTTCCAGAAGTGATTGGCAACTGCTGATTTTTCTATTTAAGTTTTATGTTTCTCAAGTGTTCCGTTTGACGAGTTTTAAAACTTCTCTTAGTTCTTCCAATATAGTTGTTACATGGTATTTTGTATACTCCAGATAATTTAATTTTTCGATGGTGTTGCTTAAAGATTTCTTAAGTAAATTCTTGAGACTGAAGTTATTTTTTGGAGCTAATTTTATATTATATTATAGTTTTGGCACATCCGGTAGGTATAGCATTAAGAATGAAACGATTATTTTTATTAATTAATTCATTGACGGGTTGTCATAATTGACCAATCCAGCTCCAACTCACGGCAGTTTGGGCGCAACATAAGACTACCGTTGAAATCTTATCAAAGTGTGATTCATAATTGATTTTGATTTGTAAGCTAAAGAAATGAAATTTCCTTAAATAAACTTAAATAAACTTAATAAATAAACTTATAAGTCCCGGGCCTCACGATAAAAAAGTATTTTTTTTTATTTATTTCCCAACATAATCTCCTGAAAGACTAATACATTTGTTATATCGGTGTTCTAATTTAATTAAACCACCTTAAAATGGCTCTTTACCGCATCAATGATCTCCTCATTTCTGTGAAATCTCCATTCTCCAAGAAAGTGTTTGATGTTCGGGAACAGGTGGTAGTCACTGAGTACTATATTTATTGAATAGGGTGGATGTTCAAGCAATTCGTACTTTAATTCGCACATTTTTCCCATTGCAATGACTGAACGATGGGCCGAAGCTTTGTCGCGAAGAAACAATATTTTTTCTTTGTTTTATGCGGTTGTTTTCTTTTCACCTCATCCCTCAAACTTTGCACCAGTGATACTTTTAATATTTTCCAGGTAATCAATAAAAATAATTCTCTGTGAATCTCAGAAAACACTCGTCATAACCTTGTTAGCTGAAAAAATTTACTTTGCCATTTTTACAGTTGTTCACCTGGCGTAATTAACTGATTTGACTGTGATTTACTTTATGGAGCGTAGTGATGTATCCTAGTTTCATCCATAGTAATAAGCTGTATCAAAATTCATTGGGAGTCTTACAGTAGAGCTCCAAATTCTTAACACAAACAATTTTTTTAGCAACTTTTGATCAGGTTCCAACAAACGAGGCACCCATCTTACACAGGCCTTGTAAAAGCCCGAAAGATTACTTTAAGTATTACCTCGACGTTCTTTTGATATGTTTACAAAATCTGCTATCTCAAACAACTTTTATCTGCTGTCTTCCAGTACTAAACGATGATTTTTTCGCCCAGTGATATCTAGAGTTGTGACTTCCACAAGGCATCCAGAGCGAGGCTCACCCATAATGTTTGTACGTCCCATTTTAAACTCTGCAACTCATATTTTACTCATTGCTTATGGAGAGGTACAGTCTTTTAATGTACTGTCTATTTCCTCCTTGATTTCTTTAGACGTTAAGCCTTTCAAATGGAAGTATTTAACCAGTCGTCGGTTTTCCAAATCCACCATTTTCGTTTGACTTATACACTTTCCATGTTTAAAATGCTGCCATTCAAAAACTAAACAAGCAATTTAACTGTAACTATGGATACAAACTAGAGTTAAACTATAGGATGCTATCCGTCAAACTGGCCCAGTGGCACCATCTCTATGTGAGGCCCAGAACTTATCAGCCCACCTTCATCCTACTACTACTACTACTACTACTACTACTACTACTACTACTACTACTACTACTACTACTACTACTACTACTACTACTACTACTACTACTACTACTACTGTATTAAAATCTGTTATTTTCATTTTATTAATATAGTCTATTAAATGTTTGTCAATAAACAGTTTTAGGAAACACCACTTGTGAATTCAATATTAGAGTACAATTAGCTTATTTCATAGACATACAATAAAATGTGCATGACAACTGTCAATACTTCCTTTTTGTTACTGTATATGTTACACTATGCATTTAAATTTGGTTTGATTGCATAAATACACACACTTGAATAGCCCGCCTCCGTAGCGTAGATGGTAGCATGTCTGACTCACGTTCAAGAGGTCCCGAGTTTGAATCTCGGTCAGGGTGAGTTACCTGGATAACGTTTATTCCGGGGTTTTCCCTTATCCTTAGAGACGAATGTCGGATAGCTCTAAGCTCCATAGACCCTGCACATATTTGAGCATCATTTCACCCATTTCATTCACCGTCCGATATGACAACGTTGGAGAACGTAAATCACAAAAAAAAACCCACTTGAATTCTTAAATTGCAGTACTAATGTTTTATGAAACAATTAGGTTGAATATTTCAAATGTGTATTTTCTAGAAGAAATACGCACGTCATGATTAGCTTAATTTGCATACACAAACATATGTTTCTGTGGCTAAAATCAATACAATACATTCAGGACAATATAAATTTCTGTTACAGTAAGAAGCTCTTAAAAACTTAATCCTTGTTTCCACCCTATTTATGTTCCTCAAAATGAATAACGAACCTGCAGATTCTAAGTCTCCCTTTGGGAGATAAAGTTGCAAAAATTGTAAACTGTAGGGGTATACCATTGTACGGATTACTGTAAGTTAATAAAATATTCACTAATTATAATAATTATAAGAAAGAATATTAACACTAACCATTTTAAAGCCACCTAAGACATATCTCAATGCTAAACGTTTCACTCAAATGATTAAAAACTGCCAACACTACACAAAAGATATTTAAGTATAAATATAACGCAAATATGTGGTTAGCTTCTTGATCTGTCCCTAGTGAAAATCCATTTGACGGAAAACGTGTTTTATCCAAATCCAAAATGGTTTGTTTATATTTGTCTGCTAGTGTGCAATACGTTACACACTTCACAACTTGAATGAACCAATCAGAATTATTCTATCAGATTCCAATACACTGTCCATGCTCATGTGAGGAAATAGTATTCTGGGTTGCCAGTTTCCCAAACTAAATCTCACCCCGTGCTGCTGGAGCTACTTAGAGAGAGAGAGAGAGAGAGAGAGAGAGAGAGAGAGAGAGAGAGAGAGAGAGAGAGAGAGAGAGAGAGAGAGAGAGAGAGAGAGAGAGAGAGAGAGAGAGAGAGAGAGAGAGAGAGAGAGAGAGAGAGAGAGAGAGAGAGAGAACCATTAGCACCCCATCGGCTGAACACCCTCTAGTGTGTCTGAGAGTACTCTTTACTTTGAGCAAGCATCCGGGCCATCTGCTCGACTCCGCCAAACCTAGAAGTGCACCTGAAAGATAATAAAGAAAGTTAAAGGAAGGGAGGAAACCGTGGAAAATGATAGCATTCTTCTAGTGGCAAGAAAAAAAACCGAAAAATCCAAGATCAAAATGGGCGCTCAACGGTAATCGAACTTGGCATCTCCTGAATGAGAACAGGTCTAAATCAGAAATATGGATCAAGAAAATATAAACAGATGTCAGGCGAATACATGTAAGATGATACTTGAAATATATAAGTTCATTCTGTATACGTACTTTACATCTTTATGGAACTGAAATCCAACATATATGACAATTTGAGTTTTTTGTTACCAGGAATTAGTCTAAAGGCTTCTCATGCTTGCTTTTATGCTCTCTGGGTTTTATGCAAGAGAATAAACAAATGAGTGTCGGTCAAAGAGTAATTAAAGACGGCTACTACTTTTAGCCTGTTTTTGTACCAACGGTGTGAAGAATGTTGTTCTACACCGGCGTTTCTTTTACAGTGCTTCATTAAACAAGTTATAATTTGTAAACGTCAGGCCAAGAATCGAAATAACCATGTAACGATCATTACGAGGTATACGAGGCAAAACTTTTGGCTCTTCTATATGCATATTTTATTTCTTTGCATACGAGTATGCGTATCTGTTAATTTCCATCACGCTGCAGCGGAGGATAAACATCCGGAAAGAGAAAGTGGTTTACTTAATGGGATATCTTTGTTGCACATCGATGAAGTATGCATTGTTACTACAAGGAAAGTATGTTGCTTCAGTTTTGTGACTATGCAGGAAGTATTCAAATGCTAGAGGCAATGTCCTGAGATGGCTTATTGTACTCCGTTTTTAGAAACGCTCTTACCATGGTTAAAGCATAACTGCAAGGGTTTACATATCATCACACCCTCAATAGCAAGAGATATGGCGCTTTACAAGTCCAGGTATGTTATCTGCCGTGAAAGCTAATCAACTATGCTTCACTTTATTTGTCAAATATTCATAGATTTTGATATTCTCAGAATAGAGAATATCACATGCATATTTGTTACATAACCTAAATCCTTAGCATGATAAACAACAAAGCACTAGAAATCCAGCATTCAAAACCGTAATGCATGATGTTTATTCGTAAAATGGTTAAATGTTAGGAGCTTGTCAATATTTGCAGTGAATTTTATCAGCAGAATTACCTAACTATTTAATACTGATTTTGATAATGTATCAGGATCTGACAATTTTTAGTGACCAAACTTCACTTTAACTACCTTTAAGGAATCTGGGCAATTGATTTAACCAACAAACACACAGTTTTGTTCCGACAGCTTTGCATTTTTTGGCTTATACTTAGACTATCTTAACTAGCTATATAAAACAGCTGTTTAGATATTATGGTTTATTCATAAGGTAGCATGAAATTTTGCTTGGAACTTAAGGTTTATTGACCCTTCTCAAAATGTTTACTCGTATTTCATAACTACATACATGCAACAATAACTAATTGAACTATAATTTCTTAAATTTAATTATCTTAGCATTTCTTTGCACACTTGATTTCATATTTGACTTTTTCAGATTAAATTAGGAAAAATAATTTGTTCCAACAGAACTATTTGTTCCAAATATTTTAACTAGTGCATAACAATTTTAAAATCCATAACCCTTCTTTAAAATTTTAAGTTTATAACTTATGCTTCATAAGGGTTTTGGAATGAGAAATATGCTGTAAAAAGGAATCGAGAAAAATACAAGACCAGTTAAAGAGTCATTTGAAGAGCTAATTGTGTAGCAGTGTAAGAGAAATGACAAAAATAATAAAAGAAAATAAGTTTTTAAAAAAAATTACACGATGCATTGTTTTAAGCTGAAAGAACTTTATTTCACAGAATATCAAAACCAAATTTTATCACTGAATTTGTTATTCAGTGTCCAGCATTTTTATGATCATTTAAAAACGAGCTCCTTGTAGAAGCTCATCATCATAATCATCATAATCACAGTCATTGTCGTCAAGGTTTGGACATTTTTCAAGGTATTTTCCTTCCCCATCGGTCGAATTCGTATCTGCATCGTTGCCTTGTGATTATTAATTCCTTTTTCTCGGACGATCCGTCTTCTTTCATATTATTTCGGTAATTTTCTTTCAGTCATTCTTTAAAAATAGTATCTCAAACTTTATTTATTTTTTATAATGAGTCTAAATATTTTCAATTCATCACTCATCACTTGAATCTTAGATTCCAGAAAATAGTAACGAGCAGCATTCTTGTTCATCCGTTGGTATTATTGCAACGCCAAAAGAACCTAGTCATGGATCTACCAGTTTTCTGCCTCTTTGATACTGTGACTACAACTCCAAGCACTTTTGCCACTTGTGAGTTACTTTTAACTTTCCTCCTTGCCTTTTACTGTGTAAAAGCTGGTTTTAACATGCATTTTATGAGGAGTGTCTAGTTCTTATGAGCGCTGGACTCTCTCACTGAAGAAAAGGTAAAACCCTCAACAGGGTTTTTTAACATGATAAAAATGAGTGTATCTAACATTTCCGAATTTATAAGTTTGAAAACAAAATCGAAAGCTTGTCAAAAATTGGTTAAGGAATATGTCATGATTGACGAGCCGTGAACCATTTTGCAATTGATGATAAGAAGAAAGTTATTGTGTTTTCATTATATTTTTAGTATAAATAAAATATAACTAGGTGATTGATGAGCATGTGCACCTACTGAAATCATGTTTGTTAAACCAGTTATGACGATAAAGTGATCATTTGCCAAGTTATAGTAAGAGCTCGTAATACCAGATTTCTTTAAGCTGGATCAGTTTTGTTAAAAGTTTTGTATAGACTTGTTTGAAGACAATAAATTGCTATTCTAAGTAGACAAATTACTCAAATTCTCTTGCCAGCGCGCGAACTCATTGTACTTACCCAACCTGCTTGGGACCAGGTTGGAAGAGAAATTTTGATAAAGTCATGGGAAAAAATGTGGACTAGTGTGTGCGACATAAACATTTTTTAAAAAAAATATCTATGGCTGTAGGGATGTTAATGAAGAAGACATCGACAATGACGGAGTTTATAAACTGATTACAGAGGAAGGCATTAATTCAGTGTTACTGAAAATAAAGAGTATTCATATTTAGGCAGTGCTGACGATGCAGCTGTGGTTATGACCCACGAAAAAGCAGTAAAAACATAAGAAATTGATGTTTATATGAAGAGTCAAACCTAATATTGCCAAAAGAACTAGTAATATTAAAGCGGATGCTAGATCGTGCTGCTCCTAAGAAATAGACTAAACTGAGATAGCAGAGGCTCACCACTGTCTTTTTTACTACAGGGTAGTTCTGTAGTTATATTGTGTACGGTGCAAATGCATGTACTATTACAGTACATACAGTGTCTGTGATTTTAGGTGAAAATATGCCGATAGTAATTTCTAGACTCCATTAAAAATATTTCGGTGATGGCGTACATGTCTTTTATCTTTTTTCAGTCACCGTTTGGATAACCCGGATTTTCGTTAACTCGGATCGGCCCTGGTCCCAGTTGATCCGAGTAAATGAGGTTCTACTGTACTTGTTTAGCAATGTGTATAGTTAAAATTACTCATTTTCAGGTGGAACACAGAAATCAAATGGACCGTCGATGAGAATGTGAGTGAAAGGTATTAGAAAAGGCGGACATCTTGAAAAACGATTTGCTATTTATTGTAGCTGACGTTGTTTATATTGAATGTTTGGGTGGAATATAATACTTCGAATACTTACTATAGATGCGTTGTTGAGAAAAATAGAAAGTAGAAAGAAGGTGAACAAGATATTGCAATATAATGATAACATTAGCACTTAATACTAATATGTACAGTACAGTGACCTTCAAACCGTTCTATCTCTCCTATTTCTTTCCCTTTAGACAGTAAATAACCAGTTTCTCGAATGTTCAATAAAAATGCTACGAGTTTGAATCAGTCAACGTCAGCTATCACATCCAAGCAAACTTTCGTTATATTTAGAATCCAAAACTCTTGTCTTAGTGATTCTATTTCTTGCAGGGATATACCTCGACGGAGGAAAAGGTAGCACCCACAGACGCGCTTATCTGTTGTGTATATAAATTAAATTGAGCTTTTTAAAACTACGTATAATTAATAGGGGGAGTATTGCATTTCAACCAAAGATTCAATACCGATATTTCACCAGATATACATACAATTTTATGAGCCTCTGAATCTTAAAAATAAGAAAAGGGTCCGTGTATGTGTGTGTATGTGTGTGTGTAATTGTTCCATGATTTTGATCTTCCCAAAAGTACCTCTATAGAATTTAATTAAAATACCACACGTGTAAGATATTTTCCTAATAAATGAAGTAAATGTTTGAAATCCTGGAATTGCCCTCAGAAGCCCTTTTTATTGTGGGTGGCTTTTACATAATTTGTAAATTATAAGAGATATTGTCATCTGTTTTTGTCTCGACCTTACAAACAGACCATTATTTCAAAAACCATTACATAGCGTCCAGTTGTTTAAATATTTAACTATCACTTAAGAGTGATATATTTTCATATTCTCCTTGCATTTACAAAAAGATGAGCAAGATGATTTGTAATACTTATCTCGATTGATATGAAGTAGATAGCGGAGAAAATGTTTATAAAGGTAATTTGTAAACCAACAGAGAAACTCATGTGAGTGCAGCACATGATATTTTTTGAAAATGGTCTATGTGTGTCTGTGTATAAAAATAACTCATAAACGAAATGTTAAATGAAAAGTGGATCTTATATATAAAACAGGCGCACAGCAAAAACATTCAAGAATTCTTCCACTTAATATAACATTTTTTTTGGGAGACAATAATTATTTTTACTTTGTGAATATTGAATCCTACTGCTTTAACTTAAGTACGCATTACTAGTTTGACTCGTTGGCAAAATAAATAAAATATAATTAGGGATATGTATATTGGGATTTCCGGTAAAATGCCTTTGAAAAGTTTTCTGTTCAATTTATATTTTCTCTTAACGACAAATAAATTGCTTTAAGAAAAAGCATATCTTTTAAAATAAATAGTTAAAATGAAATACAATTTTATCAATAGGCATTGCAGTTGAATGAAATCCTTTAAAATCCTCGTCTTGCCTTCTTGACAGCTATACATTTTCATGCATTTGTTTTCAAATTTTTCTAAGCTTTTAATATATGTTTAAAAGCCTCAAAACTTGCAGAGAAATATCAATACTGAACTTAAAGTATGAATCTAAGCTAAGTAAAAACGTTACAAATGTAGATATGTTGAAAATATGTCGAATTTGTTTGTATCCTCTTTGGAGTGAAGTGGCTATCGAAGGCTCAGAATAACTGAAACTTAATAAAAATGTATTGATGCAATAGTGAAATGTGTGAGAGAATCATGTTTAAAAGGCAATATAACTTAAATTAATAGAAGTATTATATTTTGCCCACCAGATTTTAGAAGCTGTCCTTCTGACCTACAGAAGATATAGAAATCTTTTCTGCCAGGATTTAAGGAATTTCTGTTTAAGGAATTGTATGATCTTTTCAAGTAATTTAATGATTAACACTTTACTTTGTATCGATAAAATTTAATACATTGTTATAAAATACGAGATTTAGTAGTTTTACATATACTAGTTGAAGTATTGACACCGGCCGTGAAAGCATTAGAACCTAGTTTTACATATATCTCTTGTAATGGAATACTTACAGGAATACCGATAGACATTTTTAGACCAGAAGTAATCATTACGTTTGACCTAGTTTTTCATATGTCCTTTTGCTTCATTTTGAATTCGCTTCAGAATGTGCCACGATGCAGCAAGTGGTAATTAAGGTCTTAAGTGGAAGGAGAAATTCAACAACCTTCCGGAATGTTTATTGCAAGGAAGTCTTTCATCGAAAAAATCGCCTTGAGATTTACTGACCTGCGTGTCTTTATAGGATACCTTATATCATATCGAGGTTTTGTTTTCTCTACTGTTTAGGAAATACCATGTTTATTTTTGAGGTTGTGAAGCATTCACGGTAAGACGGAAAAAGTGCATTTTGTAAGTATAAGTATTCGTGCTTTTGTTAAGGATATAAATGCTTTGACCCCCTATCGTATTAGGAACAAAGCAATTTCACCCTTTCTTTATCTCTACAATGCACTATAACAAGTTCTAACTGAAAAATAAGTAACTCTCTTACAGAAAAAAATGATAAAATCGCACTACCAATTACAAATTGATGCTGCGACTAACCCATGTCTAGTGCGGCTGTCACTCCGTTCTCCCTCTGCAGGAATGGATCGAAGGAAAGAACTATTTCAGGAACCTAGAACCTGCGTGAGGCCTGCTGTCAGAATTGTTGGACGTCCACTCTTTTTTCCCCACTACAGTGTAGTATCAGTTGAATTGCCAGAAGAAGTTCAGTTCTACGGCCAAGGGGTTGGCAAATCGCACACCAAGTCCCTGGTGTCGGCAACTTAATACAAATAGCTCCCTCTACATTGCTACAATACACCAGACTGTTTGAGAGATAGCTGCAAAATATCATATTTAGCGTATGTAAGCAGTTTCAGAATTCGCAGAGTCCCAAAATGTTTATGGGTATAAAATCAAGGTCAAAAAAGATTCGCAGTGTTCAAGATCATTGGAATTTGATACTCTGTTTTCGATCTGTGGCTTCTTGTTTCAGAAATAAATACTATGGTCCTCTTTACCATTTTAGTTTGACATTATGTAATCATAATACTTATTTTAAAAATTTTTCCTTCGATATAGTAATTGGGGGAGGTATTGTATTACCTCCAAGAATTTTGTATCACATGTCATAAAAATGAATGTTTTGAGATCCTATAGTTTAACTATTAACCGACAGCACTAGTAAATGTGAAGAGGAAATTAAAAAACGAAACGGCGGATAAATATTTTCTATTTGAGTTCAGCCCCTCTACAGATAGAGATAGATAAAATGTTACGACACAAATATGAATAACTCACTAAAACACAATTTTAAAGATATTCCTTATTGAAGTTTGAATGTACATTTCATTTTGTAGTCGTTATGCAGAGTGTGCAAATTAAAAGCCAGGATGGTATATCGACATGGACTGGCTAGTCGTTGCCTCAGTTGGTTAGGCGTTGGCTTACTGATCCGAAGGTCAGAGCTCAAACGTAGCCCAGGTGATGGTTTCTTATGTGTGGTGAATGGGCTGATGTCCATGGGCTTGGACTGACAACAAAGTTAACCAAAATATTTATTTAAACATTTGCATCAAAAGTTGCTCTATATCTGTATGTATGTTTCAAAATACTGTGGCAATTTACCTTATTAGAATGAATCGCGAAAAAAACGAAAGAAAGAAAGAAGAGAAGAAAGCAAAAATGAAAACTGGATAAATTGTTTTGCTTTGCAATTACAGGTATAGCCCCGAAAGTCTAGAAAGCATAAGGTTCATGGTTGTCATCAACAGGGGAGAACGTAATGAAACCATTTTAGCAATCATTTATGCAGGTGAACATTGAATTAGATTAAATTAGAAGCTTTCGTAAGAATCGACTTTTAGAAGAGATATGAAAACGAACTGCTGAGTGCTCTAGAGAAATTTATGTAAATTAATACGATATTTGTTTCCTTAAAACTTATTGCAAATGCGTTAGGCATGAACATATTTTGATATAACCAAATATACTTAACTATGTTAACATTTTGGTTAAATTCATGTCGTAATTCAAAAATTAGTTTATCAGAAATACTATTTCGATCTGGTTTTATTCAAATAATATAATTTAAAACTAAAAGTCAAATAAAATGCCAGATCTGAAATGTCTTGGAATGTAAAGCAAGGGTGAAAGGGAACTGTATCAATATTCTCGTCGAATAATATTTATGATCGTTCCAATACGTACTCAATAGAATTAAAGGCTCCATGGGTTAATTGGGGAAACGAGTGAGTAAGTTTGTTTTGGTGTCGGGCTTAGCGACAGAGTACATATAGAGCCTTAGTTTCGATGCCTGGCCGGATTACAGGAATCACTTCAATGTCTAATCAATTGTTTCCCATCTACCCCTCTTGAACTCTCTACGCCAGCGAAGGATTTGGCGTGATGTTTTTGGTATTCAGAGGTTGTTACTGTATTATACTGTGTTAGTACAGTTATATTGTTATAATGTTCGTATACTTTAACTCAAAAATCTTCATCTGCAATTCCTTATTGAAATATGAAACGACGAACTGTAGACAAATACTTTTGTGTTCGTCGGTCTCACAGAAAAGCGGATTGTAGTCTTACGAATAGTTGAGGAAACGGGAACAAATCCTGATAAACTAACACAAATTAAAAAAATGTTGATATGGAAGAAGCACCCGATACCAAAGGAGAAACATTAAATGAAAAACCAAAAGTCTTTGGGAAAGCTTGCATAGGAATAAGGAATTATACAAATACCACTGAAAATTAACAGTGAAAAATCATAGATAATATTGTAATTCGGACATTTCAGTCACTCAATATATAACTGGTGTTAATTTCTGGGGTTGTATAATGGACGATGTTATCATTCAATTGAGGCAAATTTAATGTTTGTATTTATACGGTCATGAAAAATTAATGAGTGCTATTTTTCTTAGAAGTGTGAGGTATGGCTATCAAGGACCTGATTTTCGACATTTTTTGTGACGATGGTAACACAAAAGAATTTAATTAATACCTACTTAATTTTAACTGATATTATTTACCGACTCCTCCGGCAAATAGTGTATCTACTTCCCGGTGTCAAGAAAAAATTCTCCAGTCATTAACGCGTCCAAAGGAAGGCTCAGTATATTAGTGCTGGCTTCTGTGTCCAAGTTACAGTTAATAAAGTGCCTGGGAAAATGGCATGTAAAGTGTGCTTAAAATGCGTCAGCCTCATATTAATAAAGTTGGTAGAAATATAAAAGAATTCCCGCTGAATGTGTTTCTGCCACAGCAATCGCTTTGATATGACCAGGGAAATTGTTAGTTCTTTAAATTAAGCTAACGATAATTACCTTGCTACTATGATTAATATCATTATTGCTGTTGCCACAATAATAATTAACATCACCATTAAATACTTCACGTTTTATACCCTAGATTCGTTTCATTTCCTTGAAATCTTTTCTACCTATTTTTTCTATGTGTATCAAGAACACCTGCCAACTTGCTGATAGTACAGCATCTCTACGGCAGTATGACTTGTACTCTAATGAGATATGGTGTAGAGCTGGTGTAGTAAGGAGACCCTCGGAATTCTTCACTATTACCACTTCCCTTATGCTCTTCCAAATTGTAACTATTAAATGTTCTTGATGAACTCATCTCCAAGGCTCTTTCCTCTGTCCTTCCTAATAAGAACCCAAAAAATGGACTAGCCATTATGTGACAAAATGCCAATATTATTTCTCTCCGAATTCTTAGAGTTAGTTTTATTGTGTCCAAGAGCTGGAGAAATTTGGAGGATTTTTTTTTTTGTAATTTACTTCCTCCAACGTTAAGTCATATCGGACGATGAATAAAATGAGTGAAATGATGCTCAAGTGAGCCCGGAGTCCATGGAGCTTAGAGTTACCTGACTTCTGTCTTTCAGCATACCTAAGGGAAAAACCCGTAAAAACCTTATCCAGGTAACTCACCCTGACCGAGTTTCGAACTCGGGACCCGGAGGAATTTGTTTCCTTATCACTTGAAAGGCCATATATAATTTTGTTTCTAAGTAATTAAGATAGAGATATTCTCTAGATTAACATTATTGACGGGAATTTTCGTTCGTTTGAATTGAAAATCTTCTAGTATGAGACTTTACATAAATAATTATAATTCAGTGATATCTTATGCAATATTAAATTTACAGTTATTGCAGATGTGCTCAGTAGCTGAAAGTGTACCCCGTGGTATATAGAGCGGAAATTAAAATTTTTCTAACAAAACTTGACATTCATTTGTGGTTTTCACCCACCATCTAGTTCAAGTATTGACCTATTAGCTATTTTGTCTACTTCAAAGTTGATTCTAACACATATTTCGTCAACAAAGAGAACCATTTATTTGAACATTAATTTTCCTTTATGCTCTTCTTTTTATTTTCAATTTCTTTATTGATTGTGTGACGTTATTTCAAGAAAAGTCTGCATTTTATACTCTTTCTAATATCTTCGTTTCTTCTCTTGCACATTGGTAAATGTCAGAAGAATAAGAAATCTAATTTCAAGACTTTTCTTCCTTTATCTTTTCTCCTCTGAAGACTCAACTATTTATAATCACATACTAAGACCACTAATGCCCTTTCAAAATTCAATTATAGGTTTGTTTCCTAATATTCATCGTGTGGAACATGAAAAAGAGGGGAAATGCCTTACTGTACTTTTGTTTTCCTCTGTAACTCTACAACCGAAGTATTGAACAGCTCTGAATTGCTCTACTGAGTATTCAGTTCAACTTCGTTGAGCTGCCTTTTAAAAATGAGTGCAAATTCTGCCTAAGAGGAAGGACATAATGTACACGCTATTCATTTTCATCTGTGATTTACCGCGCAAAACTTGATATCTTCAATAGATGGAGCGAGTTTTATGCGATTCCCCTAGCGGCTTGGGGTCGTATTTGGTGTGCTGACAGCAGTTTTGGAACCTCCCTCTACCGGCAGAAAAATATACTATTTGAGAGCTGGATCGTGCCCGCATAATAAAAAGGTGCGTTGATATGATAGCTGTTTTAGTTTGTTTTAATGAATGTGAACGATATTATATGATGCATAAATACAAACAATATCTTGCAATTTGGTTTTTCTCTGTGAAGATATATAACTTAATACAATTTAATAAAGGAATGCCAAATTAACAACAGTATTAGTTTCAAAATATTTTAGTAAAGAAATAGACCTTTTTGTGCTTTCAACAGTGCATGTTATATCGAACGATGAATGAATGAATGAATGGAACGGGTGGTAGGATACTCAAATGAATACAGAGCCCCTAAGGCTCAGAGTTACCCGACATTCGTCTTCGTAGGATAAGGGAAAAGCTGGAAGAACTTTATAGCTAACTCATCCTTAGCGAAATTCGAATTCGCGATCTCTTGAGTGTGAGGCACTATCTCAAACCCCGGATGTGGGCAAGAAACGATTATTATATTATATATCTATAATATTTTTTACTTCTAGATTGGGACCAGTCACTTTATAACGTCCAGTGTCTCTCTTTTTGCGAGTAACTGATCCTATATCTTGGAAATGTTTGAAGCACCTAATGGTTTTAAAAGACATAAGGATACCAACATTAATAGACATTTTAATTAAGCCTGAGAATAACAAAAAATTGTATCGTATACTGATAAAACGCAAGGCGTTTATGTTGCAAACCAAAGTATGTCAATTTGACGGTACCTGGACACTAGACATTACGCTCGTCTGAATGCCAGGTAGCGTTGTATAAACTCCTCTATGCAGCGGTTTAAATTCTATTTATATGTCGTACCAATTTTAATGCTGCTACGAAAGTAGCATTCAGCCATGAAGATGCGATGTTCTGTCTTCATACCCATGGTGCTAACCTTAGAGTAGAAACGTACTACTTATACATATAAACTATTATGTGTTTCAAATGGGAAGGTATTTTTCCTTTAGCGCTACTAGATGAGCAACCAATCGGAGTCCTGCGGTGTTGTCGTATTGCATTCCCGTTAAGTGGTGTGTGACGAGCGCCAACCTGATCAATCTGTATTGTGACTTTGTGGGTTCGTGAAATGAAAAGTCCAATTACACCACTCAAAAATGTTCTTTATTTCCACCGACTTACAGTTAAACTCTTGCCAATTACACAGAATTACGTAATGCACACAATTACGATTCACCAGTTCGTCCGTCACAATTTCACTTGCACTCGTAATTACGTACAATCTTCCGATGCTCTTACGCAGTCTTCTCGTCGTACACTAGCACTGCATTCTTACACCAAGAACTGACTGACTGACTAACTCGTCGTGCTGCTTATATAGGGCCAGCGGGTCGATCGGAAGGTTCCAGATTAGAGGAAATATCCTGTAAGTTCGAGAACACAGGTGGAACAGAAGGAGACGGCGCCGTGATGTTTTTGTCCCAACCATCCCTTCTTAACGCTATAGGACAAACGAGGGGGCGGGGCGAACACCGACCCGTCTGCTGCTTGCCCAGTCTATAGGGTGTTCCGACGCTCGGGTGACAGTATGAAATAATATTAGCGCTAAGACAATAAATCAGATTTTGCCAAAACTGATTCATGTGGAAGGTAGAGAGTAATGTATCTAACATAACCATGGAAACCCCCATAGTTTTAGCTCAAACAGTTTTTCTAATACAAATAAATGAAACACCATTACCTGTATTATAACAATAAATCACGTAAGCACTGAATGAATATCATTATTGGTTGGTATGTATGCGTGTACGTATATTTGTAATTATTCAGAACTAAAACGTAAATGTTTGACATGTGATAAAAGAATTATTTTGAATAATCCAATTCGAGCGAGAGGAAACAATAAATTTCCTGCTG
>CM060951.1:82489052-82606552 GCA_030765055.1 Mantis religiosa
TTAACGTAGCTTAAAGACTTTCGCGTTTTGCTACGATGTAGAAGGTTCTCACGTTTAAAATGAACGACTTGCTTGCTAGGAAGTTTATCTAGCACACGAGTGTTATGGCTGTAGAGATACTAGGCAGATTAAATTCTAGGCTCGGTGGTTAGACATCGTTGGACAGTTGCACCTAGTACGTTCAGTGTTGAATCCGAGGAGGACTAATCCGGTAAAATCCAGTGGTACTTCTCTTGCAGGAGCTGAAAGCTTCGCTTGTGTATCAACAGATGTAAAACGGAACTAACATATTGGTCAGTTTTGTCTTCATCACATACGTAAATATTATTGCTCTGAAGTGATTTGTGAAATGTTCGATATACCAACTGTTAAAAAAGTTTCCACTCCCTTAACCTCCTTACTTGTAGCTAGTAGTGCCAGGTGCATGCGTGACAATGGGCTCCAAGTACAATATTTCCTTCTCCTCCAAGTGTCCCGCGCCCACATGTTCTGCATGTTAAGGATATTAAGTCAGGTTGGTACGGCTCTCTTTTTGTATGTGATAAATGTCATGTTTTGATTGTCAAACTAATTAGGACATATACGTACGGTGATCCTGTTTTATTGGTAGGCAAACTCAGAGTTTGCAATCTAAACTGAGAGAGCGTTGCTATGTATATCAATGAATCTTTTTGTTACAGGAAGTTGTATAAAGCTTGTGAAGATTTTGTTTCGGTTTTGGTACCATTTTTAAGTTAATTCACTAAGAGAACAAAAGCATTGGTTACTGAAGCAAAGAAGAAATTATCTTACAAGATGGAATTGTTATGAACTACTAGTGAAGAACGTTCAAAATCACAAAGCTGATATTTAGAACCAATTATTTTGGAAATAGAAAACCTTATTAGTGGGTTTCGGAGACATAAATTTCTGCTCATGGTCGTCTGACATATTGAGAGACTTTCATTTGAATTTCTCCTTGGCAGTGTTCACATCCATCCTTGCACATTTTTATCATTTGTTGGAAATGGTATGGTCAAAATCAAGTAATGTCTTCTAGTGCAATAGGAGTCATTAGCTCCAAGAAACCAGAAACAACTTAATTTTAAATCACGAAATCCTCTACTATTACAAAACTTCAAGTAAAATTGTAGTTCTTCCGGAGTAATTGCGTATTAACACACTGTTCCGAATAAGTGTTTTAGCTGAAATGCTCTTGCAGCAGCCTCCTAAGTTTAATTTTTGCGCAAAGAAGAGCGTGGGAGTGGTGAAGTGCTGTGCCAAAATCCCTCCTCCAGCCCCTTGTAGGCGGAATAAAAGCTGAATCGGAGATTATACACATGGGATTTTGCCCTACGCGAATCAAACTGAGACCACGTCACATAATTATTCCTGCAGACGGAAACATGTCCAACCTTTTTCGTTCGTTATTTGTTGTTGACCTGGATCCAAATTACTGACGTTCCTCCCCTTGCCGTCTCGGTGGCCCACTCGACAATGTGGCTCTTCGCCAAAAATTGCAGCGGCGGATTCATTCTAGTCTTGATAAAAGAATCTCTTTGGATTAAGATTAATTTCTCTTGGGAGTCAGAGGCTAGATACACAATAGGTGCTTGCTGTTGCATAGAGTCCAATGCGTCTGTAAACCCTTATGATTTATGTTATAATCTCATTATAAATTCCACAAGAATATGAAAATATACATATGAACATTTTCAAGAAAGTACCAGGGCTGTTCAAAATGATCATAATTTTTACTGTTATAATTTTTCGTACTAAAATTCAATCTTATTATATTCTGTTAGCTTAATGTGAAATAAACACGCCGTAGTAGTTTTATTGTTGGTACTCCTGGTTCCCGCCTGTGAGAAGCAGGCAAGTTCCGACATGTTCAGTATCGCCTACCGCTGCAATAGAGGTAACACGCGAGGAACAAATGCGGCTTTGAATTTCTGCTTTCGTCTCAACAAATCTTCAGTTGAGGACTATACAATGTTACAGGAGGCATATGGAGAGTCTGTTCTTCCTTACAGCACAGCTCGAAGGTTAAAGAGGGGAGACAATCAAATTCAAAGGAAGGTGGACCCGGTGCTCCAGTTACTGCTCTTACGGCAGAAAACATCAACACTGCTGCTGCCATTGTGAGAGAGGATCAGCGAATTACCTTAAGATCACTTTCTGAAATACTGAACATTTCAATGGGTGCCACCCACACGTTGGTGCAAGAAATATTACACATGAGACATGTTTGTGCGTGATGGGTTCCAAGACTGTTGATACCCGAACAAAAGGACATTTGCATGCAGGTGTGCATGCAGTTAAAGTTGATGTTAGAGGAAGAACCGGAGCTCATTTCAAACGTAATCACTACTGATGAAACTTGGCTACATCATTTTGATCCTGAGAGCAAACAGCAAAGCGCAGTGTGGAAATCTGCTTCATCACCAACTTCTAAAAATGCAGAAGTGGTTGCTTCTGCTGGGAAAGCTATGGTTACCTCATTCTTTGATATTCTTGGAATGCTGTATGGACATGTTGTACCTGCACACACATCAGTAACTGGAAAATTCTACAGGTATGTCCTGAAAACATTGCAAGTCCATATCAGGCGCAAAAGATCACATTTAAATGACGCAGGCTGGATGCTACACCACGATAGTGCGCGGCCGCATACTGCCAATGCTGTTGCTGAATATCTTGTAAAAATCAACTTAAAATGCATCCCTCACTCTCCCTACGCTCTGGATTTATCCCCATGTGACTTTTTTCTATACCCTAACTTGAAGAAACGGCTTCGTGGGAGGCATTATCCGTCATCATAAGCAGTGATGAAAGCTGAGGAGGCGATTTTGAAGGATCTCTCAGAAATGGTTTCCAGCATGTTTTTGAAGACTGGCAGAAACGCTGGGACAAGTGCATCACATTCAGGGAAGACAATTTGGAGAAGGACCATCAAGATTATGAGAATGAGTAAAGGTACGTTATCAGAAACAAAGTGATCATTCTTTATTGAACAGCCCTCCTAGTTGTTACAGCCCGGCCTACGGTTTTTATAATAACACGAAGAACAAAATAAGTCCCAGAACCCATTAAATGTAATATTGGTTGTTAAATTTTCTCTCCATTAATTTGCTACTGGACTATTTCTTAAAGCAATAAGAATATTTTGTTGGGCGCCTTATGCACAGCCATTCGAGTTTACTTACAAGAGGTCTTGGAATAGCGTTAACAAACATGCTTAATTGGCACATATACTTAAATACATCGTCTCTTCTGTTCTGCTTTCATTTCCAGTCATCTCTTTTCAGGTACACAGAATAGCGGATCACTCTATAAGAATAGGTTTAAAATAGAATATATTGGTGTCCAGGGTTTAGTCTCTTTCCTATGGGAGTGCATCCATGTCATTTGTCAGGTTGACCATACGGATCCAAACTTAGATGCGCATATGAAAGAGTGAGAAGGAAGCGATGAAAATGGAATAATGGAAAGGAAATCACGGTAAAGTAGAAACCACCTCAGCTTTCGCCCAACGACCAGGAAAGACCACAAAAATATGCAAGAGAATCGGTTAACAGAACTCAAATCCAGGTCTTTCAGAACGCAAACGCCACACATTATCGTAGAACTATCAGTACACATTCCACTGACATAAACAGAACGTTCAGTCTACGATGGGTAAAAGTTCCTGTTCTTCAACATGCTTTCTTCCGCTATTTAGAAAAATTACAGAATCAGTCAGTTTTTAAAGTGATATAAGGATAGGAAAACTATACATTAAATTCCCTGCAGTGTGCAAGAGAAGACCTGGTTATTTTGTATAATTGACTTTCCATATTTGTATTTCTTGCTCCAGTGGTGTGCTTTCCAGTGATAAACCGGAAACGGCATTGAAATATATACAATTATATAAATTATAAAAATCAACTGTTTAGCTACACGAATAATAATGAATAATGATGATTCATAATGCTTTTAGACAAATAAATAATGGTACATACTCAGATCATATGCTCTTGTATTCCGATTGTACAATACCCGAGACTTTACAATTTTTAAAAGCTTATCAAGGTGATCTGTTAACACGTCCAAACAATGCCATAATCCAGGTTCTTTAGTTAGACTTGAATAGACTTGAATTTTACTTCTTTCGGTCCATCTGGTGTCAGGTAGGCGCTGAATATGACGAAAGACTTCATCAAGTTGTGTGTGTTTCAGATCCAGAGCGTAGGCTCCAAGCACGATGCTTGATTTTTGGTGCTTGCTTTTATAAGCAGGAAAGCAAAGTCCTCAACAGCTTTTTTTTTACTTTTCCAGTGGAAGAAAAATGCCTTTACGCACTAACCATGGGATTGGAGTGTGGGACTCCTCTGGGGGATCGAACCGCCAGCCCTACCCACTAAAACACCTCCACCGGTGAGTATTCGAAGGAGGATGTGCAGCAGTACCGCTATTGCACCTGCGGATTTAGGGTGAGGATATAATAGCCAGGCGGTAGCCTGGACCAGGTGAGAATAAGGCGCCAGGACATGAGCATGACCAAGGCCCTGTTCGTGCCCTTGGAATTTCAGGTCTGGGAATGTCAGGAAATTCGCTGTCTCCATCGCTGTCCTGAAACAAAGGACGAAGTCATTAGTGGTTGTACTTATGTTGCTCAGGGCCATACAGCTCCGAGCCCTATATTTAGTAAGTAGTGTATTAAGTAGTAAATGTAATGTCTACGCTTGCATTGCAAGCTGTCAGTCCTATAATATTTAGGATTGTAGAACATTCCCTGTCCTACATTCTATAAATAGTGTCAGTAATTGGTATTTAAGTGTAAGCTCATTGGCCGTGTAACATTTCCTTGTTTAATGTGTACGTTTGGGGGGACTCTATCCCAGGACCGCCCCGCTAGACAGCAGGGACTTCAAGGGCCACTTGCCAGGTTAATAGAGATCCCTAGCCTTGGCTGGACTTTAAGGTGGTACTAACGTATTTAGGAAGTCTTGGATATCAATCTCTGATTCCCCCAGGCTAAGTGTTCTGTCGAAAAGTGACAGTGGTCTTCTAAGTGTGTCGTGTTGTGTGTTGTATGTGCCAAGATCTTGTATGAATGGGTTTGGGATTTTACCCTTCTTGTCGTAAAGGCTGAAGCTTAGTAATTTAATATGTTGTTCGATTGTGTATATTTTTAATTCTTCATGTAGCTGAAACTCCGGAGAAACCAGAGACAGTTCGCAATTATTCTTAGAATTCTGTTTCGTAGTGTCTGAAGTCTGTTTATGTATGTTTTGGCAGATATCCCCAGACGGGGGTTGCGTATGTAATAATTGGTCTAATTAATGTTTTATAGAGTGTAAGACCCATGTTAATTTTCAATTGACTATTCAAGTTAATCATGGGGTAGAGTCTATTCAATTGTCCGTTTGCTTTTGCTCTGACAGTATTAATGTGTTTTTTCCATGTCATACCTTGGTCCATTGTGACACCTAATAGGTGACCTGGCCTGTCCATTGGATTCTTTCGCCACAGTATGACAGAGGTGGCTGCGTATGTCTAGGGTATCTATGTTGTATTCTCTTAGTGAAGATTATGGAGAGAGTACAACATAAAGGCTTATAGCATGTACTCCTGCTGTTTATTTAATTTATCTTATATATAAAAGTTGCATGTGTGTATGTGTTCCTTAAAGGCTTAAAACAGTGCGTAAATGGTGACACTTTAATTATGGTAGGTATACATAAATTTTAAATTATTTTCATTTTTTATTGTGGGTTGACTTTCTTGGGCTTTTCCGGATCTTCTCAGGAAACAGGCCGGGTGAAAAGATGATTAGAAATCGACGTTTCGGGAGCACACATGTCTCCCATCATCAGAATATTTTAAGAAATGTTATAACCACAAAATGTATAACGCACCCGAATTTCTAATCGTCTTTTCAGCTGGGTGTTTCCCGAGAAGATCTCGAACATATTCGTCGCCAGGAAAGCTTCAGGTCTTATTTTCTTGGTCTTTCTTAGTAGTTCTGTTTCTATTGTTTATTGAAAATAGACAAGGTTATACTTGCATTATGTAAACTGCTATTATTTCTTCCAAATGTTTTCTCTGTAAATAGGTATGAGCTGACAGTATGGAAGTCATTCGGCTGCATTAATAAAACTACGTACATATGTGTTTTCTCGGAGTTTATTACAGCTTTTATCAGGATTTTAATGAACTATGTTAACATATTATATAATATCGTTTAAATATCTTCGAAGAAACTCAAGGAAATTGCAACCTAAGGCTAAATATAGCGATAAACCGTCGAACTACGGGAAATTCAGGGTAACTGATGACATTATTTAGGTAAATTTAATTAGGATAAGACACATTTTAATAGCTTTTAAGGGCACCGGAATATCATTAGGAAGATGTGACACTACTGCAAATTCTGATTACACAATAGTTACTGAATGAATGGTGATCAATACTATAGTCTTTCTCAAATAAGGATAATAAAAATAATAATTAAGCGCTTGTCTACAATTTTGCAAAAGTGACATTAGTAATATCTTGCTTATTAATTCAAAATATGCAATACCTCGTGTACACTTTGTCCTATGGCATATATGGTTCTTCAACAGAAGCTTTTAACAGTTTTGGTATTTATTTCGTTTATTTTTGTGATTTTAATTCTCTGAGAGTTGTTATTACCTCTTCGTTTAAGTGTTTTGAGTAATAAATTTATGTCTTAGAGAAACACAAGGCGAGTGCAAGGAAGGTACAACCTATGTTTGAAATTTGAGGGATAAATTGACAAACCACGAGCAATCCCAGCGAATTGCTACTAATATGAGTATAAAATGCAGTAAAATAAAAAATCAAGCTTAAATAATTGTCCTGATATTCTGTATATATATATATATATATATATATATATATTGTACTATAAAATTAACATTTATTTATTAAACCGGCTGGGATGTTAAAACTCTTAACTTCAAATTATGAATCAAGATTTTATTTTCAGGGGAATTGTTCTTAGCAGCATTTATAGAGCTCCGTAATTGATATAATCCCTGTGATTGATATAATACAGACTTTTGTACTTCTTTACATAATAAGATTATCTCAAACTTTAGATTATAAAATGTTACTGATTAATAAAATAAAAACATCTAAAAGAAGGATGAAAGTGTAACTTTTATGGAGTGGTGAATAGAATATGCGCAGAAAAGCAGCAATAATAAAGGAAATACTCATAACTTCCTACTCTCCTTCGAGAAGAATGTTTAGAGAGCCTGTTATCTAAATGGGATTCAAAGTAGGTATATTAGATATCAATTTTCCTAAATCCGAACGAAAGAAAGCTCTTGGCGCTTGTGGGTCAATTTTGCAGATAATGGATCCAAATTCCCTGTTCCAGGCAAAGTGACTATGCTTCCGATATTTGTTTCAGTAGCCGGGTAAATATTTCACACGAATAAGAATAATAAATAAAACTAAAGCGACTGTACAACTAAAGCATCTATCGCGTTAATATGCCCATTGTTCTATATTTTGTCACGCTTTGTAAAATTGAATAAATTTCTGAGCAAGCTAAATTAATAAATAAACAAACAAATGGTAATGGAGGGTGATTAAGGAGCTAAGGCTACCTGTCAAGTATTGTACTTGCTAAGTGCACAACCGCAGTTCCACGATACCAAAAACCTTTCTTCTACTAAATTCAATAACAACATAAATAAGACGGTAGTGGAAGACGGTAGGCAGGTATGGCAAACTATCAGCAAGTTACTTAATTTGATACAGGAAGTCGATTACACAGTTACAATAATCTATGTTTTACAGATGGTCAACAAACCTACAGCAGCCGTTGTGGTATTTACAAGGAGTAAGCGACTTGGATATTAATAGAAAGGAAAGACAGCATGTCATAACTATAAAGTGAGCACACGCGCACACACACATACACAGACGCACACGTGAATATAAACACACAACCTTTCAGATAGGGGAATATGAAATTGTGTATTTGTATGCGTGTATTGAAATACAACGCGGTACCTTGCTCTAGTTTGTTTAATGTTACCTGTAATTTATTGCCATATCGTCTGGACATTTAAGTCCCTTTTTTCCATATAAATGTTCACTACTTGACAGCATTCCAAATCTAAGGTTCTAGAACAGAAGCAGCGCTTGTGGATGCAGTTCAATAAATTGCATTGGGTGCATCTCTGAATACTAAACAACCCAGAGGAGAGGTAGAAAAATCGATATCAGAACGAATAAAATTCCATGAAAATTGCTTGTCCGCTTCCTTGTTTCTGTTGCGGATTTACTCTCCTTTCTTTCGACTGTATTCGTCTTCATTCTTTTCTAGTAGCTTGGAAAGCTATTCGATTTTCTTCCTTTTTCTTTTTAATTTTTAAATTACGCACTTTTATCCATCTTTTAGATCGTTTCTTTCATTCTTCTGATATTGTAATACATTTATTGGCGTAGTACACTATTTTCATTTTCGTAACTCTGAGAAGAAAGATTCAGATAAGTTCGGACGTAATTTCAATTACATATCAGAACGTAAAAGAGATGTGAATAGGAAGCTTGCAAGATTCCAAGTAAGAACATTGATAAATAAAATACATAAGGAGCGGCTAATGTTCTATAAAACAATGACGGCCCTAAGTTGCTTTATGGAGGTGTAATATAGGCCATTACCTCACTGCTAATCTGTTAAAGAGCTTTGACCGCTTAGAAAAACATATACTAAGAGTACTTTCAGATTTAATGTAGTTGGACAATTATGCATCTATAATGTTTACTTCGAAATATTAACAACTTGGCAACAAAGAAAATATATTTTTGCTGAGATCAGGAATGCAATAAAAGTAAAATAATCAAATTAACACTTCTTAATTTATTTTCTTGCTAGCAAGTTAGAGAAAGAAGCTAAACTTCATTTATTTTTTCATAGTTGTGTTCACGGAAATAAGAATAAAGGATTATGTCTTCAATTACTATGTCCTTTTCTATATATTTTCTGTACATGTCTTCTGTCCCTTAAGATTTTGCTTATGTCAATATTATTTTATTATTTTTTCATTATTATGAGTATTAGCACTGATATTGTTAAGAATTCAATTCTATTTGTCGTCAACAATTGTAACTGAGATGTTAAGCGGATCCTATTCTCTAAGCTAAGACAAATTCTTATACATAGTTGGCTTGTATATTATTTTTTGTGACATAAAGAACTAAAGACATCTGATTTCCTTATATTAAGCTATGTATATGAAGTATCTAGAATATGCTTCTTAATAATTTCATATTTCATATGATGATGTCTAGAAGTAATTGTTTTGAGATTGGCCTACTAACATTAAAAGAGGCTTCAGATTGATTAATACATATTATTATTATTATTATTATTATTATTATTATTATTATTATTATTATTATTATTATTATTATTATTATTATTATTATTATTATTATTATTATTATTATTATTATTATTATTATTATTATTATTATTATTATTATTATTATTATTATTATTATTATTATTATTATTATTATTATTATTATTATTATTATTATTATTATTATTATTATTATTATTATTATTATTATTATTATTATTATTATTATTATTATTATTATTATTATTATTATTATTATTATTATTATTATTATTATTATTATTATTATTATTATTATTATTATTATTATTATTATTATTATTATTATTATTATTATTATTATTATTATTATTATTATTATTATTATTATTATTATTATTATTATTATTATTATTATTATTATTATTATTATTATTATTATTATTATTATTATTATTATTATTATTATTATTATTATTATTATTATTATTATTATTATTATTATTATTATT
The DNA here is from genome assembly GCA_030765055.1 of Mantis religiosa. NCBI lineage: Eukaryota > Metazoa > Arthropoda > Insecta > Mantodea > Mantidae > Mantis > Mantis religiosa. The sequence goes on from CM060951.1 coordinate 82,498,912, forward strand.
ATTATTATTATTATTATTATTATTATTATTATTATTATTATTATTATTATTATTATTATTATTATTATTATTATTATTATTATTATTATTATTATTATTATTATTATTATTATTATTATTATTATTATTATTATTATTATTATTATTATTATTATTATTATTATTATTATTATTATTATTATTATTATTATTATTATTATTATTATTATTATTATTATTATTATTATTATTATTATTATTATTATTATTATTATTATTATTATTATTATTATTATTATTATTATTATTATTATTATTATTATTATTATTATTATTATTATTATTATTATTATTATTATTATTATTATTATTATTATTGTTGTTGTTGTTGTTTATTAACGTCCTCCAACATTACGTATTATTTGAGATGAAAGAAAGGTTTGAAATAAAGCTCAAATGAAGGCCCATATGTTACCCGACATTCACCTTTCAGGATAAGGGAAATCTTTTGAAGAAACCTTATCTAGATAACTCACCCAGATAGAGATTCGACATTAGACTTCTGAACTTAACGCAAACGCTCTACCACTACGATACAGAAGTGATCAGACGGATATTAGATGATTCTGATCAGTGTGTGGAAGGTGCAAATATTCTTGTTTTAGTAATTTACCGAGTACAGTATGAGCGTTTTCTTTGTGTAATTTACGTCCTCCAACTTTAAGTCATATCGGATGATGAATGAAACGGGTGAAATGCTGCTCAAATGAGCCCAGGGTCCATAGAGCTTAGACTTACCCGACATTCATCTTTCAGGATATGGGAAAACCCCGGAAGAAACCTTATTCAGGTAACTCACCCTGACCGAGATTCGAACTCGGGACCTCTTGAACGTGAGGCAGACACATCTACGGTACCGATGCGGATACAGTATGAGTGTATATACTACATACATATACATACAGGATGTTACAAAAAGGTACGGCCAAACTTTCAGGAAACATTCCTCACACACAAAGAAAGAAAATATGTTATGTGGACACGTGACCGGAAACGCTAAATTTCCATGTTAGAGCTCATTTTAGTATTTCTCTTAAAATGTACATTGAAATCATTCGTGCAGACAATTGTCAAAATACCCCATTGTGGTTCATGCACGATGGAACTCCTGCACATTTCAGTCGAAGTGTTCGTACGCTTCTCAACAACAGATTCGGTGACCAATAGATTGGTAGAGGCGGACCAATTCCATGGCCTCCACGCTCTCCTGACCTCAACCCTCTTGACTTTCATTTATGGGGGCATTTGAAAGCTCTTGTCTACACAACCCAGGTACCAAATGTAGAGACTCTTCGTGCTCGTATTGTGGACGACTGTGATACAATACGTCATTCTCCAGGGCTGCATCAGCGCATCAGGGATTCCATGCGACGGAGGATGGATGCATGTAACCTCGCTATCGGAGGACATTTTGAACACTTCCTGTAATAAAGTGTTTGAAGTCACGCTGGTACGTTCTGTTGTCCTGTGTTTCCATTCCATGATTAATGTGATTTGAAGAGAAGTAATAAAATGAGCTCTAACATGGAAATTAAGCGTTTCCGGACACATGTCCGCATAACATATTTTCTTTCTTTGTGTGTGAGGAATGTTTCCTGAAAGTTTGGCCGTACCTTTTTGTAACACCCTGTATACAAGATGTGTGTGAGAGTGTGCTTGTGTGAGATGCAACCCAAAATGGATGAAGATGGACCTAATATTGACAAATACGGCCAAAGTATTCCATAGCATACAGGGATAAAATAAAATTACATTACGAGTCTAAAAACCAAACTTCTGTTGAAATGTTCGGAAAATAAATTTTTCTGGCGTTACTAGACATACCAAGTGGCCCAAATACCCGTCTTTCATGTAAGCACATATCCCTTCGTGCGTTAAAATAGTTGCAGAAAGCAACGGGACAGATCCGGTTAAACGTACGAGCATGTGTGACTTATGCTCCTAGTGACGAGACGTGATTTTCAGGATTCACTAGCATGTGCACTCCCTGATAACAAACAGAAAGAATGTAGCCCGCCTCTGTAACATAGGTGGTAGCTTGTATGCCTCACGTTCAGGAGGTCCTGGGTTCGAATTTTGGACAGGGTGAGGTATCTGGATAAGATTGTTTCCGGAGTTTTCCCTTTCTTAAAAGATGAATGTTGGGTAACTCTAAGCTCTATGGACCCTGAGATCATTTGAACATCATTTCACCCATTTCATTCATTGTCAGATATAACAACATCGGAGAGCGTAAACTAATAAAATATGTAAACAACCGAAAAGGCCTTGGAATGTTTTCCTTCTATTTTGTTTCCAGAGTATTTTTGAAAGAATAAATTCAATTTTTAGATTCAATTTATTGGAAAAACTTTACTTGTATTTAGCCTTAGTCATCAGACTATAAGGTGGCTTAGAGTATCTGAATAGGAGGAAGAAAGAGGAAGAAAGTTGCTACGAATTTGACAATATAATTCAGATTGAAAGCAATACAGTCTTAGAATATGCAACAGCTCTATTCGATATCATTCATGTATTAGGAAGTCTGTAAAGTTATAAAGTAAACAAAGAAAGTGTTGTGTTTCAAAAGTTGATATCCAAATTTCACTGAAAACACGATTTTAATACTTCCTAAATTAAACATAAAGGAAGTGTCTGGAAAATGTGTAACTGATTTAACTGATTATAATTCAAAAACGAATGTTATGTGCCAAAATTATATTTAGTTTCTCCCCGGTGCGACAGGAAGAATTTCAAGAAAATCCATGATGTCAAACTACCTCTTGCAAATAAAAGTGTATAGATACTCTTGATTTTATGAAAAATGGCATTAATGATTTTCATTAAAATATGTTTAACCAATAAAATGTATAATTTGATTCTCCTGATAATAGCTTCTGAGGTTCACTTTATTTTAAATAATCTGCATATAACTGGTAACTGAAAGAGATACACACAAAAGTATAAATGCTTTTAAAGCAACTATGGCAAAAAATATTCAGAGACTTTGATTTCCATTTTATTCTTTTATTCTTTGCTACCAGTATTTATTTTAAATCGTTTATAGATTCTTTCTGCTGCCATTTGCTATGCCTTTTCTTTCTGTGTTCATCCAGCTCTCATTTAGATATATTATATTTAAGGTAATATTGAAGTTTTACTTACCAAATAACTCCTCGTCATAAATGTGTCATTTTAGTTTACTTTAATTTTTAAATACTATATTTCGCTATTCTTTATTTTTAGCGAGGTTTTTGTACTTTCATTTGTATCCTTAGATTTGAGAGCAGATAGATCATCTTAATTAAATAATGGCTATCTTCTTCCGGATTAAGTCGAACTTGGTATGATAGCTGAGAGCACGATAATCACTTTAAGTATACCATTGTGACGCTACTAAAGTTGTTGACTGCGCTCAATATATTAAAAACTACACCGCCATAACAAATATTAGTGTTTCTGTATGTCTCCAGCGACAACTTATAATCTGAAAACACATTTTTCGGAATGGTTGTAGTACATCTTATCTAATAAACCCTGCTGAGAAACGAAGCTGTGGCCGCTGCAGGGGTTCCACACATCGTGATTCAACTCTGCGGCTCGAGTGTAGTGTCTCTTGGCAAGGGTTGCGCTGGATATGTCCTTTGATTTGTGGTAAAAGTTTCAGTAACGATCTTAAACTGAGTTGTCATTGTAATTCTTAATTTCCAAACACTTGTGGCACGTGACAGTGATATACTGTAAACAGAATGATAATTGTAACATTTACACAACTTTCTCTATCCACTACTGCTTATCTATATGGAGCTAAGGAGAAGTATTCCTTCGAAAACTTAGGTATTTTTCTATTTATTTTAGGTAACTCTGATAAATCTTTGTCAGATCATTGTAGATACAAGGCAAATACGGAAAGATATAGTAGATGATTACCTGTAGTTTCATACTACTCTCATGACATGGCGAAGAATAGCCAAAACAACAAATAACAGAATGTCATAAAACTGTGTATTTGAAATAATTGGTGTGTTTAAAAGAGATCTGCAAGTTTTCTTTATGCCTTAAATTTATTGTCTTCTTTTACATTTCGGTCCTGAATTACGCTTTTCACTCACCCACACACAAACATATTCCAACACACACAACGCTCGCAAGCCCGCGCGTACCTTTTATAAAAGGTGTTTTTCTTATTCACAGGTCATTAAAACATGGAAATTAATTGTTCTGTCGCACTAGTCGTATGTAGGATGCACTATGAAAGGGTAGAGCCAGACTGAAAAATGCAATGCCATAGCTGGAATTTGAACCACGGATCTTCTGGTCTCCATCCAGCCGCTCTAAACCATTGAGCTACCATGGCCAACGTGCCAACATGACATTAAATTCTCCATCTGACTCGTGTTTTTTCCCGGTGAACCACTAGGAGTTCTTATTAACACATGACGCAACTACCTTAATGGCGACTTACTATGCTGTAGGTACTTCAAGGCCCGGGCTTTATACCTAATAGTGGTCTGAACTAGAAAGCCCGGGTCTTAAACTACTTACAGCATAGTAAGTCGCATTAAGGTAGTTGTATCATGTGTTTATGAGAACTCCTAGTGGTTTACGGGGAAAAACACGAGTCAGATGGAGAATTTAATGTCATGTTGGCACGTTGGCCATACTAGCTCAATGGTTTAGAGGTGCTGGACGGAGACCAGAAGATCCGTAGTTCAAATGCCAGCTCTGGCATTGAATTTTTCAGTCTGGCTGTACCCTCTCATTAAAATATGCTTTTTTTCAGTGAAGTGTATATATGGGTGAACTGCAGTACTTCTCTTACGTATTGTAAGTAGATGATAAATGAGGTAAAATATCATTCACTTTTACAAGACTGACATAAACGCTTTCTGAGGTAGGGTCGCTGTAAATTCCTACAAATTTGTAGCAGGTTAAACTGAGAAATTGAGATATGTTAATTGCTACAAATTTTTTGATTAGTAAAACTGTTTAATTAGTAACAGGCGGTCAGTTGCTCACCCTGATACATTCACAGTCAATTGTCAATAGTCTGCCGGAGGCTGTTTATCTACTAGCATGCAGTCAGTGAGTATTCTCAATCACAGTCAATTGTTGAAATAATCTGCCGGGGCATACACGCCTACACCACCATGGAGGTTTATAGTAACTTTTTTAATTTTATCATTTGACGATGGGCCAACATAACATGTTTAACCATATCCCAATTTTGTACAGAATATGAAAATGAAATACGTAGTGTTAACGCGCGCTTTTAGTACACGCCCCACCGCAGACTGTGACACTGATGATACATGAGATGAAGATGGCGCACCAGTGGAATGAGTTGGCGGGGAAACCGAAGATCCCGGTGAAAACTCGCCCCAGTGTCGTGTTATCCACCACAACTCTCACTTGACGTCACCTGGGATAGAACCAGGTGAGAGCCAAGTGGTTCAACTAAGCTACGGCGCGGCCGTACAAAGTATGATGGAAAATGTTATCTCGTAATTTGAAATTATTTTGATTATGCTAACAGCAACCTTTAAGAATTCACTTAAGTTCTAATTTAGTTGGAATTGTCATGTCACTTTGTAGGAATTCACATATATAAATTCTACTAACCTCCACTTTGTAGGAATTCTCATTCCTTCCTATTTAAGTCATCAAAACTTAAAATTTACATTAATAGCAAATATCAGCCACATACAGGTGGTAGCATGTCACACATAATAAAGAATCACAATTAAGGAAATCAATATTGTTAATAATCTAACTTCATTAAGGCCCTTTGAATTCCTAAGCCTTTCTTTCTGATTCCAGGAATCTGCAAAAACAAATCTCAGTTACCTGATGCTTGAGTATGTCTTTCTCCAGAGTATTAACACAGAGATAACAATGAACATGTAATGGAAATCAGTACTTGAGAAAGTGCACTTATCCGTAGAAAATCGACTCAAGAACGCTATAACTTTTGCAAAGAAATCTACAGGTTAGACTGCTGCGCACCACAAAAGTCAACGAGATAAGGAGTAAGAAAGGACTACAGATCTTGGTCTTGTTGTGGGGACGTTGTATTTAGTTTCTGTTAAATAGAAAATCTTGCGTTTTTCTGTATTTAATTCACGTAGGCTCGAAAATTTATGTCTAGTTTTCTCAGAAATTAATGTTCCCGAATAGTATTTACTTTCCTTGGAGACTTATTTAGTTATTTACATGGAACAGGTAGTGATCATGCTGTAGCTGTGGATTTTAGATAAGTAGACTTAGTAAGGTATTAAGGGAGATGACTCTGAGGTAACTTGTGAGGTTCGCATTGGGAGGTTCCGGGTTCGGTTCCCCTCGACTACCATTCCGGCTTTGGATTTGAAATATTTGAGGGAGTAGGAAGATCAACAAGAGCATTATTAGAAATTTTAATTAATGGATGATTTGATTTCCAATCAAAAAGTCTAATATTTTAGAATAAATAATTCAAATTCATCTTACTAAAAAACCTCCTACTAATCTAATTGATAATCAAAATATATTAAATATTATTCCAATTCCCATTAAATATTCAAAAACCCGTCGTAATTTTCCCAACACTAAGCGAATGTAGGGATTGTTTCTATTCACCATGGATTTCTTTACATCAGTTTTCGTTCATTATTTCTTATCAACTTTTAGGTGTTTTTGACGTATGGTAGTACAGGACATATAGCGCGGATACTTACTCAAGGAAGCGGCCACTATTGACTGTTCATCGTTCATCTTCTCTAGACGTCTCAGCTGCTGACGGAATTTTAAGCCTGGTACTAAAGGCTTCCTCCTGTCTCGTTAAGGCCTGCAGTCTTACATGATACGTTCACCCTGATCCACTTCCTTCCTTAACCCACTATAGATCTATCTTACAAACTAATATTCAATACCTGAAAACGAAGAGACAACTAGAAAGGAAAACATACAGTTCAATTAATTTGACGTTGCAGCTGAGTAAATATGCGCACTAAAAGAATTAGTCCGATACTAAACCTGAAAGAAGACCGAAGGTGATTTATACATGTGGAGTAGTTGATACATGTACCATCAATAGCTCCACACGTATAAAATGATCCTCAGTCTCCTCTCAGGATTGTTAACAAACTAATTCTTTTAGTGCGAATCTTTACTCAGCTGCCCCTCAAGTTAACTGGAGTATACATAGACCTATGTGATAGATATGAGAGGGAGGGTTCAGGTTGGTTAAGGTCAGGAGCTGTATCAAGAGGGGGATCACCAAAGGAGTAACCATAGTAACCATATAAAGGAATACAAAACTGGAGGAAATTTATATGGGATAAGAACTGGGTTAATAAAGGGGCTTACGTAGTAACTATAAAAAGTGCCTACTTTGAAAGGGGAGAAAAGAGTAAGAGAGGTTGGAAAGTATGAACAGAAAATCAAATAGAAATGGATGAGAAGGGTAAGGAAGTTACGAGGTAGAGAAATGGGGGACACAATAGAATATTAGGTTAGGGTCACATAAGGGCTAGAGTACAGATAAACTGCCAGGGAGTCAATTATTACACTATTAGCCCGTAAATATAAGCAGCTGACAAATTTGTACTTAAAATAGAATTGGGAAATTAAAATTGGAATTGTAAAAGGGTATTGTATGTTGAATTACAAATAAACCAACTACTAAAGGAGATACACATTTGTATAAATTGCTTTATTATGTTGTAGGTACAGTAGGACTCGGAGAGACTTACCCTAACTAGTCAAAATTTAAGAAAGAAAGTGTTTACCATGTGACGACTTTGAAAATACATATTTTTTATTCTTTTTGGATGATCAGGAATAAGGAAAACTTATACATTTGACAAAGGTATAAGTAAAGTGCTTTGAAAAATTAAAACTAGTAAAAAGGAATACTTTGTAAGTGTGCTCAAAAAAAAAGAAAGAAAGAAAGAAAGAAAGAAAGAAAGAAAGAAAGAAAGAAAGAAAGAAAGAAAGAAAGAAAGAAAGAAAGAAAGAAAGAAAGAAAGAAAGAAAGAAAGAAAGAAAATTACTTTTACATAAAATGTGTACCTTAACGAATCAGATATTTTTGGATAAGTAGATAGCCAAAATATATCAACATTCATAAATATGGATTTTAGTATCATTAAACACTACAAAACTCTATTTAGTTCTATTGATTTTTATAGACACACTGACTAAATGTGAGTATCAGTGCATCTAGCATGCCAAAAGTTCTTAAAGATCGGAGACAAATGCAATACAGATATCTGTATTAGAGGATTAAGTAAAGATCCAATCACATGAAAAGCCACCCTTCTACCTTTTTAAGATACTCTTTTACAATAAAGTCATCACAAATATTAACCAAAGGCTCCAAGTGCAAAATAACTAACAATTCAACTGATATGAGTGTAATCCGCAAGAAACAATTATTTAAATTCCGTTCATATACACATACTAAGCTAGGGTTGTATACCTAACCTTGATCTAAATTTCGGAACCGCGGCACTCTTGTCGTTTCACCGCGTATTTTCACTCTAATGATGACAACTCTTCATTTCTGAAGTGCATCAGCAACAAGAGGCATAAAGGACTCCCTTCAACCGCATTGACGCAAGCGGTCGGAACGGATAAGGAAGTTTGTCGTCTGCCTAACTCAATATATCTACAAAATTGTAGAAAAAGGACACATTTTTGCCAACATTAATGAGAAAAGAACGCCTGAAGAGATGGGAGTTTGCTTTCTACTTGGGTTCAAAATACGCGTAATAATAAAACAGTAAGAGTACACTCCGGAAGCATTTGTACCACCCACCCACTTTATTTAGGTGTTTTCTTTTATAAAATATGTTTTGCAAATACTTGTTTAGGGTACTGTGAATGCAGGAATGAAGTTGTCATCCTAGGGGAGGGAGTCCAAACCTCGAGATATGCGTGCCTTTAGGCTTCTTCTCCTGATATTTTCTAGAAATTATTTGTATAACTGATAAATGTTAAGACACAGATAAAAACGAACAACTCAAAAATGTACCTCTATATCTTTAAAACACGCCATTTATTTTACATGACCTTTTAGTAGCACCAGCCATTTCCAAGATATTCAGTCCTTAATATTAGTTTCAGTTTCTTAATACAGTAGTTACTCGAAAATAAGTGCTACTTGAAAAATTGGGAGGATCTTACAGTCGAATACTTCGGAAAATAAAAGTAAATATATATTACTAAAGTATAATTTACTTTGTATTAAACATTGACTATTCCAAGTTATACAGACCGAACGATCTTATTATTTACGGATGCGTGGTACTTTGCATCAGCTACGTGGCTTGTTTTCAAATTCAGACTTACCGGTATATCTGAAAACAGATATGAATGTTTACGAATGTATAGTTCGAAACAAAATTTAAACAAAAATTAAAAAAGCATTCTGTAAATAACATACTTGGAACATAGTTGTTTATTCCAAGTCATTGCTGATTTCATCATCATCCTCGTCTTCATCGTCACCCTCAGCTGCGACGTCAGAATCCTCGTATATGTGATTATCTACTGTTCCATTCCACGCGCAGGACATGCCAGTCTTCTTGAAATTCTTGATTATCATTTTCGGTGCCCTTTTCTCTCAGGCTTTGACTACCCAACTACAGAACAGTTCTATAGAAGGTTTCTGCATTTTTGCACACTTGGTGAAGGTGCTCACCATCTGCTGTCCATTTGGTGTAACATTTCTTCAGATAGTGCTTAAGTCCAGGGACTACAGCACGAAGTGAGGCCTTAGGAAATTACTGCAAGCTCTGTGTGTACTGCATTGATTCGATCCTTCCTAGAATCTTTAAGCAGGCTACGGTAGCTACCTCTATAAAACAAGAAATCCTCGTTTCTTCTATTGACTCAGTCTAACATTCACTTACTCGTATACACAAATATTTTTTTCTATTTTTCGCTAGCAAAACTAGACGGGTGTTATAATTGAGGGAGTTTTATCCAGTAATGTCAGGAATTCTTGAACGTTAACCACACACGTTCGCTGAGTCCGAAGATTTGAATGACAGAATAAATGCTTGTATGAAATTAATCCCGAAGGCTAATTGGACCTTGATAATAGAAGTCCCAAAAGGATATACGATCAACCGTATATATTGTTATATACAAAATTTATATTTCACTGAAAGTACATATACTGGGGCCTCCTCAATAAAAAGAAAGCGTGTTTAGAAGAAATGTCGATGTGAAACCAAATTTGCCATCTAAGCTCAGCAACTTACCTTATACAAAATATTTTTAAGCATTTTTATTTTGTGTAAAATGTTTCGAACGATTTTATGACAATATCATAAAATTAAGAAAATTTCATGGCAAAGAAAATGTGTTTGTAGATTCTGGAAATAGGACTGATTTTCTTTTCAATTGTAAATGCCTTTTGCATAGCTGGCATAAAAATATGAGTAAATAGAGGTAATATGAAGTGCAGCACATCACATTTTGGACTATGTGCAACATTAGAGCTCCCTGTTAAAAGAAAGTAACTGTGATGCTATATGAATGAATTATCAATAAACGTAGTGGATACCTCGGATCTCAACCGAAGGTGGACCACCTAAGGAGAAATGGATGATTTTTAATGTAAATTTATATTGAGGAATTAATCCTTAAAGAATTAATCCTTTTAAATACATTACTCCGGTATATGGGTGATTTTTGATTAATTAGAGCCAACTGAAAAATGCAATGCCATGGCCGGGATTTGAACCACGGATCTACTGGTTTCCGTCCAGTCGCTCTGACCCTTGAGCTACCATGGTCAACGTGCCTTCCTGACATTAAATTCTCCAATTGAAGAATTTAGCTCAAGGGTCAGAGCGACTGGACGGAAACCAGTAGATCCGTGGTTCAAATCCCGGCCATGGCATTGAATTTTTCAGTTGGCTCTAATTAATCAGAAATGGATGAGTTTAAGCAGGAGGCTAAAAGCCATAGATTCACCGGCTGGCCGACAAAGACGCACAGTGAAGCCTAATTTTTGCTCAGAGAAGGTATCTGATGCAGCTGGGAAGAACTCGGCGCACCTGATGCGGCTCAGAAAAGGTTGCCGTCCAGCAAGGTCGAGTAAAGCTTTCGAAGACCGAGAATTATGCCATCTGTTTGACAGAATACGATACACCCCAGCACTAAGATTACTGAAACATGAAAAGGGAAGCAAAATTATGAGAAATGGGGGAAAGGAAATTCGAAGTAAAGGAGAAACCACTTAAGCATTAGCCTGCCAGTGAAAAGGATGGAATATCCTGGTCAGTGTGAGTGGTTCCAGTAATCGAACCCACGACCCCTTGAGTATGGGCCTTGCACGTTAATTGGGAATGACTTTGTAATGTGTTCTTAAGTATATTACACACCAAGTTTCATAGCATGTTTCAGGCATTGTTAAGTAAACTGCTAATAAGTAACTGGGGATTACATTTCTTAAACACTTGCTTTTTTTTTTTTACTTTAGTATGGTCACACAATTAGCGGAAAGCGCAACCAACGACAGCTGAGTAAGGGGCCAGAGGCAGCCAACCACACCCTCCCATTAGTCTCTGTTACTGAGGGGGATGAGTAGGGAAATGTCACTTGTCGCTGGCCGCCTCTTTCCCCCTTCCACTGCCATCTGGAACTTTCGCGGTAATTCACTGAAACCAGAGACTTCTAGAAGACGGTGATATTCGTATAAAAAGGGCTGCAATGAGTGAATTGAGTCAGTCAGTCAGTTAGTCAGTGTTTGGCAAGCAGCGAAGTAGCGCCGTGTTAGTGAACGAGAAGACTGTGCAACGGAAAAATTTACGTAATTGTGAGCGTACAGTGGAATTGTAACGGAAGAACTAGTGAATCGTAATTGTGTGCATTACGTAATTCTGTGTAATTGGCAAGTGTTTAACTGTAAGTCGGTGGAAATAAAGAACATTTTTGAGTGGTGCAATTGGACTTTTCATTTCACGAACCCACAAAGTCACAGTATAGTACATTGCACATATCCGCATGGCCGGTTATTCAAAATGTAACGTTAACAGAAACAACTGGGTTACATTTTCTACTCCTTAATGAATTTGTGAGGTTAATACTATGTTTCACCTTTATAAGAGGTACGCATCGTTTATCTAGAAATAAAGTCTTAGTAATATCGTGATATTAAAATTAACACGTTTAAAAAACTTCTGTACGAGTTTGGAACTGCAGTACTCCCACTCTCGGCGAGCTTATATTTACATTATTTTTTATTCTGGAGCTGAGTTATTGATCACGAGCGCCGTCATCTATTCATAACGCTTTATCGCATACAGCCATATACAGCCATATATTTCTTGTTCTTTTTGGTCCCCACTCCAAGCATGCCGCTGCATTTAGCTAACCGACTCTTATTTTGATTTCCATAATCCGCTAGAGGAATGAACCCACCTAAACTATCATTATCGTTTGATGAGTTATTACATCTGACTTCTGCTATGCGGGAGTATACCCAGATAGCAACAGAGCGAGAGAGAGAAATGTACAGAAATATATTGTTCTACAAGCTTGCACCAAAAGCTACGGCTTTAACGGGCTGCGCTCTATGATAACTCTGGAATGAGGTTAGTGGGCAAAATATAGCCCATTTTTGATTATTATTAGTAACACTGGCTTCAGAGAATTCGGAGGTCCTTTGTTTCTCTTCTAATAGCGGCGTTTAAACAACAGTCACAATTTGATGCGTTTTACCGGTAACTTAATTTAAAAACTAATGCAAAAGTTGTTTAGCTAATAACAGCAATCCGGAAATTTAAAAAAAAACAGCAGTATTTGCGTAGTTTATTTACTTTAATGAATTATTTACTGTACATATTACAAAATGATACAATTTGCAACTTTTGGCTACATTTATTTGTCTTTACCTTCTTGCTACTTTGGCTTATATGACACCCTGGTATTCTGCTCTGCCACGTAGCTCTTAACGTTCATACCTCCTTGATTGCTTAATTAGACCTATTCTTCCCCCTCATCTTCCTTTCTTATATTCTTTGCATTTCTGGCCCATTTTTCTTTTACATCCTGCAACAACTTGCCAATACTTCATACCTTCTTTTCCTCCTTTCCCGTTAACATTTTTATAGCTACTATCCTCTTCTCTACTTTCTCCCATTTTTCCTCCCAAAACCTTTTTTCTCCATATTGCAACCTCCTCGTATTCTGTTACATAGTGTTGTATGCTTTCTTTTCCCCCACACAATTCACAAAATCCCTTTTCCCTCCCTCTTATCCCTCTTAGAAACATTGTTCCTGTTCTCATCCAAGCTAACCCTTCTCTCTCTTACCTATTGCAGTAATCTACATATGCTTCTCGTCCCCAATTTCGGTTTATTTATTTGTAAAATTGTAAAGATTTCATATTTTCTAGACTACCCCATATTTCCTCTCTTTCTATATCTTCTATTCTGCATTTTACAAATTTACCCACATCGCTTGTATTCCTTTCCCCTAATCTCCATATATCTCCCATTCCTATTTTTTCCATGATTCCTCCTATCTCTGCCCACCAACTATTTGAGTTCTCTAATCTTTTTGCTGTCTCATGCATGATTTTATAATTTCTCCTTCTTCTTTGGCCAAACACCTACACCAAAATTTTATTATTATTTCCATTTTTATTCCCTTTCTTCTTGTCTTTCCTAATTCTAATAAAGCTACTTCCCTGATCATGGTAAGCCTAGTAGCTCTTTACAAAACCTTCTGTAGTCTTGGTCTACCGTTTTGTTTACCTCTGTGGCCCCCGGACCCCCAGATCTCAACTGCATACAACATTTTGGATTCCATTAGTGCTTCATATATTCTTTCTAACCACTTTGTTGTCATTTCTAGCTTATATTTGCATATTCCTATCCCATTCATTGCCGCCCTTCCTTTTGCTTCACTTTTTCTCCTGTGTACTCTCCACTTTTCATTATTATTCAACCTCACTCCTAAGTATTCAAATTCATTGACAACTTCTATCCTTTAGCCATTTAGTACCTACTTTTCATGTCTTTTTTTAGTTTAACTCCTTTGTTGAAGACCATAACTTTTGACTTATTTATGCTTATTTTTATTCCCCACTTTTCACAGAACTTCTGGATTTCATTTATTGCCCTCTGCAATCCTACTACTATATGCTGAATCCTCAATTTTGCCCTTATATCGTTTGTTTCATCTGTTCATATTACGAGGGCTGTTCAATAAAGAATGACCATAATGTTTTTACGGTCATAATCTTTCACACTAAAATTCAATCTTATTATATTCTGTTAGCTTAATGTGAAACAAACATGCCGTAGTAATTTCATTGTTGGTACTCCTGGTTCCCGCCTGTGACAACCAGGAAAGTTCAGACATGTTCAGTATCGCCTACCGCTGCAACGGAGGTAACATGCAGTTAAAGTTGATGTTAGATGAAGATCTGGGGCTTCATTCAAACGTAATCACTGCTGATGAAACTTGGCTACCTCATTTTGATCCTGAGAGCAAACAGCAAAGCTCGTATAAGTCATTACAGGAATTTTTAAGCATTGGCTTCCAGTTAAATACATTAAACAATATTAGCAATGCTAACAATATAAGCAATAGTGGTTAAAGTTTCCTTGATCACAGGTAAAAACCCTTTATAGTAAGTAGTCTGCACACGCCATTAAACTTTATAGTGGATGGTGGTTTATCTTCAACGTCGAGCAAATCCAATGGAGAACTCACACACATTTTCTTTTTTCCTGGTTTAAATTATTTATCATATGTATGTTTTGTTTATTACAACGTTGAGTGGTAATTTCTATTTAGCTTTTTATTTATTTATATCTTTGAATATGTTTATAAAATTAAAATGGTAGTTTTACAATAAAATGGAATGTTTTCTCGCAGCCATGTTAGGTTTATGTTTAGTTTTATATAGTCTACATGAAAAATTGATGCCACGGCCGGGATTTGAACCACGGACCTACCAGTTTCCGGCTAGTCACTATAACCCATTGAGCTACAATGGCCAATTTGCCGTCATGACATTCAATTTTCCAATTGACGCATATATCTTCCCGGCAAATTGGCCATGGTAGCTCAATGGATTGTTGCGACTGGACGGAAACTATTAGATCCGTGGTTCAAATCACGGCCTTGGCATTTAATTTTTCATGTCACTATATCAATCCAATACCTTAGCCTGTATACGGCTAGTGTGAAGAAATGAATAATTTCCAACAATTAACTAAAATTATGTTTAGTTATCCAAATTAAAGCAGGAATATTTTGTGGCAGTATCTATGCAGTTGCAAATATGATGCAGTAAAACTTTCAAAAATTTTAGATCGAGTTTGGTTTCTTCTCGAGAGAAGGCTTCTTGTTTGTTTTTATTTATTTTACTGTCATTGGTTATTTACGGTTTGATTATGCGGATTTGTTAACGGTGCATGAAATATTTGGAGTATGGAACATTAGCAGAATTTTACATTTATGATTTCCTCAATCTCTCCCCAGTCTCCCAAAATCTTAAAATGTTTTGTATCCCATTAGCAAGTATCTAATAATGGAGAAAGAGTTATAGGAATAGTCTACTGTTTTGGTAGCTCTTAATGCCTACCGTAAAAGAATTAAGTGTGAGTCATCCCAGTTCATCACCTTGTTATTTAATGTCTAGAGGAGCACTAACGGAACATTCAAGAACAAACACTGACGTCACGAGCCGGGAATACATGCCTATTTATTGTATAGCGCTGGTGTTCCAGATCGTTCTATTTCAGAAATCTAGAAGAACCGACTTGGACAATATTCAGATCAGTAGTTTCCAGCGGCTTCGGTTTCCAGTACATTTCTTTCGTGATCTCCGAATGTATAAAAAGCAGTGCAAAAGCCAACCTGAGTTTGACTTGGCTAGAGAGTTAGTCTGTCAATCTGCAAATAGTGAGTTTAGTGACCGTTACAAGAGGCGCGAGGGGATGTGTGTAACAGTGGCATTAATACTGACTTACTGAAATAAGTGAAAACAAGTGAAAATCACCACTGTGCTGCTTTGGTAACAAATAATGTGAAATTAGTAAAACTTGTTGCGATTAATTTTAGTCAATTACAAGAGATATACCTTCAAATTTTGTAGATACTCTTTGGTTTCCAAGTATTATTTAAAATTTTGAGCAGTTTTTGGTTTATATAAAACCTCTTCTAGCGGTATGGAACAAAATAGGTATGAAAACCATGAATATAAAGGTTCCGCACTTCTAGGTTACCTAATTAAGCATTTTGAATGTGGAGATACTCTGTATAGTAGATTTGCGGCTGTTGTTGTAAATAGCGATAAAATAGTTTCTAATGTTATCCGGGATTTTATTTTCTTTCTTATGAAAACATTTACCAACAAGTAAGACGTTTACAAAATTAACTCGCTTAAATATAGTATTGTGACATTTGTGATTTTTTGAGAACAATTGATATCTAGAAATATAATAATCTGTTATTTAATAATTTTCAGTGTTGTACAAGTTTGCAAACAAAATCATAATATAATTAAAGTGTTTCAGTGTTATGAGAAAATGTTTTTAGAAACGAAAATAATCTATGTCTATCTTTTTGGTATCCTTTTTTATTTTATCCACCCACAAATTCTATAAACAATAGAAAAACGTAGAAAAATAAGAGTGTCAAGAAATTGCTCTGCTTGTGCATGAACGGCACTATCCACGTGAACTATCTAATTTATTAAGTAATAACACGACGATACATGTGTAAACCGAATATGCTATGATACATATAATTTTACATAAATGCTAAATTCAACATTTGGGCCAAAACTTACTACAGCAGAAGTAGGTATCTCCTAAAATACACAATTTACGTCATATAATAATTTGTAGCACCAGTGATTACCAATATTAGTTGTATTCGTTTGAATATATTCTTATCTTATTTACATCTAACATCATGCCTCACAATTCCATTATTTAAGTGCAGAATTAATATTGTTGAATACATAGTTATATTATTAGTAGGCACCAGATTTACATGTACCAAAAGATTTAAAATATTTATTTTTGTGTGATGTTGGTAATCCTAAAATTCACCTAAAACTGAAAAGTACTTTTTAAAAATTAGGAAAAAACGTAAACATCTGGCATACCTCGTAGAATAATAAATATTAAACTTAATTTGCAGCTAAATATTTGGCTGGGAATGCATAGCGCAGAAGTCACATTAAGATTGCGCATTCCATAGGTTTCCCTTTATACTTTAGTAATGACTTATATAAGAGAAATGAACGTTCGGTGCACGTCAACCGTGCACTTGAAAAAGGGAATGTCACTAACACATTTACAAGTTCATCAAGTTTAATAAACGAATAAAGAAATCAAAATTGGGTACTATGAAAGCCAAGAACATTTAAAATTAGTATCATATTTATGTATGGATAATCTCAATTATAGAAAGCACCTTCTTTGTTCAGCTCATTTACTACTAATGTAAACGCTTCCAAATGATATGCATAATATACCACCCCTTTAAGCCAGGTGGCCCACCACCTGACTACCGGTGTAGCAGACAATGGAAGATCGAGATTAATATGTTTTAAAGTATCAATCTGTTATGGGGGTTTCACAAACAATGTTTTCCCATTGGAGACTGGCTTATCCGCCCTTAGGACAAGGTGGTTCACACAATCTATGCAAGTTATAGTCGCGCTGCTGGAACGGTTACCATGGATTTATATTTAACAGAAACCTCTGAGATAATGCACTGATTATTCTCGTAAGAGTGAGAGGGATACTGACGGGCCTCCCGGTCGTATGTTAAGTACCAATAAACGCATCACTTCAACCAATGGAATTCGCAGAAACCACAAATGACAGATAATGTTTCACTCCACGTGGAGTAATCAGTCCGTTATCTGAGAGGAATCTCTTACCAAAGATAAATTCATGGTAACGGTTCGAGCAGCAGGAATATACATGAATCATATACACTTAGATCTGGAGCAGCTTTCTGCATACATATGCTACAGTCACCCGAAAATTACATACACTGCCACATTAAACAGCATTTGGCCAAAAAGTTTCCAAAACCTTATTAATATCTTAGCAACACTCACGGAATTTTCAGTTGGCATTTTTTACAGGTTAGCAAGAATGTCCTGTTGAGAAACCTTTCGTCATTCCTCAATTACGACATTTAACACTTTTCTACCACTAGCATCGATAATTTCATCATTGGTGACTCAAAATTTTTGGTTTTACAAATGCAACTTGTATGTTTTAATGTTTTTAATAGCAATTTGTAAAATAATTTTCCCTCAGCTGTACGCCTCCGAAGGATTTACATTTGTATATTTTTACCCGGGATTGTTTACCTTATACAGGGAAATGTCAGCGGAAATAAGCAACGTACACAAACCTGAATAAAATTCTGAATCGAAATAATTATTTTTTTCCACACTAACTGTGTGTAGGCCAAGGTTTGGATGAGTAGAGCCAGACTGAAAAATCAATGCCATAGCCAAGATTTGAACCACGGATCTCCCGCCTTCTGTGCGGTTGCTCCAGACCATTGAGATACTATGGCCAACATGCCGACATAACATTAAATTCTCCAACTGACTCGTGCATATGTTTCCCAGATTCTCATATGCTATGAGACACGCACCTACCGTGGTCTACCAGGAAACATATAAACGAGCCAGTTGGAGAATTTAATGTTATGTCGGCATGTTGGCCATAGTAGCTCAGTGCTCTAGAGCAACCGCATGGAGAGCGGGAGATCCGTGGTTTAAATCCCGCCTATGGCATTGAAAGTTTTCAGTCTGGCTCTACTCATTCAAAATTTCTGAATGTTTTGATATGTCAGAAGAAGAGGATGGTGTTGACTTTCCTGAAATTACCACAACGAAGAACTTAAAGCAGCGACTATGTGGTTAATTCTTAACAAATTTGCACTTACTGTGGACATTGGATCACACTAACAGATTTAACAAAAGATTGACAAATTAGAAGTTTTCCATCAGTGTTAAAAGTGTTTTAAAGCTCTAGTAAACAATGCAAAGGTACACGATTTCACTTTTGGTATTTTTAATTCACACTGCCAATTCTCTCGCACAAATGCTTTTATGCGACCTATTTGTAACTAACAGGGTACAAATAATATAGAGCTGAATGTATTACGTCATTCCTTAGCTAAGTTTAACAAACATGTATATTTAATCATATGTCTTTTCTCACTTGCATCTGATATATGGTATGACTGATGAATTCTGATATCTCTCGTAAGTAATGACTTTTATATTGTAAATAACATACAAAAAGCGTTAAGATATATGTAATTATGGCAAAATTATCTAATATACTTATTTAACAGTATGTAAGGATACTAACTATGAATTTATGAGAAAAATGTAAAACAGTATTTATTCACGTATCCGTTTTGGTAAAATATGTATTTTTATATTAACATTTTGTAATTAATTAACTTTGTGAATACGCTTCCTGGACCTAGATCGGGATACTAAACTTCGTTTAAAATAAATACATATTAAGTGGAGAACATTTATTTACATACAGTTTAGGACTCCAATAATTTATTATTCCGATAACATTCTATAACTAGCAAAGATTAAACTTTTAACTAAAGTCATATTTGATTGATCAAAAGATTATTAAAACAGTACTTATTGATGGTGTGTTAATAACATAAAAATTATTCCTTAAAAATTAAACGAATATTTGCATATTTATTACATTGTTATGCTGGTGTGCTTTCAACTGCTCAAAATTAATACCTTAAACGAAACGTTCAAGTGATCTCAAGTGATTTGTATTTATTTTATTATGAACATTAATAGTCCAATTTATAGCACTCTTATGTGCCGTCTCGAATTTGCTGTGTTGTTGATTTAAAAATTAATATTCTCACAGGAGATGACCGACTGTTTGGTTCCAGCTGCTCAAGGAAATCCTGAACTTAAAAATAGAATCTAAAATTCCCGTGCCCAGTTTAAACATCGCCATTAAGTTTCCTGCAATTAAATCATTGAACTTCATTATATGTGTCTGTCACTGATGGTAATAAACTCTTAATAATCATACTCTTGCTGTCTTATATTGTTTTCATTTTAATAATTTTCTTCCTCTCGGCTCCCATTATTTTGATTTTGGGTATCTTCCAATAGACTGTTGGTATATGGTTATCTACTGTTGCCAGCTGGGTTAATTTGTCAGCTATTTTGTTTCCAAATGTACCAGTATGCCCTTTCATCTATTTAAATTGATCTGCCAACATATACTAGAGAGAACTTTTAAGGCTTTTACCTCATATTTTCACCTAACAGTTTATATTTTGGATACGCGTTGTTCTCCAGCAAGCCTATCATAATATATTTGTCTGTAAATCCAATAAATTCAACTGCAGTCCGTTCCACACAGGTATCAATTTCGTTTTACTTATTTTCCTTATAGCTTTTAGGATTGCTCCACATGATTACTGAAATATTTACCTTCTAAATTAAAATTTTGTTATTGAACCATTGTCTTGTTCCTAAATATAACTTACTTGTACATTTAATGGAATTGTGACATCCTAATGTATAATAAAGTTTTCGGAAAGCAAAGTTCCGAATTTAAGGAGAAATAATACACATGTCCTTGTTGTTATTCTTAGTATAAATTTCTTAGAAAGAGTGGAATGTTGAAAGAAATAAGCTAATGACATCTCACAAAGGAATGTGTGGCTTTGTCTTTTACGAAACATTACATATCATGTA
Organism: Mantis religiosa; assembly: GCA_030765055.1. Classification (NCBI taxonomy): domain Eukaryota; kingdom Metazoa; phylum Arthropoda; class Insecta; order Mantodea; family Mantidae; genus Mantis; species Mantis religiosa. The sequence goes on from CM060951.1 coordinate 82,519,679, forward strand.
ATTTCCAGGCTTAGGTACCTCATAAGAGTGATGTCATGCATTTACGAGCACGTATGTACACACACTATAAGTAAGATTAGACATCTCTATGCTCACTAGGCCAGAAACATCCATTTGGTGCTTTCTGGAGCGTTAATTAACTGTTCGGGAAGTGTAAACACATGCCTGCGTAACATGGCTACTCCACTTTAAATTAATACATAATAGTAAAAAGTGAAAATACCTTAGAGAACAACACAGATAAGCAATGACTGTGAAAAATAAGCGCAGATCCTGCTTTTCATTAGCCATGGTAAAATGTATCTCTGTCGTAAAAGCAAGATTGCATTAGTCCACGTCACATCGTCTGGGAAACGTATCTGCTTAAGCACCGGCTGCCTTTGCTCAAGGATGCAGGACCATTTAAAGTGCCTCTGAAACCCATCATCATCTCGGAAGAGTTACTACCCGTAAAATAATCTTTGTAGAAACCATTCTGGCGCCTCGCAATTCAATAGTTCCTTGCTACCGACAGTAAATAAACCAAATTTATTATTATTATTATTATTATTATTATTATTATTATTATTATTATTATTATTATTATTATTATTATTATTATTATTATTATTATTATTATTATTATTATTATTATTATTATTATTATTATTATTATTATTATTATTATTATTATTATTATTATTATTATTATTATTATTATTATTATTATTATTATTATTATTATTATTATTATTATTATTATTATTATTATTATTATTATTATTATTATTATTATTATTATTATTATTATTATTATTATTATTATTATTATTATTATTATTATTATTATTATTATTATTATTATTATTATTATTATTATTATTATTATTATTATTATTATTATTATTATTATTATTATTATTATTATTATTATTATTATTATTATTATTATTATTATTATTATTATTATTATTATTATTATTATTATTATTATTATTATTATTATTATTATTATTATTATTATTATTATTATTATTATTATTATTATTATTATTATTATTATTATTATTATTATTATTATTATTATTATTATTATTATTATTATTATTATTATATCGGTAAAATCTTGAGTATCTATGTACATTTCTTTTATTTTCCTTTCTCATTTATAGGTCATACGATCATGTATAATATTGAAAAAACAATATTTAATTTTAACATTTTTCATTATTTATGAGTAATTAAATTTCAGATGCCTTTCTTGTGTTTCTTTTGAGATCGTGAAGACAATAAGAGCATTACATAACAATTGATTGTTACATCAGGTCCTTGTAAGTTCCTTGTTAAACCAATTTCTATCATCATTTAATATACAGGACATGGAAAAACACACCGGTGCTCCATCTTCATATCATGTATCATCAGTGACACCGCCTGTAGTAAAATTGGGTGTTAAATACTACACATTTCGCTCAAAGTAACAGTGAATCAAGCTGGATATAATTTTGATTGGAACATACTGTGTTTCTGTACTCAGAAAACACTATAATAATTAGGCAGTACCTTGCTAACTTGATGCACAGTCATTGCTGTTAGTAAATACTTCCAAATAGTTGTGTGCACACGCAGGAAATATAGATACTGAAATCTTGCCTTCCCGTTCTTCTGTGTAAGCATTCAAATTAGTGTTACGTTACTCTTACAGAGCGAGATGACGCCACGATAACGTGATAACGTTCTATTTCGAACGACCTTCCTGACCTATGGGCATTTTTCGGGGGCTTTTCCGCATAGCTAGACGAATGCTGGAAAGCTTAATTACCTTCCCAGAATTTCCTGTCCCCCATTTGATCTCAGCTGATATTTTAGACCACTTTTCATCTGCTTGAGCGTCGCCGGAAGTCTCGGCGTCGCATGACAGAGAAAAAGTTTATCTAACAAGGAAATTATTCCTATGGTAGTTGATGGCATCATCTATGCTCTATATGGGGCCTGTGCGCCAAAAATCTGCTGCGGAATAAAACAGTAATACCCAAAACTGAAGCCTGAAAAGTGCCGCATGCGGCCATTTGCAAGTAGCTGCTGGACATCACTCGTGAGCAGTGTGCCGGCGCTCCATATATATGCAATGTGTAGACCGCTGCCCGCAGGGGTAAACAATCACTCCCATATAATATTGTGTTATTATGCCTATATTCTGGACTCATTTTCGGGTACTTCCAGCTATACTCCGTACCCGATTTTTGGCGCACAGGCCCCACATAGAGCAGAGATGATGCTGTAAACTCTCAAGCGAGAGCAAGTATGAGCATAGTGATAGTTTCCTTGTACATAAATTTTAGTCCTTTGGAATCGTAGAATTTTCCGTGTTGTTGCCCAGGGGAATGTGTTGTGCCTCCAAGGTACAGTCTCCTCTGTTTTCTCTCATTACATCCCTCCCAATGCAAGGAGGCTCATAGATTATTTCTTTCTGTCCATCGCTGATACCTAAGCTTTGACCGGTGATAAACTGTACTTCCGACGTCATGTGCAGTATATTATAAGTGAAGCACAACACATATTTCCTTACAACGATGTGACTTTCCAAGTAGGGCATTGCAATGAAAGTCGCAAACAGAGCAATGCTTCAGGGAAAAAGAACGCAGCATGACCAGTGCTTTTATTGCTCTTTGCAGATGAATACAATCCATTATCATTTTTATGTTCATTTCCAGGTCATTTCTCGGGCACCTCCAGGTACGTTTCCGTTTGACAACCTGATACTCATAAGAGTTAACAATTAAAAGGGACCTTGAGTTTCACGCCAATGCCATAGGTTTTTAAAATGTTAACGTAGGTTGAATTCAAATATATGTTTTGTTCCATTCATCCCCCACCTTTAACTGCACTGGTCATATCGGCGGCCGTTCTTCTTTGAAACATATCGAAGGTATTAAATCGTAATCGTTGAGTTGTATCATTAGATCACGCAAACATTCACACTCTCATTCATTCTACTGACTGAGCTATGGGGCCAGCCAATTCAAATATTTTTATTAGAGATTTTCAGTATTTATCTTCTACATACATACTCACGCATTTTTTGAGATTTATGAGCTACACGCTCATAAATCCCCTCCCCTACGGGAAAGCAACACGAAGTGGCAGAGTGATGAAATAATCTGTATAATATCTACCATTTAACCAACGGTACCTTGCTAGTGAAGGTTACATACAAATAAGTAACCGCGGACCTCAGACCTCACCTCGGATCTTTACACGCTTTTCACAAATTCATAGAGTGTTTTGAGCTCGTTTCGGTAGTTTTAACACAAATAAAAAGCTGCATCCGCAATTAAAAGTACTCTATGAGCTAAAAAATGTCGTAACTTCTGACAGAAGTAAAAATAATCTACCTAATTCTTAGCATTTTTTGATATGGCTGTATAACTAAAACATGTGTTGGCTGAAGATTTCAGTCCAATTGGTACCACTGTGTAGATCTGCAATGTTGAGTTCTGTTGTTATGTCAGCACTTAATACCTGTTCTTAGTTATAATTTCAATTTTTATTTGTTGTTTTCTGTGAATCTTTCGCTATTCGGGGCTTGACATATTTATAGGTAATATACTTCTGAGGTGGGTTTTACAAGTAAAACATTTTTTTCTGCAGAGCATGTCAAAAACGCGATATTTCACTTTGTACTGTTTTGTACACTTTTTAAAACATTTTTTAAGTGATTACAAACAAAGAGAAATCATATCCAAATATCTGGGGATTTTAACATGCATACAGATGTAAACATAGCTACTACAAAACCTCTTTCAAAGAATTTTGGGATTTACGTGCTTCCCTAAGAGTATATAGTATAACGGAAAGTACTTACGAGTGTGAGATATCAAGAACACAGTCTCCATAATTCATGAAGTTCATTTTTTAGACTTCCTGAACTAAGGAAGCTCAGTCTGTATCTGCTCTAATAAGAAGGACGCGTTTCACAATAGAACGGAGAACAAAGGTCAGCCAATTTCCATTGTAGACGGTGCTTCCTTATTAACCTAGCACGTTTCTCATCTAGAGATTTGAAGACATAAATAAATTCTTCAATAAAGTTTCCAGGAAAATGGCCTTATTTCTTTCTTTATTTCTCTGTCCTCTGTATAATTCAACCTTTTGGAGACCTGGTATTAGAGGTATATTAAAATTTTCATTTGTCATTTCCATTTTACCCTCCGCATATGGAGGAATTGCATCACCAAGCCGTACAAATGGAGTCTGGGATCAGACATCTGCCGAAGGACAGAGAAACTCTGAATCCAAGAGAATATGCAGGGTGGGTGAGCAGCCCAATATCTGGTAAGAGGATGAAGAAATGCAAGTTAAGAACAGTCGATTCAGTAGATCAAACCAAAGGCATTAACAGTATCCAGTGAAATGAATGGGGGAAAAGTCGCCTAGGTGCCGCTTCGCACAACACGGATTCCGCATTCGGTCTCCCATGATCTTACCTGGCCACCTTGCTGAAAAGCGAAGTCTAACCATTTGGCCATAGCGCGGCAGTATTAATCATTCCAGAGTTTATAATTTCTTTGTAATCAGCATGTTTTTTTAAAATTTTAAATTAGTTTAACTCGATGACTATTAATACTGAGATATTAATGTAATCCCTTGTTGTTAAGTTTTCATGTTACTGATTTTGCATTTTCTCTGACTTATGTACGATAATATACACTAGCAAGAAAACAATACTTATAATTGATAAACATATCACCATATATTGTCTTCTCTGGAATGGAACAAACATGAAACAAGGACGCAGAAAATTCACATGAGTAAATAAACAAAACTGCTTTAATATCAACAAATTCACACAAGCACTTTTATTTCTCATATATGTTATTCACAGTATCACAAAAATGGCTGTTTTTCTTCTGATTTGCATAATTTGTTGCATCAGGGCATTTAGGAGACTGCTTTGACAGTCAATATTTTTGTATATTCTTTTTTTGTCGTGCACTGCATGCATTTAGGTGAAATAAAAGAGGAAGTTTTTGAAATATATTATTTACTAAGTTGCAGACTCATAATTGACTAATATTTAAAATAGTATAAGTTGCACAAATGAGTACTTATTCGATCTATACAGTTTACGGCTGCTGTAAAATTACTCAAATAGCTGTCCTTTAAAAATGAAGGTATTTTACCGACTATTATAGAGTTCCAATATACACATTTCATTTGTAGTATTAACAATTCCCAATGTCTCTATGTGGGTGTTTGTATTCGTTAAAGCAGTTTTTAGCAAATAAATAATTCTAAACAATTTCCACCATAATTATTAGATACAGACAGGAACATAATGTTCCTGGCTAAGGTAACTAGGTTTTACGTAAATAACTGCTTGATAGTAGTACAACAACAGTCTGAGATTATAAAATTTCATCGAATTTGACAGAAATTTTGGGTTTTACAGGACGTACTTACCTTGCTTGGTAAGTAACATATTTTGCATCTCTTATGCTTAGTGAATTATACAAAACTTATTAAGAATTGAAAAGCTTTTGTAGGCTATATGCATATAATTTTATATACCTCTAGATTTTACTTCTCATGGAACTATAATAAGCAGGCAATTTAATCGGAATGCCACTGCCAATTTTTAAATGTTATAAAGAAAGGGTAGTTAAGCGCAGAGGTTCTACTCCCATTAGTCCTGGACCCGTAGAACTAAGGACCCAGGCCTCCTTCTACCCGGGAGCGATGTTTAACTCCGGGGCTCTTTCCATATGGCAATATCTGATTTCTTAAAAAAGCCCTCCAGCTGAGCATAAGGTCAAGAGGGGATGGAAGTGGATACGTCACTTACACGCGTCAACCCCGCAAGAAAGACTACCAAAAACCTCGGTGGGGCCACCTAGTGATCTAGCACACGTTCTACTAGCTCTGCAGACTAGTACCCGGGACCTATGAGGCCCTCCGGGTGGCTGTAGCCTGGCCGGAGGTACCCAATTCCCCGTGGGTGTCGGAAACACACTGCACCCTCGACTCCAACCCAATCCGAACAAGTCCCCTACGGGAGGGGTTCGGCAGTTCGGTCCGAGGTTCCTCTAGTAACGTCAGAGGTACCACGAGTGCTAAGGGTCCGCAGCGCCCGCACCATGGCACGGACTCCGTCCCATACGGGAATAAATAAAGAAATGTTAGTTACGATTGAAAATTTTCTTGACCAAACCATCTGCTAGGAAGATGTAATCAAATGCTGATCGGTTGTTTGTACTGGAGTATCGCTGTTTACGGATAAACACAGAACTTAGTTTCAGATTTTCCTATTTTTATTTATCTTTTTTACTCAAGGAGCCACAAAAGATCGTTTGTGGTGGAATTTCTTTATTGAATTGTTGTGCGGGATTCTTCTACTTTCCCTATTTGCTGTAGGTAAACAGTCGATAAAGTAAAAACAGCATTACTGCAGTGCATTTTTTTCATTTGTTTTTCAGTTTTCATCATTGCCAAACAGCTATTCTATTTTAAACCACGTTTTCCCATTATGGAACATCTTTCTCTGTTATAAAAAATTGAGAAATCATTGGGTCATTCTCGTTGCCACGGCATGAGAAATAAATTGTGCGACAAGGAGGGGATTGTCTGGGAGAAACCAATTTATACAAGTGTATGCATGTGTATGTGCAAAAGGGGAAAGAAAGTGTGTGACAAATGTAACCGAAGTTGAAATATATATCTCGCTGTCCAGTCTTTGGCCAACACTGCGAAAAGGCCACTGCCTCATCATACATTCAACGCTAGAGGCACATTACGGGCACTTCACACTAATGCAAGTATTTATTGTTAACTGTCATAACCTATGCTGGGGTTTTGCATGGGACAAGACAAAATTAGAATGGACTGTGCGGTAATGGGTTTACTTAATGCAAACTGTAAAGAAAAAGAAAGAAAAATTCAGTATGAGGTTGGATGTTATTGTAAGAGCAACCCAAAAAATTGTATAAAATGTCTTGCTAACAACATCCTTATATTTACATAAAACATTTCAGGACTTTATAGTTTATTAATAAGAGATTTTTTGTTTCCTTACCTGAAAAATTTGTCGGCTGTTCTGGCGCAAGAGAGAAGGCGATTTTGAGCCTACTGAACGCAATTTCTGTTAAGTTATCCCTTATGATAATGGCTAGCTATAACGGCTGTGATTTGAGTCTCCATGTGATAGTAGTTCAGGTAATTAAGAAATGTATGAGTATCAAAGTTTATTCTATTGCAGACATGTTATGATTGTACCTCAATGTACAGTAGGTAAGGGATTAATTTTTTCAGGTTTTATCGGAGCTACTGATTCATTTACAGTATTTTGGAACGATTTGATTCTTTGTGGTGATGATTTGCTATTAAAAACCTTAATATTAACTTACATTACATTGTTGAAAATGAGGTTTTGGAAATGTGTGCATATTTCCAGCTAAAGGTGACAAAGGTTGTAGTTTCGAATCAAATACATAAAGCTCTTCTAGCTCTTATTAGAATTAATTAAATAAATAAATTATAATACACCGTCTTAGATTGTAGTTTCGTATACCAAGATGTATATTGCAGACTTAAAGACATTTCACGATTTCATTTCTTAACTTCATTTCGCAGATTTCATTTATACCTTATTTACCTCAAATAAAATTAATTAAGAAAATAAAATGTAATATAATGCACGACGTCTGTTCAATTAGGAATGATCACAATTTTTTATGGCAACGTACCTTTACTCATTCTCATAATTTTGATGGTCCTCCTCAAAATAGTCTCCCCTGAATGCAATGAACTTGTCCCATCGTTTCTGCCAGTCTTCAAAAACATGCTGGGAACCATTTTTTTGAGAAATCCTACAAAATCGCCTCCGCAGTCTTCACCACTGCTTCTGATGATGGATAATGCCTCCCACGAAGGCGTTTCTTCAAGTTAGGGAATAGAAGAAAAGTCACATGGGGCTAAATCCGGACTATAGGGAGGGTGAGGGATGCACTTCACGTTGATTTTTGCAAGATATTCAACAACAACATTGGCAATATGCGGCCGCGCATTATCGTGGTGCAGCATCCAGCCTGCTTGATGGAAATGTGGTCTTTTGCGCCTGATATGAACTTGCAATGTTTTCAGGACATTCCTGTAGTATTTTCCAGTTACTGATGTGTGCAGGTACAATATGCTGATAAACCATTCCATGAATATCAAAGAATGAGATGACCATAACTTTCCTAGCAGAAACAACCACTTTTGATTTTTTGGGGGTTGGTGATGAAGGAGATTTCCACACTGAGCTTTGCTGTTTGCTCTCAGGATCAAAATGATGTAGCCAAGGTTCATCAGCAGTGATTACGTTTGAAAGAAACTCCGGTTCTTCCTCTAACATCAACTTTAACTGCACGTTACCTCCATTGCAGTGGTAGGCGATACTGAACGTCTGATTGCCTGGTTCTCACAGGCGGGAACTAGGAGTACCAACAAGGAAACTACTACGGCGTATTTGATTCACATTAAGCTAACAGAATATAATAAGATTGAATTTTAAAGCGAAAAATTATGACCGTAAAAAATTATGATCATTCTTCATTGAGACGCCGTCGTATAATTAATAAAAATCTCAAATTAACATGAATTACAGTAAATGAATCATAGAACTTCCAAAACTACACTACTAATATTGTAGCAGCAGGATTATGGGTGGTGATATGGGATGATGATGCTTTCGGAATCTGTGACGATCATGAGTAACGGGATTATTCTCACCTGATGTTCCGCGTTGCAGCTGAGTTATCGGTTGTGTGCTGCCCTTCTCCATGCTGACGATGAAGCCACGAGCTGCTACTTCTTCCCGATCTGAATCCTTGGTTGAGATCTGGCACTCTGATATATCGATGTATATAGAAAATTTCCTGATCTGCTTCAGTCTGAGCTATAAGCTAATTTTCAGACTGGTCGCGAGTGAAAAGGATAATTTTTCTAAATAAACTTCGATATCAATAAATTCTTTTTAAATTAAAAAGATAAAGATTTTCAATTTAATTTGTATTATTACTACAATTTTTCGTATGAAACTTGTCAATAGTATACATTGATGACAATTAACAGAAAACGGATAAAAACTCTGTTATAACTCTTTTACTCTTTCGCGGCACTGAATTTACGTCTGTTCACTTAACGTTCTTCCATCAAAAGACGTTTTCTTTCCTAGCTCTTTTACCAAAATTATTGATTTTTCACTGTCTCGTTCCCATCACTACAAATCGAACTTAATTTTTACTAGTCCACGTCACACATTACATAATCTCATTTTAAAACTACCAATCATAAAACATTCACATCATGTCACTTATATATTGCGTCATCTCATGACTTACTGAATTTTAACAGCTTCCATTCTTTTCATTTTAACTTGTCCATATCGATTCTCAAAACACATATTTAAATGTATTTAAATATTTTTCAACTCTCGGGGCCAAAACCAAAACAACCGTTACAATATCTAGCAGAATTTGATCTGGTAACCAGTATAGTTTTACTCAGCGATTTCTTCAGTCTTTATTTATATCTTAAAAGTATCAAAATTTCAGTTATCAGGCTTAAACTTTGTGGCAACTTTATTCTAGTGTTTCCCCATTGTTTATTTAGAATTGCAAACTTCAATTGTCTTCGATTACTGCGAGTTGTAATAACTTCTATTGAATTACCCATACAAATGGTTATACATAAATTTCTTCCAAGTTCGACTTTAAAATAATCAATATAATAAATTATTCATTATAAGTTAAACTTAAACTTTACAATTTTTATAACTTTTGTTCAAAGTATCTAAATATTCCATTGTTCCTATCTAATTATTCTAAAAAAACACATTTTGATAAATATTTGTCTCCAAACTTCAAACTATTAAAACCCTTAAATATAAATAGCTCTAAAAGGATATTTTTTAATTTTACAATCATTCATTCTAACAATCAAAATGATATAGGTACCTTCTCACTCAATGCTCTTACTATATTTATTTTTACAGGTTCACAAATTTCTTGCTACATTACTTTGCATTTGAGGTTTTAACATATCTAACTCTTGTTGCCCTTATACTTCACTCACATACTTCATCAATTACATTACACAGTATTTATCACTTCCATCTTTACTGTTTAAATGTACCGTTTTATTCCCTCTCCTAGTAGTTGCAGTCCCTAAAAATTCGTAGAAATCCACGAAAAATTTACGGGTTTAAACCATCTTCATTTGTGAGCACTCGCATTCAATAGATAGAGTGAACATGAAAAATTCAATGCCATGGATGGAAACCAGGAGATCCGTTGTTCCAATCCCGGCCATGGCGTTGAATTTTTCATGTTGACTCTATCATAAACCTTAGCCTATATAAGGCTAGTGTGAAGAAATGCTTAATTTCCATCAATTGACTTAATTAACAAGAGTTACATGATGAAGCCTTTGACTCAAGTACTTCCAATAGTAAGTTGCCACAAACGATGTATCTCTAATGCGAGAACCCCTAGTGGTCTACCGGGAAAATATACAACTCAAATGGAGAATTCAATGGAAATTAATTGTTGTTTCACACTAGCCGTGAGTAGGACACTATGAAAGGGTAGAGTCAGCCTGAGTATTCAATGCCATAGCTGGGATTTGAACCACGGATATTCTTTTCCGTCCAGCTGCTCTAAACCATTGAGCTACTATGGCCAACGTGCCAAAATGACATCAAATTCTCCAACTGACTCATGCTTTTTCCGGTAAACCACTACGATTTCTCATAAACACATGAGACAACTACCTTAATGGCGACTTACTATGCTGTAAGAATTTAATGCCGTGTCGGCAAGTTGGCCATGGTAGCCCAATGGGATAAAGCGGCTGGAGGGAAACCAGGAGATCCGTGGTTCCAATCCCGGCCATGGAATTGAATTTTTCATGTTGTGTCTATCATAAACCTTAGCGTATATAGGCTAGTGTGAAGAAGTGATTAATTTCCATTAATTAACTAAAACTTCTATTTAAATCTTTAAAAGATTACTTGCGTTAGTTTAATAATAATAATAATAATAATAATAATAATAATAATAATAATAATAATAATAATAATAATAATAATAATAATAATAATAATAATAATAATAATAATAATAATAATAATAATAATAATAATAATAATAATAATAATAATAATAATAATAATAATAATAATAATAATAATAATAATAATAATAATAATAATAATAATAATAATAATAATAATAATAATAATAATAATAATAATAATAATAATAATAATAATAATAATAATAATAATAATAATAATAATAATAATAATAATAATAATAATAATAATAATAATAATAATAATAATAATAATAATAATAATAATAATAATAATAATAATAATAATAATAATAATAATAATAATAATAATAATAATAATAATAATAATAATAATGATGATGATGATTATTATTATTATATGACGATGTAGTTGGGTATATTTTATTCTTAGTTTATGCATATGTTAACATACGTACATTAAGAGAAGTGTTAAAATATGCAATGTTCGTCTTTCCGTTTTGTTATGTAAAATAGCAAAGCTATGCTGATGAAAACTGGTACACAAAATGTATTGTAATATTAACCTAGTTTTACACCAAATTCCATCATCATAATGCTAGTTTTATAGAAAAATAAGTGCACTACTAAAAATCGCATACGTTAGCATTGTGAAGATCAGGCAGACCATTTCTCCCAAATTGAACAAAATAATTTGTACGTGCATGTTTAGGAAGGGAGATTCCATTCCATTAAAATATGAAGTTCAAGAAAATACGTTAGATCATTTCAACATTGATTTTCACCGTAGGTATTTAAATTATGTGATAAGTTTATTTACTAAATTACAATTCTTCACATGTTTAGCGCATAGTTTTGTCTGGCCTCTGAAGACTAGGTCAGAGAAGCAACGACTGGAAGCAAATTATTCTGAAGCGTAACTCGTAGATAAGAAACAGTACATCGTGTTTATTCTTACCAAGTAATTACCTGTCATGCTTTATTTACGTCCAAACATGTTGCCTAGAGCCAACCCAGGTCTTCTCACGTGTTTTCCTGTCACAGCTGTCATCTCAGCTAAGCATAAATCTCAGAACTGGTTACAGTATTGACAAAGTCAATGTTCTTTAACATCAAACAACACTTTATGTTGCCCGTTGCTACCGGTCTGGCGCCTTGCATTCTTCTCTAACAGTTGTTGGGGATTGAGTATCAAACAGGTAATGAAGATAACTATGATAGGTTGGGGAACGGGAACAAGGTCGCCACACATTTATACCCGATTTCACCAACAGATGTTAAAATCGACATTAACAAATGTAACGTAAGAAATGTCACAGCGCTAACACTAATGTTAAATTTCTTGCATTTCACCAACCTGTTTTCTGAAAATGTTAACAAACACGTGTTAACGCCAAGAAACTTTTAAATAATAGAAGGCTATGGATATGTCGTATTATTTTCTGAAAGTACTGCGATGCGCTTTTGTTTTCATTTTCGTCTGCACAAGGTGAAAAATGTCGGATGAACAATATCATAAAGCCATGTTAATTGAATTGGTGACGAAGTGTAAGATTATCGTGGCAACTAAGAGGACGGATGCGGTGAATGTAAAAGAGAAAGATGTCACGGGGAAAATATTGGAAAGGAATTTAATACAAATGCATGTGTCACTACTACAAGCACCAAACAACTTGTGAGTATTACGTAAATTTCAAACGAGGTGTGAAGGACAAGTGCTTTAAACGTTTCAAGACGGGAGGTGGACAGTATATTATCCACATAATTCAGTGAATTATAAAATCGCAAGGTTATAATACTTGAAGCAAAGGCGAGATCGCCATGTTCTTTCGAAGCATATTCTAACTCATTATTACGTAAATTTAAAACGAGGTGCGAAGGACAAGTGACTTGGGCGTTTCAAGACGGGAGGTGGACAGTGTGTTACATAATTCAGTGAACTATAAAATCGCAAGGTTATTAATACTTGAAGCATAGGTGAGATCGCCATATTTCTTTCGATGCATGTTTTAACCTCTCTTGTACTTCCGCAGTAACCTTCATAGCAACATGTTTCGACAGTCTATACCTCCGTAAACATTTTTCTTCTGATAGCTCCTCAAAATCATTTCTCCTCATAGGCCGCACTCTATTATGAATGCTATTTAGACGGTCTTAAATATAGCAAATCGACATCAACAGTCGAGTTCATGCACGCCATCTTGACTATATACAATTGTTAAGGACTTAACATAAGAAATTTGGCTTGCTAGCTTAACAAGAGATTTAACACGAGCGTTACGCTAACACTTGTTGGTGAAATGCAATTTTTGTTTTAACTATTGCTAAACTCGTGTTAAGTCTTAACATCTGTTGGCGAAATCGTGCATTAGTGTTTTAGTTCCTACATTCTCTACTACTTACTGCAGGTAGGAAGTATAGCGGGGAATGCGAATTTCTACAAAGAGATACATGTAATTAGAAGTTAAGTGAGTTCTTATAAAGCCACGATTAGCACCATTAAAATTATTTCAAAATTAAAACATAATATTTTTCCTCCCTCCTTTTACAGACTTGGGACTGTGCAACAATGTTATTGGTTGTTGCGGTTAAAAATTTTAACTTGGACCATCGTCAAAATGGAAAACATTAAAAAGAAAAGATCGTTACGGATAGTTGTTTTCTGTTCGACACTTTCTTAATGTGATGTCCTGACTTGGATACGGGGATCGGGTGATAAGTCCTTGACCTCACATTAAAAAAGGACATTTTAAAACTTTTAGTTTTCTTTAGTTTTCAACATAATCTCCAGAAAGGTTAGTACATTGGCCATATTGCTGATCTAATTTAATTATACAATCTCTGTAATGCGACTACTAGCTGTTTGACGCATCAATGGCCTCCTCGCTGCTGTGTAATCTTCGTCCTCCAAGAAACTTTTGAGGTTCGGGAACAGGTGATAGTTACTGAGTGCTAGATCTGGTGAATATGGTGAATTTTCAAGCAATTCAAACTTTAATTCACACATATTTTCCATTGCAATGACTGAACGATGGGTCGGAGCATCGTCGTGAACAAACAAGATATTTTCTTTGCCAAAAGACGTGTGTTCAACACCACTCCAAAGTTGCAGTAGACTTGTGTAGTAGTCAGTAGTGATACTTTTACCCTTCTCCAAGTAATAAATAAAATAATTACCTTTGCATCCCAGAAAAGCTTGCCGTAACCTTGTTAGCTGACAAAACTGACTTTGCCTTCTTTGGAGTTGGTTCACCTGACACAATCCACTGTTTTGACTGTGATTTGCTTTCTAGAGTGTAGTGATGTATCCAAGTTTCATGAATGGTAATAAGCCGTCTCAAAAATTCACTGGGATGTTTATGGCAGAGCTGCAAATTCTTATCAGCAACAGTTTTCCTTAGCAACTTTTGACCCGGTATCAACAAACGCGGCACCCATCTTGCACAGTATATGTGAAAAACTAGAGTATTACTTTAAACTTCATTTTATACGTGTACAGGCTCTGCTATTTCAAACAACTTTAATCTGTGGTCTTCCAGCACTAAACGATGACATTTTTAAATTATCTTTGGAGTTGTTACTTCCACAGGGCGTCCAGAACGAGGCTCATCACTAGTATTCGTACGTCCCATTTTAAACTCTGCAACCCACTTTTTAAACATTGTAGGCAGGGTCTTTCAATGTACTGTCCATTTTGTACTTGATTTCTTTAGGCGTTAAGACGTTCAAATGGAAGTATTATTGCTCGTTTTTCCAAATTCTCAATTTTCGTGAAACCTCTACACTTGACTTTTTAAAAGTGCTGCCATTCAAAAACTAAACAAGCTACTGGCCTGCAACTACGTATACAACCTAGTCTAGAGTTAAGTTATATGAGCTATCCGTCAAATTGGCGCAGTGGCGTCATCTCTATGTGAGGCCTGGGACTTATCTGCCAACCCTCATATTGGGATTAGGATGAAACAATTTAAATGATTATTTAAATCTATTAAATAATTTAAATAAATAAAAATAATAATTTGATGATTTATATTGTGTAAAAATATATGTAATTTTGTGATTGGACGTAGCAATAATTGTATGACGTAACATTAAATCGGCCAATCAAAAAATTAATATAGTAGTAACGATAGTAACGGAAAATCAGTAATATTGGTAGAGATGTTCTGTAATCCGGAGAGTGAAGAATAGTCGTGCAGGATCAAGAAGTTTTATCTAATAATTGGAACTGTTATTATTAAAAACGTAAGAATTTTTCGATATGCCGGAGGTAACCTGCAATTGACTAGGAAAGGAAGTTCAAGTAAAATGTAATCCAGATAATACAATTAATTAATTTGTTACAAAATTGGACTTCTCGAAACTTTATTCCGAAACACACCTGAAAACCAGATGTCACATGACTCTTATTTAAAATAAGATGATACAATTGGTGACCAGAGGAAACTGATAGCCGAAAAAAAAAACCTTACACGAGAAGAGAAGGAATTGTGCGTCCAACTTGGAAATCCTGCACCAAGGATTAGGATTTCATTAGGGAGGGGATTTGGTACATAGGCCACCATGCTGGCCCCATTGTTCCTATGCTTCCAAATGGGGACATCCCCGAAAGGAAGGATAAGATGTAGGAGACAGAGGGTGGCCGACACGAGGAGCCACGACAGTACAGAGGGCAGTGTCCCTACAGTTTACTTGGATAGAGACTTCTCCACGACAGGCCAGGACAACAGACACGCTCCTCTACTGCGGGAAGGCAACTAGCCCAGCAGCCAAGCCCTAATGGTCCCAGGCAGGCGATCCGAGCCCCAAAGGTCCCTGGCTGGCGGTTCCGAAAAGGTCCCAGCAGAGGAGCGAAGACCGGCAACCGACCTACTGGAGGAGGAAGTAGTTATCCTGAAAGAGAACACCAGATGAGAGATGGTGTGAAATGATATTGGAGATGAAATGGAGCGACAGGAAATCCGGGGGATGTCATTAACCTACCCAGCATTCGCCTAGCGAACTGGGGAAATCCCCGAAAAAACCAATGGTTCAGGTAGGTCGGCCACGGGAATCGAACCCGGATCTTCCGAATGCGGGCCACAGACGAAATCGCCTGAGACGTTCCTCTCGGTAACTCTCATATTAATGGATGACCATTTGTATAAATATCTCTTTCTTCAAGGCCTACTTTTTTCTAATCAAAATATTATTTGCTACACTGCTAAGTTTTACATATCTGTTTGTTTTTAGTCTTCAAAACTTTTAAAAATATGAATATATGACGATAATGATGATAAAAATTTGCATTTAAGTCCCATGAAAAGCCACACAGGCATTGGTTGTGCGAAGGGAGTGTGAAGAAAAAGAGGACCACACCTCTGGGCGGAAAGCATTATCTTCTTTGACATATGTTTAGAATATAGTCACAAAAATCGTCTAATGCTTTGTTCTGAGGCTTCACATATAATAAATCCTGACCAAAGCATTGACTTACATCACTTTGATCAAGAAATGACAACTGAAACATGTAAGTCAACCACTTTACTATTTTTTTCACATGTAACATATTCTTTGGCAAGCCCTAATTGTTGCATTTTCCTGTACCAAGCCTGGCCTAAATGAAAAGTACAACCTGGTATTTTGCTCTCTGGAAATGTAGATCCAAATGCCCTTTTGTAGCAACATCAAAATCGACGACAAATTTAGAAAGAACAACTGATAAATTTATCTTAATATTAAAGAGTCTCATACATATTTCACATTTCTTATCTCTCAAAATTGCAAAGTTTAATGGTACGTAAGTATTATTTATGAGGCCATGCATGGTTTAAAATTGCCGTAAGTGTCCAGCACAATACGAGAATGCTCCTTACCGGACTGGAATAAAGCGAGGAATACAGAGATCAGAATAGCACTTGTCATGAAGAACCCTATGGTTGATGAAATAACACAACATTATAAGAACTGGAGAAATAATATTTTATTTTATTTTTCATTTTTTTTCTATATCAGAGTATACTTAAGATAAATAAGTTGTATTTTCATAGAATATATAGTTGTTGGCTTCTGAGTTCACCGATCTGCTTTTATCCAATAATGTGAAAGTGGAATATTATCTTAATTTATTTACTGTTTGAGCTATGCCTCGGCACCTAAAGGCATTTAGCCCCACACAACCTGCTTAACGATGGATGATGTTTCCAATACTTGTCTCATATTATCTAATATGTACTCTGCTTTTTTATACACCAAACTCCTTAATACTTTAATAGATAAACAAATATTTATTAACACTTATGAACAATTGCTTTTAATACATAACCAAACAATTTATTTCCCCTCCGTACGCTTTTATTTACTTTTAATTTAATGATAAAGTTTGGTTTTAGCACAACAATATTAATTACGGTAGTGATAACTTCAAACTGGGTGAATCATGGATGCATAGAACGTTGTTTTAACATTTTTTTTAAATATCCAAAGTAATATCCAGTTACCAAGGAAATCCCACAGTGCTGGAGGGAGGTTTTCTGTAAACAAGGTATTTGTGGTGTTGGAAATTGAAGGCACGGTGGTAGCTTTCGCTGGCTCAATTTTGCTGTGTAGTTCCTGGACCCAATGTAGATGGCATCAATTTGAGACAATTCGAAGTTCCAATGTATCAGTTTCGGAGCAGAGCACATTGATTAGATTGTATACCTCTGTGACGCACGTCCCTGGCTGGCGGTCCCGAAATGGTCCCAATAGAGGAGCAGACACCGGCAACCAACCTACCGGAGGAGGAAGTAGTTTTCCTCAGAGTACATCATCCTGCCATGCACCGCCGAGACACCCACCGACACTTCTACCGTGAAAGGGACCACCAGATGAGAGCTGATGTTAAATGATAATGGAGTTGAAATGGAGGGACAATGAATTCGGGGAATATAATTAACCTACCCAGTATTCGCCTGAAAAAACCCGGGTCAAGTAGGTCGGCCATAGGATTCGAACCCCGTCCTCCCGAATGCGGGCCAAAGACCAAACCACCTGAGCCATTCAGCTCGGTGTTCAATGGGTAATAATATTTTTTTGTTTTGAAAAAAAAAAACTCCTTTTAAAATATTAAATTTAAATGTTGGAGCTGAATTTTTAAAACAATAGTTAATTTTAGTTTTATTTACCTTATTACGTACTTCTGAAAGACTCTGTATATATGAAAGAGATCTTATGCATTTCATTTGTAGAAAAAAAAACTTTTCTACATCTGTGAACAGTATAACTTAAAAACACAAAGTCGGATGAATAGCATAATTCGATTTACGTTTGCTGAATTTAAAGGATGTATCGTAAATAATTTAAAACATTCTTTGAACCATACTTTGAGAATATTGTATTACTTTGAATTATGTCAAAAACACTTCAACAGTTAATTGAACTAACATGTTTGAGTTCGGACATAGAGAGTGTTCTGTGTAACTGGCCTCTGTGAAATGCTTAAAAAGAGGCGGAGGTGGCAATGGTTAATGTGAAGTATTTGTGTATATTAAATGTATATGCAACACTGCGAGTGTTGGAAGGTATAATTTTTGGGTTTAAAAGACAAAATTAATTACCCAGAATGCTAGTTTAGCAGGTTAGAAGCCATGGTAGTGATTGTAAGGTCGTTTTTTTATAATACTGATGAGAATTCGGTCATTGCCACTGGCCATGACGTATTGCTTAGGTAGTCTGGATTGTTAAATATCCTAGGATTTTGACTTAATCTGGACTGCTCCTGGCTGAATCCACGCATAAAAATATTTTTCATATGAAGTTTTTTTTTGGAGTTGTGCTATTATCATTCCGCTAAGATCGTCCGTCAACCAGTTGAGTGAACTGTAACCATCATGTTATTATTGTCTTCTTCAATGAAAGAAGAATTTTTGACAGTTAATCTACAAGTGTGTTATTAAAGTTATATTGGGTTAACCGTATGCGCCCATTTCTGATTTCTCCTTGGTATCCCTCTTATTGCATATGTAATATAATTGGACGATTAAACCAAAACGTTGCTTGATTAAGTCGTCCTGGAGTAGCATCAGCTTTAACTCCAATTCTATGTTCTTTACAAAATAATTTAATTGCATCTCTGAAAGGTTGTAAAATACCAACAAAACGGGTTTGCTTATTTAGCTTTTTTCATTTATTAACTCATGCTTTATTTAAGGCTTTATTATATGTGTATATATATTTTATTATGTCTCCCTTCCTCACCAATCCTGGTGTTAGGAGCCGTTTGGGTTCCCTCAGAATGAGGGAGCCGAAGCATATTGAGGTCTGGAAATCGGTCCAATGCCTAGAATGAATGAATGAATGAATGAATGATGGAACAACTGGTGGAATGATGGTGGGGGAAACCGGAAGACCCGGAGGAAACCCACAGCAGCACCATGTTTTCCACCACAAATCCCGCATTGCGGTCGCCTGGGATCGAACCCTGGCCGCCTAGGTGAGAGCCAAGCAGCCTAACCACTCAGCCATGGCACGGCCATTATGTAATATATGTTATATATAAATTTGTGTTGATGTGTTGGTAATAACTAATTATAATGTAATATAGTATATTTGAATTAACGTTACGTCTCAATCCTGGCATCTTGCTCAGCATGCTTTCTGCACTGCTTGGTTTGTCTATTAACTTTGATACTTTTATCGAATAACAGCCACTTGGAATAAAATCCATATATAAATGACCACAATGTGGCTCCTGAGCCCTGGAGGAATGGCAGAGGAACAAGAGTAAAACAAAAGGAAATCTATCCCACTATTCCAATCTATCCCTTTTATGGTAATGAGATTCACACTCTTAATTACACAACTGACAGTTTTATCAAATATATGAAGCTTTGAGTGAAGTAGATTTTAAAGCGGTAAACAATTTAATGACAAAGTTTACTAATCATATAAAGTGAGACAACTGTATTAGCATAATATCCCAGATTGTTCAAGTTATATATTTATTAAAGTATGAATGCTTATTAAAACTGGTACCTAAGTTGCATTGCAACTGCATATGGTTTGCGTCTTACTGTGTGTCTGAATGTTGCGGAAAGTTGAAGCAACGTTGCCAGTTATATTTTGAGAGCACGTCTGGGATTAAAACACTTAGTATCTTAAATATTCTCATTGTTACATTCACGTGACTTTCTCCATCTTTGAGTATCGTATAATAGTGTTCATACAATACTTCATGCTACATTATGATAAAATTCTAGATAGTAATAACCTCAAATTAAACAGGGAAGTATTCGATTTATATAATTTATAGATGTCTCATAATACACCAAATTGTGGTCTTCTAAAATTGTAACTGCGAATGTTTCACCTTAGTTTTATCTCTATATTAAGACTTTAAGTTAATAAATCTAATATATTTAGAAGTTTTAAATAAAGAATATTTTCTTTATTTCTTAGTATTTAAAAGAAACGGGCAATGTTATCGAACATCAGTTTTGTCTTTATCAAATTTTATGTTTTTCGTAGAGTAAGCTTTAGATTAAACCCTTCAATTTAGCAGAAGATTTATACATGATACGTTCAGAAAAATTAGGACTTATGAGTGAAAATGATATATTTTAATTAAATCCGTTACAGCCATGGGTATTTACACCAAATTCAGTACATTTTTAGAGCACAAGATATTATAAATTCACTATAGAGCGCCGATTGCAGTGGGAAATCTTTTTAGAAGCTAGGCACACTTAATATACCAGATATAAACTGTTTGGATTTCGGTTTTGAATTATGCGAACGAGCACAAGATGACACACACACACACACACACACACACACACACAAACATACACACACTGCCGTTGGTGGCCTAAATCGTTCGACCGTGGGCTCATTACTGGATGTCGTCGGTTCAAATCTGACCATAGCCATTTTCCTGATTGACACCTTTTTCCAGCTTTTCATCAATCCTCATGGCTGGGAAATGATGAGGAGGAATCTTAAACTTAGGCCTGGAACGTTTCCTTCTAGAATATTATTTGAGAAATTATTATTTCCTTGGATGTGTCACCAGTGTTCATCTCTTTGGCGTCACATGTGACAGGAATGGGTGTTACACAACAGTACTCATACACTCACATACAAACATTGTTAGAAAGCAGCTTATTTTAGGGATTCAATAAATCTCAAAGATTGTATTTCTGATAGAATTGCTTTATAATTTTATACTAGGATACAATTGTTATCTAACATATCATCATATAATATGCAGAAGACACAGGAAATAAAACAATGTTAGATGACGCAATTTGCTGATATATCAGTGCTGAATCTACTTTTGTGTCATTCTGTATTTTGATTTTGCAGTTATACTGACGAACCACCTTTAATTCTCTCTGATATGAATAGTGCAGGGAATAATCGATTAAAATAAACTGCTAGTTTCGTCAGACTTGAAGTTATTACTTTCTTATAGTGCTTCTCAGTGTTATCACTGCATATGGTGTATTAATAGTTTTAGGTGAGGTCAGTGATTTATAAAATAGCCCTAAATTATTTTCATTACCTTCATTAATCACATAATGCTTTGCTTGTTCTAAGTGCACTTTTCTGCACTTATCTGACTCTGCTTCAAGATCTGGCCAACCTATTATATAGCTTCTACAATGCCTGTGCCCTAAAAATGTGACAATCTCTAAATGTGTTATACTTTCACATATTTCCTGAACTTAAAGAACAATTACATAACTGCTGGAGAAATCTATGGACACATCCCGCCGAAATGAAAGTTCCGTGGCTAACACTTCTTATAAAAGACGATCCAAGTTGTAGCATGTCATAGTTTCTTCTGTACTCTCAACATGAAGGTCTTGGTAAGTAGATTGCGTATGTTTGGCTCAATGTGTAACAAACTAGAGAGTAGAAATAGTGATTCCATTTCCTTTTGTGCAATGTTATTATTCCGTAAGCACTCCACAAATTACTAACCATCTACTAAATACTACGCTCTGTAAATGCTCATACTATTTCTCTGTAACTTAAATTCCAGAAAACTAATCTGAAGTAATAAGATATCATTATTTTCTGTGTGAAACAAAGGATTTATAAAAAAGACCTGTTAATGAATATTCTCATTCGTGTAAACGGAGAGATAGGAGGAACTAAAGTAACGTGATCAGTGGCTAATTCTTGTATAGAGGGGTGTGTATGAAGTAGTGTCTTTACTTATTTATTTTTTAAATTTACGCCTTCAAACGTTAAGCCAAATCGGACGATAAACGAAAGGGTGAAATGATGCTCAAATAAATTCAGGGTCCATAGAGGTTAGGCTTACCCGGCATTTATCTTTCGGATAAGCAAAAACCCAGGGCAAATACATATCCACATAACTCACACTCACCGAGATTCGAACTCTGGACCTCTTGAACGCGAGGCGGAGGCGCTGTAGAGACGGGCCAAACAGGTAAAGTTTAGTCATTTATTGATCCAGTAAATCATAAAGTACACTTATGTGCAAAAGATGTTGGACAAGTCCGTTGAAGTTAACTTACTAACCATAACTGTTTTAATACATATAATATATACACATGTATTATTATTTTCTTTACCACGTAACTCAAAGTAGAAAGGTTGTTGCATTTCACTCAAAAAATTCCATATTGAGTTATTACATTAAATGGTACTGCATTCTTAACAAGAACTTGATTTAATAATTTTATTGAATTACAATCTACACTTATATACAGACTAATAACTAAATGAACCAAATACTTCATCAAAGATACTTCTTAGATTCACACGTTCATTCATTCTCTGACGAGTATTTAGCTCAACATATATAGATCTGTACATGAAATATTTTTACACTGATAGCAGTTTATGTTCAATGAGAAGAATGAAAATGCCTTATCCGTGATATATTATAGTCATAAAATTTGCAGACATATTCTGTTTATATTTTTGTTATATGTCGTCAAAAGGAATTTCAAATAAGATCTCAATTTCTAAATGTTCATAGCTATACTGCATGGTCATAGCATACCTTATTTTGATTGGATGTATTTCATTTTTAAAATTCCTTTACAGATACATGTTAAGGTGAATACTAATCTTTGTGCTAAGTGTTTCAAACGAGGAAATGTGAAACTTGGTAGCAAGTTGTAATCATCAAACAAATTTACTTGAATTTGTTCGCCCTTCACTCCTTAGATCGTTTAAATAGCACTAAATGGAAACGCAGCAGACGTACAGTGCGTTTTATAATTACACTGAGATTGCAGCCAAGGTGTTCACAGAAATGAAGAAAAACTTCAGCTAATAAAGGATACTTTCGATTTCAATTGATTTCATCAACAGGAGAAAGAAAGAAAGTATCTACGATGTATGCAAAATATAAAGTTTAAGAGGATACGTAAATGAAATTATTGTGTTAAGTTCTTCTCCTAAGGAAGGTCAGTAATGCTAGATTATATCAACTATGCTCTCCGTATATTTAATTAATAGCACATGCAATAAAATGCTGTTAAACAGGCATAGGAATTCTTTAGTGCTCAAAAGAATTCAATACAAAAAGATAAATAATACGGTCCAGTGTAAACACAGCCTAGAGAGAGAGCGCGCTGACTGCAGAGTTGTAGGACGTTTGTTACCTGCGACTTCATTTCCAAAATCCAATAATAATTCAGCTTCGTTTTCTTTCCTACGGTTTTATGCATCGAAGTTCCAATACCTAATTCCAATGCCAGTCTAATGAACTCTATTCCGAATGATTTTGAAACAACTGCTACTTAATTTGCAAGAGGCTTAGAAAAAATAATTGTTTTGATTTAGGTCAATCTTCGCTAAAAATTTTAATATACAACAATTATCTGCAGTTAAATGGATTTTATTATTGGCCGTTTGGTTGGTAGGTTAACAACTTCGGTATTTACGCACACACGACTTACGTGGGCCCAAAGATACATCGGTCATGCTATGTACACTGGTATTAACTGCGCTATCACCCTTGCGTATTTAATTTGCATAACTCATTTTTATTTCATTTCAGCTGTGTCTTTTCCTTGTGACGATCGCCGTTTTGGCTGAGGAGAAAGAGAAGGAGAAGAAGACCGATAAGAGAGGTCTTCACGACTTGGGGTATGGTGATTTTGGTCACGAAGGTGGCTATGAAAGTTTTGGACATGGGGGTGGCGATTATGGCAGCTTTGGGCATGGAATAAGCAGTTATGGTAGCTATGGACATGATGGAGCCGGTTTTGGTGGAGAATCTCATCACGTGAAAGCCATCACCATAACCAAGGAAGTTAAAGTCCCTGTACCACATCCCTATCCCGTCCACGTAGAGAAGAAAGTACCATATCCTGTGAAGGTACCTGTTCCTGTACACGTTGAGAAGCCTTATCCTGTACATGTACCCAAACCCTACCCTGTGTACGTGGAGAAGAAGGTACCATATCCTGTAGAGAGGGCTGTCCCATATCCTGTGAAGGTACCAGTGAAGGTACCTGTACCAGTACCACACCCAGTCCCTGTGCCTAAACCTTATCCTGTAAAGGTACATGTCCCTGAACCTTACCCCGTGAAGGTACCCGTCGTGGTGGAGAAGAAGGTTCCTGTTTACATCAAGGGACATGATGGAGGATACGACTTTGGTGGACATTCCTTTGGAGGCCACAGTTTTGGAGGTTATAGCTTTGGACATGGTCATTGATGAAAACATGTACATGCAATAGAAAATAAAGACGCTTGTTATATATGCTATTGTTTACTTGAACCCAATGCACATCGTTAGTTTTTACATTGATTTCCAAACGTTGGTTACTTGTAACTTTCGGAGTACATAAGAAAATAGGTTCCTTTTAATTTGTTTACAGCTTAACTATGGTAGGCAGAGGAAGTGTTCTATTTCGTAACGTTTTCTATTGAGATTTTAATAGGAATATATAAGTTGTAGAAAATATATTTGTAAGCGCGTTCGCGCTTGTATGTGCGCTAGTGAACAGCTTAAGTCATAAAAGAAAACCTAGTACTTAATACATACTCCAACGATGAACAAAGATTTCAGAAAATCCCCACCCCAAGATCAAATTAGTCCCGGGCACATGCACAACCTACACACATATATGCAGTTTAACATTTCCAAGGATTTTATTTTATCAAACATTGAAGAATTAGTGATATTCTTTTCAAAGGCTTGTCTTTTTCTACAGGCTTCTATACATCTTTGTGCCAGAAACGAAATGTGTACTACAATGTACACTACACTTTTGAGTTAAAATGAGGTAAAATAGAAAAGGAACTTACCTAAGAATTATCTAGGAGATAATGAAAATATGGGATAATTAACATAAAAACTTAATTTGAGAAGTACGACGCATTAGTTTATATTAAGAATTTACCTTGATGATCAAAAACATGAGTTTACTATCTGAGGAGACTCTAAGGTCATATCATTATGTCATGCAGAAATAGAATTTAAATATCTGTATATAACGGCCAGCAGTCTAAATACATATTACTAACCGCCATTATCTTGTGTGGCGAGTAATTTAATATTGATGCCATCATGCAAGTGTATCAGTTATTTTTTAATTCAACCTCGAAAGGCGTAAACAGTGCTACTTGTTATACTAGAGAGATTATCAGTACAATTATGGTTTAAATCTTTATGAGTGAGTTTTAAACAATAATTAAATTCAATATATTTAAAAAAAATCCAGTAATTTATCTGAATTTGTAAATTATATCTGGAAGGAAGAAAGACATCTGACTGGGACTAAGCCTTGGGAGAAGAGTAATCATGTTACTATTCTAACTTAAAACTAAATCAACGAACTCAAATTAAAAAGTTCTTCAAACTTCTTCAAATATCGTCACAACTTGGCGATACACAAATCACCGCACCAAATTAATATTACACAAGACGGAGTCTGAGTTTAATGATTTTATACACTCGTGGTGTCCAAATGATTGATAGGAATTGTCTTATCTAAAATGAAATGTTTACAGAGAATAGAGGATAATCTTATATCATAAAGGGTTATGTATTAACCAAAGCTTAATTTTATCTTTAATTATGAGCTTAATTGACAAAAATAGCTAAGAATTTTCTGGGAGTCATATTGTACTGATACTTGCGGATGTGTCTGTGGCCGCATCAGTGGTGGCCTCTTAACCCTTTACTGCATGAATTATTTTGCTATTTATGCCGCTCTTGTTGTAATTGCTAAACATGTTCCCATATCGCTTTCTGCGGTGCCTAAACGCTATCCATTTGAACAGCCATGGTCGTTAAAGCAATAGAGATGGACTGGCCATTCATTCAAAGCTAAATGTCGTGAGTTCTCGAATCTCGGCAATTGCAGTGCCTGTGGTAAAGGACGGGGAGTGCCCAAGTAAAATAATCGGTGTGATGGCAGGCTTTGATGATGATAGGGTATCATTTGACTGAAGTTGCTTGGATTTTGTCTTTTTATAGTTATAAAACCTACAATGTAATTATAAAAATAATATATTTACAGTTCAAAAGAATCAAAATTTTACGTGTATAATTGGCAAAGACCACTACAATATATAATAACAAAAGAATTGCACTAAAACATTTCTCAAGCTGAATATAGCCTAATGTTGCCCCAGAGCACCACCATGCAGTAAAGGATTAAAAGTTAATCAGTGTGTTATAAGCAGTCTTAAGGGGCCAAGCTTTGACACCGAATGCGAAGAGCCATATCAATATATATAACTGATAATAGCGTATATTTTTAATAATTTGAATAAAATAGCACAAGAGAGTATGTGTTGTACGTTATATAATTTCCACTTTTGGACATTTATTTAAACCGTAATCACGGTTTTAAGAAAAACGAAAACTAATAGGAAATAAGTAGGAATTCCAGAGTCACAGCACAAAAATATTCACACTCCGCACATATTGGAAGAATAATAGAGGAGTATTCAGTACTAATTTCGTAATTATGAACAGTCCTGACTAAATTTAGAAACAAACAGCCAATAGTCTGTCCAGTTACCTTGCCTATCCACCACTTGATTAAGGCACAAACAAATACTCTGGTTCGTGTCTTAGATGTTCCCACTGGTTTGTGCAATGTTTAAATAATAATCCATTTCTAGTGAGCCAATTCCTCAGTAGTAATTACTTCATTACTATATAACTCCTTACCACTTGACTCCTGCCAAATATAAGTGCTCAGCTGCTTATATTATAATAACTGAGGGAAGTAAAAATTTGAGCTCATCAATCTTATCAAAATATTGGTGCCATAATTAGAACAACAAATAAATTTTTGAAAATTGAACCATATGCTGTTGTAATTATCAGACAAACTGCAGACTAGTGTTGCATGAAATTTCAGGGAAAGATACGTGCTTGTCCAAATCAATACGTAAAAATGAAAAAAACTAACTGCTTCCTGTGTTCTCGGCATTAAACTCCACATTCCTCTTAGCCAACCTTTACAACCTCCAGACGATGAAGCTTATTTTTAAGAGGCTGTTAATGGGAGAGTATGACGTCGTAGTCTTTGAGTTGCTTGGTGGATGCACTAGAACTTTTCAGACAGTCCTTGAACTGGCATTATGGTGAAATATGCATCTTGGAGACGAGCGTTGTCTCACTGAAAAATCGATGTTCACGGCTCCTTATACAGGGTCCAGAAATGCTGGCGTCCTGGGCAACATATATGACTGTTATTTACCCACAATGTTTAGTTATTTATTGGGTAAATTTTGTGGAGTGAGATTTTCTGTATGTAATTGTTAATTTTTCTCTGTTATTGTGACTATATCCTATAGTCTGTTAATTTTTTATACTCATTCAGTTTAATTAGCACACGAATTATTAAAAAATTATCACATGTCCAAAATATGGCAATTCCCATATGAAACAGTACATTTTGTTGTTACATTGATTTTTTCTGATTTCCACAAGGCAACAAGGAGAGCTAAAAGATCAGAGCCTTAATTAAGTGCAGGCAAAATATAGGAAAATGTAAAATAATTGTCAATAACTAAGAAAAAGAAAAAAAACTCGAATAAATACCTAAAGTACCTAACTTGGTATTTAAGTTCAGCATTTTCCTAAGAGCTACAAGAAAATTTTCAATAATTTTCTTCCAATCTTATTACTCTTTTCTCGGATATTGTTTTGAAACTTTAAGTTGTCTAAGCCTGTTCTAACAAATTTGATTAAATTGCCTTATGTTAAAGGCATTTCAGAGAAATAAAATTAACATGTTTAATTTTCTGAGAATACCTGTCAAGTATTCTTCATTCCCAAGAAATTTTGTATAAGTACTGGTTTACATTAAGTGATAGGAGATAATGTACTACACGAAAATCATATATATCTTTAAAACAGCTTATTTCGAATAAATGTATGGCTACATTAGTCATTTCCAATTGTTTGATACTTTTACCATTCCTTTAAAACTCTTCTATTTTCAGTTGTTATTTACGAGTGCATGGGAGCTCCTTGGAATTTTTAGGGTAACATGTACCAATTTTAAAAGTATTTAAAATATAAGTTATTAGATATTTGACTATCGCCTTTTTCCTTAAAATAAGTTCTTAGAAAAGAACATGCTTGTGCGTATCCGCTAGCAAATATAGGTGGTATAGAAGTTAGGTGAATGTAATACCCATATAAGAATTCTTTTCCAATTTTGTACTAAACGTAGGCATGTCTTAATTCTTTGAACGGATGTACTTTTTAATGTGGTGCCTTAATTTAATGGTTTATGCTAAATGAAATTTGAGTGACAGAACTCGGATCTTTAGTTGCGGACGATGTAACCCTTAATTAATATGATGGCTTACCGGGAATACTATCACCATGGTATAATCGTACAGACTCAGAGTTGTTCATTTTCAGTATTTGGTTTTGGATAAAATGAGCATACATTTTAGAGTTAACAATTAGTGACTTTATTATTATTATTATTATTATTATTATTATTATTATTATTATTATTATTATTATTATTATTATTATTATTATTATTATTATTATTATTATTATTATTATTATTATTATTATTATTATTATTATTATTATTATTATTATTATTATTATTATTATTATTATTATTATTATTATTATTATTATTATTATTATTATTATTATTATTATTATTATTATTATTATTATTATTATTATTATTATTATTATTATTATTATTATTATTATTATTATTATTATTATTATTATTATTATTATTATTATTATTATTATTATTATTATTATTGTTATTGTTATTATTATTGTTATTGTTATTGTTATTGTTATTGTTATTGTTATTGTTATTGTTATTGTTATTGTTATTGTTATTGTTATTGTTATTGTTATTGTTATTGTTATTATTATTATTATTATTATTATTATTATTATTATTATTATTATTATTATTATTATTATTATTATTATTATTATTATTATTATTATTATTATTATTATTATTATTATTATTATTATTATTATTATTATTATTATTATTATTATTATTATTATTATTATTATTATTATTATTATTATTATTATTATTATTATTATTATTATTATTATTATTATTATTATTATTATTATTATTATTATTATTATTATTATTATTATTATTATTATTATTATTATTATTATTATTATTATTATTATTATTATTATTATTATTATTATTATTATTATTATTATTATTATTATTATTATTATTATTATTATTATTATTATTATTATTATTATTATTATTATTATTACATTTCAAAGACGTAGGAAAAGGGTAAATATGATATTCAGAGCGTTTAAAACCCGTAACACAAAAGAGCAGGTATTAACCAAATTTTGTGGAAAATTAGAGACGCATTCTTGTACATCTCGCTTGTTAGGAAATCATCTACCCATTGTGACATTTAAAACATAGGTTTACACCTATTTGTCTGGACGGCGTAACGTCCTGCAGAACTTAATTTCTAAAACGTGAATATTCACTCAAAACAGAACAGGCAGATTCTCCAGATTCATCACAATCCCTATGATATATTATATTAGTTTTACAAAAAATCGAGCTAACGAGGTTTTGGTTCATTACTATGTTTGAGCCAAAATACGTGATCTTTAGGTATACACAGAAATTACGTGGGCATTCTAAATAACTTTTATGTGAGCCAGCAAATAAACTAGTTAACAAATATCCATTAACTAACCTCCGTATAATACGTAAAGCCCGCATTTGCAAGGTAAGTGGTTCGAATTCCACCAGGACCGACCTCCGTATCTGAGATTTCTTTTTCTTTCCAGTTTAGCCAGTTGTCATAACAGAAAAATAAGGAAATACCCAAATCTTTGGCCAAGTCTTCCTTAATAAAGTTTTCTTTTTCAAATATAATTTTATTACATTTATGATTCTATCTACCGCATATACTGCTATATTTATTAAAAATGAGCATTAAACGTAACTTAATTTTTTATGTGGAAACACTAAAACGATTAGGAAATTCAGAAACAATATATCCCCTCTCTTCATTTAAGAGTTCACACCTAAACTGATAGCTGATTCAAAATATAAGCATTGGTAGCAAATGCAATCACATTAATTGAGCACACGCTTTCAAAGACCACACTATCTTGAAGGTTAGAGGTAGAGGTAGATTAGGTATAGGAGGGCTCGGATAGTAGTAAACGCCAGCACGGTTGTCTCATTCTTCATAATACATGAATACTCTGCGTGTGTATGGTGCAGCACAACGAAATATAAATTCCCCCAGTTACTACGCCGCTTATTACCAATGCCCGAAACTTTGGGTGGGAAGCTGAGCACATTTCGGCGGGTTATTTTCATACTTACGGAAGACAGACACTGAGTGACACGTTTTCGTTTACTAGACAGTGCTGCGTTAGTGTTCATACTAGGCGGATGCTGATGAGCTAAACTGAAAGTAGTCAAACCAATGAAGACGCACGTTGCTTTGTGGCTAAATGTGTCTTCTGAAACATCAACCGATAAGACTGAAGTCCATGCTGCAGTCGTTTTCATACAACACATTTGTTTACTAGTCAGCACTGAGATACAGAGTGGACACAACATGTTCTTTTATGGTTAGTCAAAATGGGGAAAAATATTAATACTAACAACAGTTGTGCTATTTTAAGAATGAGGCAAAGGCTTGTGCCTGTGGTGCAATAACTAGTTTTGCTCTAAGAAAGTTTATACTTATGTAATTGACTGGAGAGATATTTTTGCTTGCCAGGCTAAGGGCGACACCTAACACTTAGCTATCCTCTGGCGGGACAAAGAATTTGGAACAACGGGGGCCAGTGTCCGCCATCGACCGAGAGAAAGCTTCGATTTTTAAACACCTTTTTTTTTAAATTTATTCCTATAGTGTTCAGCTAATTTCGCACCATAAAATGTAAACGTGATTTGAAGAGTTCTGTTACAACTTGTAATTGCAGCTATCGCTTTCATTAGAAAACAGATATATTTTTTTAAAATTTTCTTGCCCTATTTTTGATTTTTTCAAATTTTATTTTATATAGCTGATTATTCATCAGTGGGAACGATGTAATTTTTTCCAATATATATTTATTATTTAGGTAATGGTCAGGAACTTTGTCGTTGATTTAGTATAGTGAGGATTTCCATTCATTGGGAGGAAAGGAGGGCGTCTAGGGATAACAGAAGATTGGGTGGTATATTAGGTGTCTTAAAACAATAATAATTTGTTTGTCACTTCAATTACCAGTGTAAGGGAGCTTAAATCGGGCGATGCATGGCTCCATGGAACCGCTAAGGCCAAAAGTGATTAGCTTCCAGCGTTCCTTTCTCAGGAAATCAAACCATTTTCTCCGTAATACCACATTTCCAGGATTTTTCTGATTCCCCAGTGTAATGATACCATTACCAACCAGATCGCACATCTGTGGAGCGACATGTTTTTAAAACTAAATTCCAGCCGCTGGAGTCTCCGAAGACATGTTGGAGCCTCCAAAAGGCACCATTTTGCAATAAAGCCTCTGAGCACCATTCAGATATTATGCACCTGTTTGCAAGAGGCAATCCTATGTTCCAAGGTATTCATTTGTGAACAAAATTGGCATACGTTAGATGTTACGCGTCCATATCGCCATAATTTTTCCGCTGTTAGTATGGTCTCGTTAAATATTTCGCGTACTGTCTCTTGCCAATCTGTAGGAACAACTTTATTGAAGAGTTCCTTCCATATAATTTTCTATTCTCTATTCTTTTTGTCTTCAATTGTGGGTGTTAGCTGAGATGTATTGAGCAGTTGATATAGTTTTCTCGTTGATTCGAAAACTGCGAGGTCATCTCTGGTGTCCAGCAGACGTCTGAAGCGGTTAAAAATATGTTTAAATCCAGGATATAACCGCTGAGAGTTGTGTATCTGCTTCTGCCAGAAACTCCTATCTATCGATGAACCAATACCATCCAGGGATCTGAGAGCAGTTTTCCCCATTGCGATGTCCACCAGTCCAAATCCACCTTTGGATTGCTGCAATCGCAACTGTGATCTGCTCACCCTTTAAGCTTTACAAGTCCATAAGAGATAGCCAAGCAGTTGCTCAAGTTCCTGTGTGTCACGTTTCGCAATTGGCAGTATCTGTACCAAGTACCAAATTTGACTGAGACCATAGATATCTATGTACCAAATTTGCTGCATCAAATTTAGGTTCCGAGCCCTTTTCAACGATAGCGAATATCGCAAGTGGTCGATTCTCTCTCCAGTTGTAAACTATACGGCTTCTATATCTTCCATGAAGGTAATGCCAAGTAACCTGGTGGTGGTGCTGGGGGTGGCGGGGGTGGTGGGGGTGGTGGGGGTGGTGGTGCTGGTGATGGTGGTGGTGGTGGTGATGGTGGTGGTGGTGGCGGTGGTGGTGGTGGGGGTGGTGGGGGTGGTGGGGGTGGTGGGGGTGGTGCTGGTGGTGCTGGTGGTAGTGGTGCTGGTGGTGGTGGTGATGGTGGGGGTGGTGGTGGTGATGGTGGTGGCGGTGGTGGTGGTGGTGGCGGTGGTGGCGATGGTGGCGGTGGTGGTGGTGGTGGTGATTGGGGTGGTTGGGGTGGTGGTGGTGGCGGTGGCGGTGGCAGTGGTGGTGGTGGTGGTGGTGGTGGTGGCGGTGGTGGTGGTGGTGGTGGTGGGGGCGGTGGTGGTGGTGGTGGTGGTGGTGATGGTGGTGGTGGTGGTGGTGGTGGTGGTGGTGGTGGTGGTGGTGGTGGTGGTGGTGGTGGTGGTGGTGGTGGTGGTGGTGGTGGTGGTGGTGGTGGTGGTTGTGGTACATTGAATTCCCAGTGTTCGTACTGGTAAATTGGATTCGCTCGGTTTGTTAAAAGTTAACTTTTGCTGGTAAGTACCAGCACATCAGCTATCAAAATTAGCTAGACATACATAAAGTGCTGGATTCTGCTAACTTCAAAATATAAAATATTGTTCAATTAACATGTACTGGATGAAAGTAGACATTTGTATAAATACCTCCTAGAATAGCAATGAAAATAAATTACATGGCCAGTGTAACTAATATGGCTGTCATTTTGTTTAAACGTATGCAATTCCTTTATGCTAGTTTTGTTGTCAAAAACACACTTGCTCCGACGGCGAATACTATTCCAATAGAAAACACATATTTAATTTATAATACACTAAATATTACATAAACTAATATCAACTAAAAATAAACTGGTGACCGTAATATTTTGCATAATTTATATATGCACAAAACAATAATATTTTAAACATAATTAATTTGCATAGTTTAATAAAAGATTTTCACGAAAGTTGACTTAACTTAGGCATTTGGGCGTTTCAATCCATTCCCTATTATGTTTAGTATTTGGAAAATATAAAAGATTCATTAAATGTGAAAGTTCTGAAATAAGCCATGAAGTTTCATAGCAATGTTTGAGTTTTAAAGTAACTGATTCAGCTAACATTTAAAAGAAACGAATTGCCTATTAATTTTAACCTTAAACTGGATGTTTCATATTTGTGACATAACATTTCCATGTTTTGACGATATACGGTTACAGAGGAAATAAAAATTTCTGATTAGAAATACAAAAGATTTCTATTTCCATTAAGCCAGTTTTAATATTCACAATTAAAAAAACAATGTAAATATATGAGGATATTTAATAAAATACGTCTCATATCAATACAGTTTTTTCACCTGGACTTTAGAACTGATTCTAATCACAATTATAACTCTATGTCCATACACTTATGTACATGCATACACACAAACAACCGTCAAAGAAATATACCTTCACATTGTTAAGGATTACATTATATAATTTTTATTTATGTGAAAAATGACCTCCGTAACTTTGACTTACAAAGAATGACCACCGAAGTGGAATCCTCCATCATGTCCCTTTATGTACACTGGAACCTTCTTCTCCACGACGACGGGTACCATCACGGGATAAGGTTCAGGAACATGCACCTTTACAGGATAAGGTTTAGGAACAGGGACTGGATGTGGTACTGGTACAGGTACCTCTACTGGTACCTTCACAGGATATGGGATAGTCTTCTCTACAGGATGTGGTACTTTCTTCTCAACGTACACTGGATAGGGTTTGGGTACATGCAAAGGATAAGGCTTCTCAACGTGTACAGGAACAGGTACCTTCACAGGATATGGCACATTCTTCTCTATGTGGACGGGATAGGGATGTGATTCAGGTACTTTGACTTCTTTGGTTATGGTGATGGCCTTCAGGTGATGGCATAACTACTTAATTCATTTCCAAAGCGGCCATAATTGCTTACTCCTTGTCCATAGTCAACATAGCTGTTTTCTTTAGGTTCGAAGCTTTCCGCTTGTTCATACCTACCATAACCAAGGTCAACTAGACCTCTCTTGTTCTTCTTCTCATTTTCTTTCTCTTTCGTCAAGACAGACGCCACTAGCAGGAGCTGATATACCTGAAAAAATTTTTTTGGAGCAAAACATAGCTCAAGAATGTTTATAATTAAACTTATTTTGTTCTGAAGGAAGTTAAAGATTTGATATAAAATTGTAACATTCTGTTATTATTCTATTTGATTACGTTCTGTTGATGTGTTTCTTCCTTTCGTTAAGAAGAATTTATTGTAATTTCATTACGTTTCTTCAGTGTTGCTTATTATTTAAGGTTTTATTGTGTACTTGTTAAGGAAAAATTAGTAATATTTGCAGCTATTCCTCTAATAAGAATATTCTTTGTTGTAAAAATCAGATGACAGTTGTTCCATTAAAGTGGCATCTTTGTTCTCTCCTGAAAGACTATCTTTGTGCTCAATCATCGATACTGAGAAATAATTCTTCTTAAATCAAATAAGAAATAGTTTTATCAGTGGTAGTAGCAGCATCAGCAGCAGTAGTAGTGATAGTGGTATTAGTAGTGGTTATTAACACTGGCGCGACAGCCCTATGAGGGCCAAGGTGCACCAACACGACTGCTGGCCTCACACCCATTTACACAAGGCAGAAGTGCGCGATCAACCAACCGATACGGGGAGATGTGATCAGCATCTCGGCATCCACCAGCCGGAACTTGGTTTTCTTGACCAGGGCCGCTTACCCATCTTAAGCTCCTCACTTTCCTCTCGATGCTTAGTGGGCATCGGCCCTATACTCGGGACTTAAAATCCGCACCCCATGAACTGCTTTCCGTGGCCAGGGACCAAAGCATGTTGGCTTACTCCACTACGCCACGGCGCAGGACACTAGTAGTGGCATTGACATGTATTTCAGGGACATTTAGGATATGCACATCTGTCTAAATATCTGATTAATATTGGAATTTTTATTTTGTACAAACTTCTATAATGTGATGCGATGTGATGTGTGTAGATCACATATTTTAAAGAAATCTACAGTTGAAATTGTTTACTAAGAACATTTTAGAGTCAATGGAAATTACGCTGGTATACACACAGACTATGTATTTATTTTAACATAATTTTTATTTAAAGAAGACTGGAAAACTGCATTTACTTGCATTTTCGAGTTCAAAGATTACAACATAATATTTTGATAATACAAGAAAAGCGTTAAAATATAACTTGTTAACACACTACAAACGGGCATAAAATTGATATCTTTGAAAGAGTGGTCCAGCGCAAATTCGATTAATTTTACAATAGCAACTGCAGTATGTAGTCTCTCTTTTCCTACAGAAACAAATGTACATTATACGCTGCGCTCGGGTTTGGTATTCCTAATACATTTTTCAGTTCTTCAGTTTAATATACATGATTCACAAAATCATGCTATTATAGTTACAGTTAAATACTCTGTATAAAGTATTTATTACAATATGGCTAACACGATTTATTTACCAACCCTTTTGTACCTTATGTTATATAAGCACTGCAATATTTTAGGTTCACCTATGGCTTTAAATCGAATAGCTTGAAATATACACCGAACCTTCGCTAACCATAGCATTCTTTGGTGACATTTCAGTACTGAGAAAAAGTTATACCTGTTAAGTATATACCTTTATTAAAGCAATCCTTTCTCTGAAAGGAAGTCCTTGAACCTTCGTTATCGCTCTTTTAATTCCACTTATATATATATATATATATATATATATATATATATATATATATATATATATATATATATATATACTTGTTCCATTTATACCCGCCTTTAACTCCAATGGTCATATCGGCGGCCGTTCTCCTGTGGAACATACCGAAGGTGTTTAACTCGAATTCTTTAGGTCTTAATTATTAGATCACGCACACATTCACACTCTCATTCATACTTCCAGACTCTGGGGAAGATGGGGAATTATCTTGGTCGGAGAAAAATCCCCACGCCCACCATATCGAACCCGGGACCCCTAGCACGGCAGGCAGGTGCTCTACCGACTGAGCTACGGGGCCAGCCTATATTTTATTGTTTCAATTGTTTGAAGATTATGCCATTTTGACTGCCCTTACCTTTATAAAATACTTTAAAAGATTTTCGAGGCATACACTACAAATTATATAAGATAGTCTAATCACGTGAGGGCACAAAACTTTTCCTTTTGTGTTTAATGTGACTAATTTAAATCGGATGATTAGAGGTAAAAATCTAAAAAATAAAAATAAAATACACAAATGAACTGAGTAATGTATAATAATGCAAATGGGAATAAAGTTGATAAATGACATTCATGTGCGATTGGCATTTGATACTGTGGATTTTAATAAATTCATACATCCAAGTTTACAAATTTATCATGTACAGAATATTAAGTATAACTATGACTGAAAATTTGAAATCATGTAATAACGCTAATAACTAATAACGCTAGATTTATACCATGCATGTAAATTAGTGCAAATATGATAAGCTAAAATTGTTACAATTTCACTTTGACAGTTTGGAAAATATGGTCAAATCTATTTATTTTAGTTACGTTATCTAAAAAGTCCCTTGCGACAAAATAACTGAAATTTTGGTATAATATTTTAACAAAAGTTTCCCAATAAACCCATTTTTTTAAATTTACCTAGGTTTCTCAATAAATTTAGGCTCCAGAAATTTTTAAAGTCATGAATGTGGCTTTTTTGACCAATATTTGAATTTTTTTGTCTTGAAGAAAAGAAAATGTGCTTAAATGCATCTCACAATAAAAGTCAGAGCAGCTGCTATTCGCTAAGGCTGCGACTCAAGGAGCATCTTAGATGATGAAAAATGCTGAAATTTTCAATAGGGAGAAAACAAAGATAAAGAATTAGAATTCATATCGAACACTAGCATTCACGTAACTTTCAAAACTTTCAAACTAGATCAGAGAATTTGAAATGGTTTGCGGATGCTATCTAAGCATTCTTTGGATTCAGGAACGCTTACACTATTTTGTAGACTAAAAAGAGGAAAAGGTATTTTATGAAAATGTTCATGAAATTTCGGTCATACGTATCCTTAAGAGATACTCGCGCAATGCACTGTTAAGGAAGAAAAACGCAGTTAGCTATTAAATACCATTTTGTACATTAATTTCATTCCGTATTTTAAACATTATACAATTTATAAAATTAAAGAATTATGACCTTACTAACATCAGCATTTTCGGAGAGTTGAGTGCAAGCTGTATCTTGTTTGACTTCATCAGCCGTTTTATAAGATATGCTAGTTGATAGAGGCTTTCGTTTTCAGGAACGAAAAGTACCATGAGTTTCTCATTACGTTATGCAACATATCAACTAACGAGTGAATGAAAGTGGCTCATAGTATATAAAGCCAACTGCACTTCGGTGTTTATCACAATCACTTTCAAGAGCAAACATGAAGGTCCTAGTAAGTAACACACTTGGAAGTTTTTTCGTTAGATTGTGCATGTTTACTTTATAGTTACTTACCAAACTTTAAGCTTGTTTCAAATTGTGTTTAATGACTCGATCTCTTTTCTAGCTGTGTATTGTCCTGTTTGCTGCTGCTATTTTGGCTGAAGAAAAGCAGAAGAAAACTGAGAAGAGAGGTCTCCACGATTTGGGTTACGGAGGTTTCGGACATGGAGGGAATATTTATGGCAGCTTTGAAAATGGAGGAGGTGTTTATGGTGCCTTTGGACATGGAGGAAGTGATTACCGTAGCTTTGGATATGAAGGGTCAGGTTTTGGTGAGGAATCTCATCATGTGAAAGCCATCACCATAACCAAGGAAGTCAAAGTTCCTGTACCACATCCCTATCCCGTCCATGTAGAGAAGAAAGTACCATATCCTGTGAAGGTACATGTTCCTGTACACGTGGAGAAGCCATATCCTGTACATGTACCCAAACCCTATCCTGTATACGTGGAGAAGAAAGTACCATATCCTGTAGAGAAGACAGTACCATATCCTGTGAAGGTACCAGTGAAGGTACCTGTACCAGTACCACATCCAGTCCCTGTCCCTAAACCTTATCCCGTAAAGGTACATGTCCCTGAACCTTACTCCGTGAAGGTACCCGTCGTAGTGGAGAAGAGGGTTCCTGTATACATCAAGGGACATGATGAAGAATACGACTTCGGTCATTCATTTGGAGGTCACAGTTTTGGAGAACATAGCTTATAATTTTCTCATTAATCTCTGTACACTTTCAAAGTATTAAATGTTTATTTTCTGAATACATTTTTTACTTCTCACCCCTCCCTTCTGCACAGAAAGTTGAAAACTAATGGCCGTCTAAAGAAGTTTGTTATATGATATGTTCAGATTTAGTCTAACTGGCAAGTATTGTTGCACATATTGTAGGACGCATTTTTAGGTACTTTAAAAAGGTGAACGGGAGGCTACTTTATTTTGTGTTGGTAAAGACACTGTAAGTTGTCTTTATGCAAATACAGAGTATTATATAAAAATGCTTAAATATCTAAGTAGTATCATCATAAATTAGGGTTAATACCGTATACCTTTATTTATACATACGTCTTATATAAACCCAGACCTACATTTGTTAGGAAAAGCTTAAATAACAACTTACCGGTGGAGTGAATGAAGGAGGAGTGTATTTGTTATTTGTATGTCTTACTTTGTTTGCTGCAATGGAAACGGTTCCTATCTTCGGCATTTATCGATATGTGATCTTTAGCTCCATAACAAAAGTTGCTTTATCACCCTCCTCTCCATCTATCTTTCATTTCACTGAATAAATAAACCAATGTGTTTATCTGGATTACCCCCTTGGGTGGTCAGTTTTCCCCTGTGTGTTTTGTATTGGAATTTGGTTGCTTCTTTCAGTTGATATTTAGCTGTGAAGGTGTAATGCAGTTAATTCTTGGTGCCAAAGAAAGCTTACAGATATGGATATGAGCAAGCATAGAAAATACACTAATTATCCCAATAAATGTTATGTGTGTGGACAATTCGTCCCTAAATCGCAGCAAAAAGTATTCTAAAAGAGTATATTCATTATACTTTGGTTATACCCTAGGAGTTCAAGAAAATGATTTTGCCCTCTATTTAGGATTTAGGGTTGCCATAAAGAATTTTGCTGCCTAACGGTCGCAACGTGCACGAGTGTTTAGACCGCTCGACTGTCACCAAGGCGCACCGGGTTCTATCCCAGGCAACCGCAAAGTGAGTTTTATAGTGGACAACACGGTACTGGTACCGGTTTTCTCCTGGATTTCCGGTTCCCCGCCATCATTCCACCAATTGCTCCATCATTACACTTCCTATCATTCATTTTGCCCCAATACGCATCCATTTATCTCACCCTTACACCAGAAATCAGGCTGATCACCCATCCTGGTTCTCTATCAGATCCAAAGCTTCAGTTCCTCTGTCCCAAGTTTAAGGGATAGATGAACAAGAATCTTCTAACACCACGATATATGCTAGGGATAAGGTAAAGAAGAAGAACAACAACTGGAAGCATTTTGCTGCATATGGTTCAAAACTGGTGTTAATGACTACATGGGAAACACAAACTTTGGCGGTTTGCAGTGTCTGTAGTATGGATAGAACCATCTAAGTTTTTAAATGACATTTATTTTGTAATACAAAGATCACAGGTGTTTCTAGAAAAAATAAGTTGTGTGTCAAACATCCTAGTGTTACATTACCAATAACACCAGTTACTCATAATGGAGATCTTTCGGAGCCTGGCCCTCCAAAAGCATGGTTTGAAGTTTTCAGGTCGTGATGTAGGAGACAGTGAACCGCCAACGTTACAGGACTCCATATGTCAATATTGTCGTGGCACTGGGCATAAAAGTTTCGGCACAAATAGGTAATAAGACGGCGGATAATGTTTCACGAGCATGCATAAGCAGTTAACGATAACGCGGTGTCTGTTCACAAAGTCGGCAAACAATGTTACCTCAGATAAAGGACTCGCCGGCACAGATAGGATTTCATGTCTGGAAGTTTCTAGAGATATCTCGATTGACAGAGAATAGTTGTTTTTCTGATTTTCTCGAGAAGTCTCTCGAATCATAAATTATATATATATATATATATATATATATATATATATATATATATATATATATATATATATATATATGTGTGTGTGTGTGTGTGTGTGTGTGTGTGTGTGTGTGTGTGTGTGTGTGTGTGTGTGTGTGTGTAAGGATTGTAAAACGCCAACAGGGAGTTGCAAACAGCTTGAGTAAGCAGAGTTAGTTGTTTAACAAGAGTGTTGTTATAACGAGAGCTAATGTAATCAGCTGTCACGGTTTGTTATTGTCATCGATCTTAGAAGATTGTGTAATGTAATGCTGTTATGTGAGAATTGAACAGTGAATCTCTACGGAAATAAAGGAGATTTTTAATTTCTGCAACTCGGACTTTTAATTCTACGAACCCACAAATTCACAATATTAACGAAATGAAGAAAGACATTTGTTTCTCAAGAAGAACTAAGTCATCTTATTTGTGATTTGAAACTGGTTAAAAAGAGTCAGAATTACTGGGTTCCAGTCTAATGGGATGGAATTTCCGGGTAAGAAAGATAATACCGTCTCTTCGGAACTTTTATGGAATGCACATATTGATTTTCTAGCAAATAAACTGTTCAAAACGTGTTATTCATTCAAAGTAGCAAGTAAAGTTTGTACCACAAGCGTCCTAAAAGCTATGTAATTTGGATATGTTCACCCAATTCTAACCTATGGCATTCCAGTATGGGGCATGTCCATAAATATTTATGTCATCTTTAAGTTACAAAAGAAAATACTAAAAATAATTAAGCAAGTACCTATAAGAACGCCTAGTAGGATAGTATTTAAGGAATTAAACATTTTACCTCTCCCTTTCATATATATTCTGGAAACATTATGCTTCATCCATAAAAATAGAAATCTCTTCAAAACAAATGACATGTATCACACACACAACACCAGATCATTAAATCACATACATACCACATTCTATCGCACCAATAAGAGTTGCAGCAGCATTACTCACCATGGGACTAGCCTATACAATATATTACCTGGACATTTCAAAGATCAGGTCTATAGCAAACTTAAACTTTCATTAACAAAAGCACTCTTAAAACATGTACCTTTTAGCATCCAGGAAATTAAAGACATAAATTTTTAATAACTTTGTAAATATTACTTCTTGTATAAGCTACTTCATATTGTACATACTGTTGTATATAGTATTATGTTATATAATTATGTAGTATTACTGACGAAGCCATGATTTATGTATAAATCAAAAGTGAATAAAGTATCTTTCGTTTGTCGGAAATAAAAGAAGGTGTATGTTTTCCGGGAAAGTTTGCGTGTGTACTTTTATATTTAGTCAATAACCCGATCCATTATCACTTCAGGTTCTTTTCTTACCTCTTACACCTTCCTTGGACTTATAAACATATATCAAAACCAAAATTAGGCAAATCGTTTCAGCCTTTCTCAAGTTTTTGTGAGATTAACAAACGTCAGTTCATTTATATGTCATCTCAAACAAATCTTAATTTAAGCATTATTCTCTTGAATGTTTTGCACATATTATTTTCCACAAAATTCGGAGCTTTTAATCCTTTCCCTATAATTTTTCGCCTATCGCAAACAAGCATATACCCCTATAGGCGATGTACCCTCAAGGAAACTTGTGAAGAAAAAGACCCAACTATTTTTGCAAATGTTTATGTTGATCAACAAGTAGTTAAGGAAATAATTATAAATATAGATAAGAGAAGGGGCAGCGAGTGTTCTGGAATATGTCATGAGTTTCATAGCAATCTCTTAAATCACGATTGAGTTATAAGAAACACGTAACACTAAAAGAAACACATTAACTGTCCTTTCAGCGCAAAGTTTGAAGTCTCGTGATGATACTTCAAATTATATATGACTTTGACCTTGTAGCGTAACGTAACAGAGGAAGTAAAGGTTTCAGAG
Source organism: Mantis religiosa (assembly GCA_030765055.1). Lineage (NCBI taxonomy): Eukaryota > Metazoa > Arthropoda > Insecta > Mantodea > Mantidae > Mantis > Mantis religiosa. The sequence continues at coordinate 82,562,561 of CM060951.1, forward strand.
AGGATGCACTATGCGTTGTTCTTAGGACAACGATTAACAAATCATTTCATTCATATAAGCAAACAAAAAGCTTTCTATGTTTATTAAACCAATTTAAATATTTATAACTAAAAGAACAATATGGATATATGAGGATGTTTAATAACTTGTCTCATTTTAATACAGTTTTTTTCACACGCAATCCAGAACAAATTCTTATAACCTTTATGGCTATATGTCACACCAGTACATGCGTACGCAACACAAAATGCTCTCTCACATTACTAAGGATTACATTATGTAATTGTTATTCATGTAATTATTGTAATTCATGACCTTTGAAGCTGTGCCCTGCAAAATCATAATCTCTATTCGAATGAAGCCGAAGTGTTATCTTACATTATGCCCTTCGACATATGCAGGAACATTCTTCTCCACCACGACAGGCACCTTTACGGGATATGGTTCAGGGACAGGGACTGGATGTGGTACTGGTACAGATATCTTCACTGGTACTTTAACAGGATAAGGAACAGTCTTCTCTACAGGATACCGTAACTTCTTCTCCATGTACATAGAATAGGTTTTGGGTACATGTACAGGATAAGCCTCCTCCACATGTACAGAAGCAGGTACTTTCACAAGATATGGTACCTTCTTCTCTACATGAATGGGATAGGGGTGTGGTACAAAGACTTTGACTGCCTTGGTTATGGTAATGGCCTTCACGTGATGAGAATCTCCACCATAACCAACTTCACCGTGTCCAAAGTTGCCATAACTGCTTCCTTCATGTCCAAAGGTACCGTATCTATGTCCTCTATGTACTAAACTCCGGTTGGTTTGCAACCCCCATAATTGAAATCATGCAGACTTCTCTATTGGGTCTTCTTCTCCTTCTTTCGTTTGTCTTCTGCTGACGCAGACGCCACAAACAACTGGAGTAATACCTAGAAAAATTCACTTTTTGAAATAAAACACAACTAATGAATGTTCATAATTACAGTTGCATTCATTCCAAAGTATTAGTTGAGAACTGATATTTGATATTAATGCTTGTTTTTATTATTCTATTTTATCGAATTACTGATTGAGACATTACTGTCTGTCCAGCACAAGAAAGCATGGCAGAGGAATGTATAACGTAACCACTTTTGCTAGCCGTACGGTGTTTATGCCTTCCGAGTATAACAAGGATGCTAGGTTCGTTTACAGTATACGAGTGCTGTCACATAACTCACCCATACATAATACTTATCACTGAAGTTACTACAACGAGCATTACATCCGGCAACCTGGGTGACTCATATGCACTCTTATACATTCATTTCATAGCAAACAGAGCAGATAAACAGTTTAAACCCCCTCCTCTTCATTCCTCTCTTTCCTTCTTGTGGTGGGCAGACAGTGCCTATTTGTCGTAGCAATTATTTGGACTTTTTATATTGCGCTATGTCTGCTTGTTCATTTAGGTCCTGCATTTTCATCCAAAATTTTCTGGAGCTTATTATCGTAGGTGACCGTTATTTATTTTGATGTTTAGGTATTTCAGAATTTCATTTCGCTGAAGCAGTCACCTCAAGATATTTGTTAACTGTCTACTGTTTTTGTCTAAGCCGCGGTATTAAAATGAAAACAAATAATAAAATATTTCTCTGAATTTTCTTCTTTCTTTTACAGTCATACATGTCACTTTGTTTATAGCCTACATTTGTTATATATTTGCACTAACGCCTTAGCGTATTATAACATTTAAAACTTCCCTTGGGTTGAAATTGACAATATCTGTTTAGTAATGAAAACAGATCAGCTGCTGCCTAAGGAATAAATACACGTGTATCATTAGAAAATAATGAGATCTTGATTTAATGCAAGGAAAATGGGTTACAGACTTCAATATATAAAAGTGGCTGCTTTATTTAAAACTATGGTATATAGCTTTTATGAGAAGTATACAATGAATCATTCTACTGCATTATTGAAGAATATTTTGGTATTTGAAGAACTATGTATTTAAGTGTAAAAGATTTATCAAAATACTTCTTTTTCAGAAAGGGGGTTCTCAACATGTTGCTTATATGTTCCTAAACTTCGTTTAAAAACACTTTTAGTTTTTAAGCGTTTCACGGCTATGTTTTTTTGTCTGCTCTTAACTTTATAAAATACTTCAAAGCCCGCCTCGGTAGCGTAGATGGACCACGTTCAAGAGGTCCCGAGTTCGAATCTCGGTCAGGGTGGGTTGCCTAGATAAGGATTTTTCCGGGGGTTTCCCTTATCCTTCAAGACGAATGTCGGGTAATTCTAAGCTCCATGGACCCTGGACTCATGGAGCATCATTTCACCCAATTCATTCTCCGTCCGATATAACTTAACGTTGGGGCGGAAATAAATTTAAAAAAATACTTCAAAGGATTTTCAAGGAATATATTGCAAACTATGTAAAATAGAATAATTTTATTATGAACCAAACATATTGTCTCTAGAAGCTAAGATGTTTAATTTACATCCAAGCAATTACGAGTAAAGAAACTGAACAGCAAAATAAAATGGAAAATTGATTTGTTTAATGTAATGATCTGCAAATAGGAGAATAGTCCATGAATGGCAAACAAGTACAGTTAACATTAGGGGATAAATTAAATTCACCAAAGTTTATTCAGGTTTTCGTTTTGAGGAAAAAAAACAACACTGTTAGCCATGTTACTATGATCCTCATTTTTGAACTATAGAGAGCAAGTTGAAGTCTTACCTGACTTCATCAGCCGTTTTATAAGAGAAATACTAGTTGATAGAAGCTTTCATTTTCATGAACGACAGGTACCATGACTTCCTCATTACGTTATGCAACATATCAACTAATGAGTGAATGAAAGTGGCTCATGGTATATAAAGCCAACTGTACTTTGGTGTTTATCACAATTACTTTCAAGAGCAAACATGAAGGTTCTGGTAAGTAACACACTTGGAAGTTATTTTGTGAGGTCGTCCATGTTTACTTTATAGTTATTTGCAAGTATTTAAGTTTGTTTCAAATTGTTCTTAATGATTAAAACCTTTATTTAGGTGTGCATTGTCCTATTGGCTGCTACCGTTTCGGCTGACGAAAAGGAGAAGAAAACTGAGAAGAGAGGTCTACACGATTTGGGTTACGGAGGTTTCGGGCATGGAGGGGATGATTATGGCAGCTTAGGACACGGAGGAGGTGTTTATGGTGACTTTGGACATGGAGGAAGTGATTACGGTGGCTTTGGATATGAAGGGGCTGGTTTTGGTGGAGAATCTCATCGGGTGAAAGCCATCACCATAACCAAGGAAGTCAAAGTTCCTGTACCACACCCCTATCCCGTCCACATAGAGAAGAAGGTACCATATCCTGTGAAGGTACATTTTCCTGTACACGTGGAGAAGCCATATCCTGTACATGTACCCAAACCCTATCCTGTGTATGTGGAGAAGAAGGTACCATATCCTGTAGAGAAGACTGTCCCATATCCTGTGAAGGTACCAGTGAAGGTACCTGTACCAGTACCACATCCAGTGCCTGTCCCTAAACCTTATCCAGTAAAGGTACATGTGCCTGAACCTTATCCCGTGAAGGTACCCGTCGTAGTGGAGAAGAAGGTTCCTGTATACATCAAGGGACATGATGGAGGACACGACTTTGGTGGACATTCCTTTGGTGGTCACAGTTTTGGAGAACATGGCTTTGGATATGGTCATTAATCACTGTACGTTTTCAAATGATTAAATTGTTATTTTCTGAAACACATTTTTTTTTAATTCTCACCCCTCCTTGCTACATAGTAAATTGAAAGGTGTATACTTCTCAAAATAGTTACTGTTTTTAATAGAAAATGTACAAACTTTGCTTGAATATCAAGTATGGTTTCACATATATCTGAAAAAGTAGAGAACCTACCAATATTTTGTGAATGTGAAGAAACAGCTAATTCTTGTTAGGTAAAAGGTATGGATGTGAGCTATATTAGAAGACGTATTAGTGTATACTAAAATATTTTGAAATTGAGATTATTTATTTTGACGGAGGTAGAATTCAGAATACAGTTAGGAATAGTAGCTCCTCCGCTCCTCCATGATTCCCTTTACTGGCCAGCTCATTTGCAATACAACCTGTGCTAACATACTTGTGTGAAATCCGACCCTAATCAAACAACATCATGCTCGACGCTTTTGGAATTATGTACATAGAAACTGTACAGAATATCGAAGCATTTCTTTGCATATTGTTTATCTGGTTGGTGCTATAAAAGAAGCTCTGGATGATAACATATTTATAAATAAGCAAATAAATCCACAAGAACACCGAAATGTTTATTTATAGGTATATATTCTCGCGTTTAATTTTCCATCTTTGACAAATTTTTCTGCGCTTTTCTGTGCTTGCTGTAAGTCTTACAAGATGATGATTGAATGAATCAAATGAAATGAATATTGGTGAGCTAGGGACAATGAATTACATTTTTTGGGACCGTTCTAAGGAATGAGGGGATGAGTACAGTAACTTCAATTAAACAGCTGTAAACAACTGAGATCATGCTTCCCCAAGCACTGGGCAATTAAGTAGCAATAGGGCGTTCAATAATATTATGTGGCATGAATTTATAATTTTTATACTTCGCCAATGGCCATGCTAAAAAAAGCACTAAATTTGAACGGTTTTAGTTTGACTGACACAGACGTGATTTCACAGCATATATTTATTGATCAATTGCTTATAGAAAAATATATTTATCGAGTTCCTTCAACAGTTTTATAATCTTTATTATTTTGTAAACTGAGGAAGTTTTATGAATGAGTAATGCACCTTTTCAAATTATAGGCTGTACTAACGTTCAAGTCGGATTTCACTATAGTGAAGTGAATTATAAAAACTTCTAGTCAGCATTTAGACAATGATGGTTATCTTGGTAGTGATAGTGTTGAATATCAGAATTTTCGTTCTCTCTTTAGACAATTTTGAGATTAGTATTCAACATTAATGAAGAAAACCGATTTATAAAATAGGTAGTAAATGCCTGTTGACCTATATAGAAGTTTTTACTATGTTTGAAAATTCCATTTAAAATTCACTGTTGTAATCTCGAAAATCACTTAACAGAATTTGATAACTCTTTCACTTCTGAAAATTCCTTTTTGTTCATACTGGGACATGGATTATTAAGACACCTCTCAGTTTCAGTACTAAATTATTAAAAGAGAGAAGATATTTAATTTACAAAGTCTGACAATATTGTAGCTATAGAATAATATATTTAGAATGAACGAGTATGGCTATTTCATGCGAATGTCATGGAGTAAAATACCAATTACTGCTGATCCACAGAAAAGTACGAAAAGTAAGACGTGTACTACGATACTTTATTCCAAGGTATGATGGAAATAAATGGCCAGTATTTAGAAAGGGAGAAACCTAGAAGTAAAAGAAAAGTCTAAACTGCCTATTAAGCTAAGATATGCACGTGACACAGTATTTCCATAACTCGTGTGTAATTACCTTTCACTATATGTCTTTCTATTTATGTTGTAATAAGTTCTCTGGTGGAACATTTAGAAACTGACGAGCTGATTATATATATATATATATATATATATATATATTAAACAACCAAGAGGATCACTATTTTCCATAATGCTCTTTCCACAGAGACCAATGTGGCTGCCTGAGAGTTAAGACTTATTATATTCACCAGCTTTACTTCAATTTATTTGAATATGTTAAAGGTTTCTATATAATGTGAAACAATGTAGTTTTTATGATACTCTATAACCCAGGATGTACGAGAAGATGCAAAAGCTTAATATTTCACCTGAAACAGGAACTTTGGTCATAAAGATAAATTATTTAATAAAATATATAATAAATTCCTTATCGATAATTATTTAAATTGGTTCAAAAATTGTATATATTCTCACGAGCATTACTGCGGCCGGGTGCACAAAGGGACAGATAGTGCGCCGCGGGGATAAGGAACAGATATTGCAGTGCGGAGTTAAAAGATAGACGAAACAGATAAAGAGACAAATAGCTGACTGGAAAGCTCGATTACTTGTTTGTTACAGAACATTCCAGAAATGTTTAGAAATATCAATGGACGTATAAAAAAGCCGCGGTTAGTTGAGTGGACAGTCGTAATGAGAGAGTGGTAATTGGAATCGTGCAGCTGTGGTTTGAAAGCGAACTCTTTGTGGTCAACGAACTTGTCAACTTTATTTGTGTATGTTACATAATTCTGCTACTGCAAGGGTTGACCAAGGTGTATTTCGACGGAAATAAAGAACATTTGAATTTCTGCAAATTGGACTTTTAATTCTACGAACCCACTAAGTAGTATTTGAGAACAGTGATAGATATTTTGGTCATTTTTGTGAGATAGAGAATATTTTTTTCTGTGCATATGGTGTATGATACCGTAGATATGGTCTGATTCAGGGACAAATACCTTGCACTCTGACGAACTAGAAAGGGCGGAAGTCGATGCCAAAGATTGGTATTTCAGCTATTTCGAGGTACCATTAGACGGTCAAGAAACTGTTACTTTTTCCTTATTAGACATAGGGTTCCAATATATATTCTGCTGAGTTGTGTTGTCTCGACCCTACTTCCTGGGAACCGAACACAAATAGTTCATGCAGGAGAAGCAGTTTACAGCAATTGGAGGCAACGGAAAGTTAGACGGAAGCCAGCTACGAATCCTAAGGAACAGTCCGGACTTCGAGTCCAGGTACGCATGCAGCGAGAGGCGAGCGAACAGCGTACCTGCCGCAAACCTACAGTTATTATCTAAAGCACTATCGCACATTCAACCTGATAGTGGTTCCAGCGTCAACTTGGAACTCCTTTACAAGAGATTAAGGAGCTCTTATTATCTGACACTGTTTTGATCCTTTTGTGTGAACATCAGGGGAAATAAAATAAATTCGTCTTTCTATTTGTAAAGTAAACCGTGCAACCTCGACTAAGGTAGCTAGTTTATAAATAGATATGTTTTTTATATATGAAAAGATAACAAAATTTTTCGATACAATATTGCAGCCACAAAGAATTTCCTGTCCATCAAAATACGCATGTATAGTTGTAACATATATTAAAAGGTGTATCTTTAATCAATGTTATTCTTTATACAAGACTGTTTGTTCTAGAAACTGTTTCCAACTAAGAAATATATTACTACTTATAAGGGAACTCACTTTATAACGTGGAACCTATAATAAAGCATTCAAGCCCGGTACATTAATACTCACTAGTTGTACAGTGCGATCCATATAAACCTGAACCAATTCAATAGGTCATAACTTTTGAACCAATAATAGGACACACGTGCAACTTTGGGAGAATATAATACACAATTGGGAGATTACATTACACTATTTACATATCAGAGAAAATGTTGGAAATGTCCTCCACCAGCATCTACACATCTTTGCACTCGTCTCACCATATTTTCTGAAGTTTTACGGAGAGTATCCTTGCCAATATTACTTATTTCTGTTCGAATGGATTACTTGAGAACATCAATTGTCCGTGGTCTATTCTTGTACGCTCTATTTTTTTTAGATAACACCACAAGAAAAAATCCGTTGCGGTTAGGTCATGGGATTTGGGGAGCCACGAGATTATCCGATCATCAAATAAACTGGTTTCAAGTCCCATGGTGTCATTAGATGTATGGTACGTTGCTCCATCTTGCTGGAAATAATCTTCTCTCAATTAGATATCATTCAGCTGCTCCACAAATGTATTGAAGATACCCATATAATCTTCAGTGTCTACAGTCGTATGAAAGAAAATGGCACCAACGATCCTGGAAGCTGACACCACGCACCATACTCCAAACAAAGCTTATTCTCCCAAAGCCACTGCGATGATTTAAACAAATTTCTACATTCTCGAGCTTTCAAAGGAAAATTATGGCCTATTGATATGGTTCAGATTTATGTGCATCGCACTATATTTAAGATGCCAATAGTGCAAGTTACACAGAATTCTTTTTCTCTCGTGATCTTAGGGAAAATAAAAGTCCGATGGAGAATTTAATGTCTTACCGGAATGTTGCCCTGGTAGCCCGGTTTTTGTTATTGTAATTTACGTCCTCCAAAGTTAAGTCATATCGGACGGTAAATGAATTGCGTGAAATGATGCTCAAATGAGTCCAGGGTCCACGGAGCTTACACTCACCCAACATTCGTCTATCAGGATAAGGGAAAAGCTCGGAAGAAACCTTATCCAGGTAACTCACCCTGACTGAGATTCGAACTCGGTACTTCTTGAACGTGAGGTAGACATGCTACCAACTACGCTACCGAGGCGGGCTGGTAGCCCGGTGCTAGAGCAAGCACGCTTAGAGTGGTAGATCCGTGTTCAATGTGCAATGAATGGCGTTGAATTCTTTATTTCGTATTCTAGCTTTCAATACATTTCTAGCTAACAATTTGCGGATACAGCAGTTTAACTTTTTTAATTTTTTTTTAATTTTTGAGCATGGAGGAAGAAAGTAGCATTTCGTACTTATGCAGGAATTGAGAAAAGGAACTTATTACATAATTTGAATATTTTATTGTGTTAATTAATATGTATTATGTGAAACATACACCGAGGCCTATGATATATTTTAGAATAAATGTTATAAAAGTATAGTTGATCAAAAATAAAAAAAGGAATAATTTTCAAAGTGAAGGCATCACAATTTATATTAATATGTTTATATCAAGGAAGATGTGAATATGTAATGAAATAATGTTTTATTTGTATCCATTAACCTTCAGTTGCAACATTTTATTAAATATACAGTTATAAGATTATAGTTTACAAACGTATTAAATGTTCAAAGTATAAATCTCTAGGGGAGATGCGCCCAGCACCACACACCTAAGCCTTTCTCAAAATTCAAAGAGAATGCAATGGAGAACAAGTATCGTGTTACTATTAATATGAAGCTAATAAGATACAGAAACAGCATTAGTAATGAACATTCATGAACGCGAGTCATATTGACTGTCAAAAACTACAGTATATCGTGATAACTGTGCATCTCAAAAAGTGTTTCCCAGTGCAGGACAGACGTAAATAAATACATGTTTCCAAATAAAGGAAAAGGAACTGCATGATAATCACAAGATAGTTATTATTATCATAATTATTGCATTTCTGAGATAAAAACAGAACACGGTAACATGATAACATATTTTTCAAAACATTCTCTAGAGATTATCATAACAAAATAAAAATGTCTTTGAACTAATGAAACATTTTTTTAAACACAGTGATCACATCTATAAAAATCAATGTTATCTTGCCCTGTACATTCAATATGTGTCCAACTCTTGCGCGATACACACTGAACCCAAGCCTCGTCTGTGATTTCTAAGCAAATGATACATTCTGTTAGAACACTTCAATCAACACTGGTTTTGATTCCAAAATTTAATTTTCTTTTAGTCTTCTAAGGTTCTTCGCTATTTCCAGTTTCTGTTGGCATAGAGTTAGAGCTAGGTTCTCTATTTATAGTTTTATTAATGCTAGTCTTACGTCCCTTTGCTATTGGTTTGTTCGTTTGTTTTCGTGCCTTTTTTGCAATATAAACTTATACAGAGTCGATGTTAATGTTTCAGCAATATATATTGCTGCTCCCAGGCTTATTGATCCTTACATCACATTCTTTATTGCTTGTTTCATATTTTTTTCTAACCATTTTCCTGTCTTTTTGGCATTCATGTTGACAGGAATGCCTATTGGCAACCGTTAATCTAATGTCAGTGCAAGTTTAGGGGATAAAAATATATCTTCGCGTATGGTACTGGGAAGATTGCTATCGTACGGTACTGAGCAACATACACGTACGTATATATAACGTTATAGCACGGCCCGATTCTTTTAAACCGACACTGTGTTTTGTATTAATGTAATCTACTTAATACCAAATAATATGAGTACAAATACTTACTTAGTTCTTCACCGGACAAGAGAACAACAATGTCAGTAAGTTATTAACAGTCCAGCTCCAGTTCACTATACGACTTCTCTGAACAATAACCTCTGATTCAACCATCAAAGAGGAGAGAAAACTTTCCGTTGGTAACAAAGAGAGTTGTTTGTCTAAATAAACACCAAGAGCTTCTACTGTCTATCGGCAACTACGAGATACTAACACCGTGCGGTACTGGGCACTGTGCGGTACTGGGCGCATCTCCCTTATAGGTTGTAATGAAAACGTAACACATGGCATTACGGTCTAAATTGGGCATGAGTCTACCACTCCTACATAAGCAAGGCAGAGGTAGGCGATCATTCAAACGATACGGGGAGGAGATATGGTTAGCACCTCTCATCCACAGCCTGAAAGTTGGCTTTCTAGACTAGGGTTCGCTACCTAGCGTGGCTCCTCATTTTCCTCATGATGCTGAGCGGGCAGTAGTCTTATACACGGGACTTAAAATCCACACACCCCAGAGGTGGGATCGATCCCGGATACATTCCGTAGCAGCGAATCAAAGCACAAGCTTCTAGCTCACTACGCCACGGCGCAGGACTATATGTTGTAATAAAAGTGTACAAATCGGTATCTGGTTCACTTAGTTATAAACAAGAGTATAATTCATGATAAATATAACTTAGGAATAAAAGATGTAACACAGAGAATTTTGAAAATTCTAACGCTTGATTACTATTTTGCTCGCATATTTGATAATTAAGAACTTACCGATTAGTGTGTAATGAAAACCAGTTAATAATCTTCATTTAAAAGAATAACAGATGCATAATTAGTGGAGCAAAACTGAACATTTTCGTTCTCTTTTCATCTGCATCCCTATCCGGTCTGAAGTGGAATTTTCTATTCATAAAGAGGAAGTATTTATAACATTCAAATCTGTAGCTGAAAAATCCATAAATATAAAGTATAAGGTCCATCAGGGTAGCGTGTTTCTCCCCCTTTACGCCGTTTTGCACTGTTTTTTTTCCCAGTTTAGAAAAGAAACGTTTAAGGTAAGGCTATACTGAAAATTTGCCGAAAATGTTGAAAATCATGTAATTTTCTTTTTTTGGCATTTTTTGTGGCTTAGGGTGTGTATTAATAGATGGCATGCTATTTTTACTACTTGCACCATTTTAGGCCATCATGTGACAATTTAAAGAGTTCTTTAACAATCGTTAAAGGTAACAATAATTACTTTAAAATTAATTTTCCGAGAAACTTTTTTCTAACACTTTTCAGTATAAAAAATGCCTCACGCGTCAAAGTTTTTCATTTAACTTGGTGAAACTTACAGGATAGTTCCATAATATGTATATAAGAAACTTTACAATCCCCTTTTTGTTAAACTTCATGTTTTGAAAATTGCATGGGGTTAAGGAATAAAAACGGTTGATATTTTCAAAATTTTGAGAGCTAACATATAGAATATTCCAAAAACTAAGAATGTGGGTCTTTTAAAATTGCTCTGCACTAGCCAAAAACAAAAATTTAACTTAAAATCTTATATTTTTTGACACGTAGAATATTTTTAATTTTTATAATATTTTCATAAAAGCAATTAATAATTAATGAACTATTTGGAGTAGCAACATAAAATTTTGCATGCAAGTTTAAAATTATATCCTAATTATGTGGCTAAATTTTCATAATGACAAGTTTATTATTATAGAACTTGGAATTTTTAGTGTAGCATTTACCTTAACTGTCAGATAGCATGATATTTTGTTCACCTGTAAACTTCTTTGGTTATAAATTTGTCCGTTTATTGATTTATTACAGCCTAAGTGTCTCACTCTTACAACATTGAGCAACTTGGATGAGGGAGAGTGTTATTTTTACTAGTTGCTACACCCTATGCAGATGCGCTGGAAAATAGCACACCAGTTGTAACATCTGCTCGTATTCGCCGGAACTGCTGCACTGACTGCCAAAACAGGAAGTTGACAAGGGGTGCATTGTGGTAGTAAAGAAAGGAATTCATGGATTAGATAAACCATCCCTGTATTCCTCTGGTGAGAAGCGGGCAGCTCGTTAAAGCCCAAGTCCAACTTGTTGGTCCACTGGTATCAAATGGAGTCCTCCGAATGTATGTTACCGCGGATCCACACCACTTCTTATCTTAAAGGTTAAATATTCTTTGTAATCATATATACCTATTAAAGTATTAACTATTAGCCACAGCTACAGGTGATACTAGATTCAGGTTTGTCATTCAACTATTTCTCAACATTAAAATAATTTAGATAAAAGTATATTGTTGTATAAATGATTTCTGGGTAGCAATGAAATTAAATTATTCCAGACAGATAAAGTAATATGACGGTTATTTGTGAGTCCTTTCTGCAAGCTGTGTTTTCAGAAACAGACTTGCTTGAACGGTGAATAGAATTGCAATGCAAAATGTGTAATTATAACATATTGAAGTCATATAAATGTACAATAAGAGAAAGTTGGTTGACCTTAACACTGAGCATGATTAAATACGTACAATCTTTGTTTTAAAAGTTGTTCCCTTGAATATTTTAAACCTAGTTATTCACACAAATCGTTACTAAGTTGCTATGAATATAGACCTTTTCGTGCCTTCACATATTATTTTTCGTCTTTAGAAAATAGTTAAGAGTGAATTACATCTACGATATTTCTTTATTCCCAATGTAACTATGAGGCACTATGTATTAAATGCATTACTATATATTTCTGTCGATTAGCATAAGAATAAAATTAAAATTAACTTTTTAATGAATGGATAGAGGCAATAAAATTAAATATACCAGGAAGTTTCATAGTAATTGCCTCAATAACGTCTGAGCTATAAGATAATAAATTCACATAACATTAAAACAAATCGTGTTGCCATTCATTTGAAGTCTCGTATTTTTAACCTAACAAGGTATAGTGTATTGAGGAAGTAAAAGACCGCCATAGGACATCCTATAGATTTTTTAAAGGGGACACATTTATAAACCATTACTATAGGTATCGTAAATAAAAAGCTTTCTAGTTCCAATATGAAAGTTTAAATGTACAGAATTACAAAAACAATAACATACATGTATAAAATGTTTAATAATTTATGTTTCTTTCAATACAGTTTCTGGATCTGGGATCTACAGTTTCCTTTAACAGTTATGACGTTATGCCCACACAAATATGTACATGCACAAGCACAAAGAACGGACAATCTGATGCACGCCTTATTATTAAGGATTACATTATGTAATTGTTATTCATGTACAAATTCATGATCTCCGTAGCCCTGACTTACAAAATCGTGACCTCCATCCGAATGACCACCGAAGTCGTATCCTCCATCATGTCCCTTGATGTATACAGGAACATTCTTCTCCACCACGACGGGCACCTTTACGGGATAAGGTTCAGGAACATGTACCTTTACAGGATAAGGTTTAGGGACAGGGACTGGATGTGGTACTGGTACAGGTACCTTCACTGGTACCTTCACAGGATATGGGACAGTCTTCTCTACAGGATATGGTACTTTTCTCTCCACGTACACTGGATAGGGTTTGGGTACATGTACAGGATACGGCTTCTCCACGTATACAGGAACAGGTACCTTCACAGGATATGGTACTTTGTTCTCTACGTGGACGGGATAGGGATGTGGTACAGGGACTTTGACTTCCTTGGTTATGGTGATGGACTTCACGTGATGAGATTCTCCACCATAGCCAACTTCATCATGTGCAAATCTGCCATAGCTGCTTACTTCATGTCCAAAGTCACCGTAGCTATTTCCTCCAAGTACTAAATCACCTTCGGTTTCAAATCCGCCATAACCGAAATCGTGCAGACCTCTCTTGTGGTTCTTCTTCTCCTCCACTTTTTCTTTCTCTTCTGCTGATGCAGACGCCACAAACAAGTAGAGTAATACCTATAAAATTTTTCCTTTATGACATAAAACACAACTAAAGAATGTTTATAATTACAACTGTATCTACTCCATAGGTTAATTTTAGAACTGATATAAGTAATGAAACCATTTTTATTATTATATTTCATTACGAAACTCTGATATATTACTTCTTGTTTGTTGGAGAAATGTTATAAACGTATTAATTTGCTCCCTGTTTGCTTGTATATTTATGTTATACATTTATCTAATTTTTTGCAGCTGTTTGCAATAGAACATTATTTATTTTAAAATTCAATGTTTCGAAATTCCATTACAGTGGCTTAATCGCCTCAAGATGTGTGCTCTTTGTGCCTAAACTTCAGTGTTGAAATAGTTCATTTGAAAACCAGTAATTACACAATTACTCTGGAAAATTCATTTTTCTTTTATATTCATGTATGTTACTTTGTCGATAGCCCGAGTCATGTATCTGCCTTAGGGTGTAGTAACATTTAAAACGTCCCTTGTGCTGAAATTGACAATATGAGTTTAGTAATGAAAGCATATGATCTGCTGCGTAAGGAATAATTACACATTATGTGTATGTGTAGAAATTTGTGGCATCTACATTTAATCCGAGGAATATGGGTTAAAGTAGCTACTTTATATAAATATAAGGTGTATTGCTTTTAAGAGAAATGTATCCTAGGTCATTCATGAATACTGCATTCGTTTAATTATATTTTAATCCTTGAAGAACAACTATGTTTTTAGGTAAAGGATTTATCACAATGATCGCTTTTAAGAAAGGAGGTTCTCAACGTGCTGCTCATAATTGTCTAAGCTCCCTTAAGCCTCTTTTATTTTTTTAAAAGTTCACGGTTATGCCTGCTTGACGGTGCTTACATTTTATAAAATATTTTAAATGGTATTCAAGGAATGTACTGCAAATAATGTAAAATATAACGATTTGAGCAAGTAGCAAACATATTATCTTCTGATGTTAAGGTGTTTAAATTGCATTCGGGCGATGGCGAGTAAAAATCTAAAATAAAATTAAAATACAAAAAAAAAAAAAAAAAAAGATTGAAGAAATGATCTGCCAATAAGAGAATAGTCCATGAATGGCAAATAAGTAAGTTAACATTCGGTGAGGGGTGCTTTTCGATACATGAAGTTCACTTACTTAAAAATCTAGCAGTGTTTCTACAATATTTTGTGATATTGTGTATTCGTTTATAAGAGAAAAAAGATTGTTAGGGATTAAATAACATTTTGACATAAGTTAATTTTGTATTTTACATATCTGAGTTATAAAATTAAAATTGATATACTTACTAAGATCCTCATTTTTTAACCGTGGAAACCAAACTGTAACTCGTTTGACTTCATCAGCCGTTTTATAAGGGACATGGTAGTTGATAGAGGCTTTCGTTTTCAGGATCGTCAGGTGCCATGAGTTTCTCATTACGTTATGCAACATATCAACTAATGAGTGAATGAAAGTGCCTCGTGGTATATAAAGCCAACTACACTTCAGTGTTTATCACAATTACTCTCAAGAGCAAACATGAAGGTTCTGGTACGTAACACACTAGGAACTGTTCTTTTTATGTGAGATCGTCCATGTTTACTTTATAGTTATTTAAAAAACTTTAAATTTGTTTCAAATTGTCTTTAATGACTCAATTACTTTTTCAGGTATGTGTTGCCCTACTGGCTGCCGCTGTTTTGGCTGAAGAAAAGGAGAAGAAAACTGAGAAGAGAGGTCTCCAAGATTTGGGTTACGGAGGTTTCGGGCATGGAGGGGATGATTATGGCAGCTTTGTGCATGGTGGAGGTATTTATGGTGACTTTGGACATGGAGGAAGTGGTTATGGTGGTTTTGGATATGAAGGGGCTGGTTTTGGTGGAGAATCTCATCAAGTGAAAGCCATCACCATAACCAAGGAAGTCAAAGTCCCTGTACCACATCCTTATCCCGTCCACATAGAGAAGAAGGTACCATATCCTGTGAAGGTACCTGTTCCTGTACATGTGGAGAAGCCTTATCCTGTACATGTACCCAAACCCTATCCTGTGTACGTGGAGAAGAAGGTACCATATCCTGTAGAGAAGGCTGTACCATATCCTGTGAAGGTACCAGTGAAGGTACCTGTACAAGTACCACATCCAGTCCCAGTCCCTAAACCTTATCCTGTAAAGGTACATGTCCCTGAACCTTATCCCGTGAAGGTGCCTGTCGTGGTGGAGAAGAAGGTTCCTGTATACATCAAGGGACATGATGGAAGACACGACTTTGGTGGTTATTCCTTTGGAGGTCACAGTTTTGGAGAACATGGCTTTGGATATGATCATTAATCTCTGTACGTTTTTAAGGAATTAAATTATTTTCTAAATACACTAATGTATTACTTTTTACCCCTTGCAGCTGAATAAATAGAAAACTCTCTATTGCGCAATATATTTTGCTGCTTTAATAGAATAAAAATTTTATATGGCTTTTCAGTAGAGCCATGCATATTATATAAGTAGGTAAATGACATTGTTAGTGTAATGCTGGGAGTAGGATTTTTATCTCTTCATATTTTAACACACATTTTAATTGCCATTTGAAAAAAGGAGGAGAGTAAGCAACTGTGTTTATATATAAACACACACACACACACACACACACACACACACACACACACACACACACACACACACACACACACACACAAACGCACACACGCCCGCCTTGGTAGCGTGGTGGTAGCATGTCTGCCTCACGTTCAAGAGCTCCTGAATTCGAATCTCGGTCAGGGTGAGTTACCTGGATAAGGCTTTTCCCGGGGTTTTCCATTATCCTATAAATACAAATGTCGGGTAACTCTACGCTCCATGGACCCTGGACTCATTTGAGCATCATTTCATCCATTCCATTCATCGTCCGATATGACTTAACGTTGGAGGACGTAATGTGTGCGTGTGTGTGTTTGTGTGTATGTGTGTGTGTGTGTGTGTGTGTGTGTGTGTGTGTGTGTGTGTGTGTGTGTGTGTGTGTGTGTGTGTGTGTGTGTGTGTGTGAAGGAACGACACGCTCTTAGTTGCTCACATCATGATATATGGTTCATATAAAAATAAACAGTATCAGAATAACTTAGGGTTAATACATTATTATAACTTTTGAAATGCAGAAACAGTTGGTTTTAGAGTAGAAGAATATGGGATAAAGATAAGGATACCACCTTCCCCTGTCTCCCATGATCCACTCCAACAACAAGCCGTGCTGCGAGAAACTCTCTGTTAACAAATTCATGTTTGATCCTTCATTCCACATATTGGCGACGAAGAAGATGTTTACAACTGTTTTCAAGGTATTGTGTACTTTATTTAACGTTAGACACTTTGTTTTTAAGGTTTAGTTAAGCATAAACCCATTCAGAATTCGGGGCCTTGAAGCGGCATAACATGAATTTCGAATACGCACTTCTGTGCATATAAACTGGCATTCATCGCATTGGTACTTTAGAGAAAGCTCTAGATGACTATGCAAGTAAATCCCTCAATCCCGTGGTATATATTTTAAATATAACTATACATATAACTTTTATATATAAACTGTAAACACTGGCTGATTATTAATTTGGAGTCAAATATTTTCTACCCGCTATACCTTTTCTTCTTTTCGAACCTTTCAAATGTTTGGACTGGGTGCTGTTTGGACTGAATTAATAAAATTGAGTAAATGTGGGTGAGTTATAGAAAGTTAAGCGTTACAACTTCTGGTTCGTTCTAAGATCTGAGTAGTAATGGACAATAACTTCAACTAGGCATACTGGAACGAACTGACAGGTCAATTCTGTGATATAAAGAATCAATTGCCGGTTTAATGGCATCCTGTCATATGAATTTATTTTTTGTATGTTTGAATACATGACCTATAAATAGAAACTTCATGATTCTGTTGGAGAAATTTTAAATTCCAAAAGTCTTAATTAATCTCATATAGTAGCTTTTTATAATAAATTTGTTTCATGGTTTTTAATCTATCTGATTTGCCTACCCAAAATTTTTTATTCATTTTTCCACCAGCTCTCTGAGCGAGTTAAAGCAATAAGAATTTTTTTTAAATGTTGCAAATATGCGCTATATGAAATTTCATGTCGGTTTTCACTCTTGAAGGACGAATCCTGAAAATCGTTTAGTCTTCTTTTATTCACATAATAATGTAAATATGGTGCCATGTCCGTTCATTAAGAGCTTTCAGCCTCACATTAGTGTTATGAATGTGTTAACGTTCTGCACCTTTTAGTATGGATCATTTTGGTATAACGTATTGTAGTAAACATTCAATTTTCGTTAGGTATTCATATATTTTAGGATTAGTTATTTACCATACATATTATCGAGAAGAAAAGCGCTTTAGAAAAAGCAGGATGCCTTTCATTTGCTTAAATAAATAGGATTTCAGAATCCTATTTAAAATACATCGTTTACTTTTTATTTTATATATAAGATTCCGTAATTGCTATTTCAAAAGCAATCATTGTGCAATAAAGCTACCTCATAGGTAGCTTGATTAGCCTGAAGGAGATAAAAGAACAAGATTTCCAAAGCACACTTTGTTGAAAAATTGGAAAGAATGTCCTGTGAATGCAACACACCAGATTTGCTTTTGACTTACTTTGCTCAGAGATAGACAAAGCTACTAATAAAAATATTCGGTTGAATGCAATTAAAACATTTTTTAAATATCGAGTGTTAAGCTGAATGGAACACTCCCTCTACTCATAGGCACTAAGTGAAGCTTTCTCACTCCTTCTGGCTCGCACTGCGAGTCAGTCCCAACTATCACCTGGAATGCGCGGATGCTTTAGGCGGTACCGCTGCACTTTTCTCCCTTCCAATTCGGTGGAGGTTTTTTAGTGGTGTATGACCCTTGAGGTGAAGCCCACATACCCCACTGTGCCCTCCAACACAGTGGGAGTCCATAGATGGATATTTCCTCCATTCGAAAAAAGAAAAGAAAAAAAGAGAGCTATTCGTTACCTCCGGGTACAATGCCTTAATTTTTTTCTGTGGTAAAGGAAAGTAACCTTACATACTGTTCGCCCATACCGAAATCTACCTGGTAGTCCGAAAGATGTGACATCCACTCATGTAGAAATGAATCATCAATTAAATGCTTTTCACGCGTTTTCCACAAGCTTTCGTTGTTTGAATAGATGCTAAAAATTAGCCTAGTTTATGTCCAAACCGACCAGAGTAGACTGACATGCAGAAGTTTTGATGAAGAATTTTTTAGTAAAGCTGTAGTATGGAATTTAATTTTGGTACATGACAGCAAAGTAGTATATAAATATACTCATTAATTAAACATTAATTAATGGAATGATGCAGGAATCAGGAGGGATCTTGTTATTATTTAATACAAAGATGGGCTGTGAAAACTTCCTTAGATTGTTTTGACGAATGTCAGGTAACTCCAAGCTCCATGGACCCCGGGCCCATTTGAGTATCATTTCATCCATTTCATTTATCGTCCAATATGACTAAAGGTTGGAGGACGTAAATTAAAAAAAAAAGTTAAAAAAAAAATTAGATTGTTCTTTATGAGACTCCTTAAATTACGCCAATGATAATTACTGCCAATGGCAGGTAAATATACAAGGTCAGAGACTAAGTAAAATACTCTATAAGTGAATTGCTGTTTACGTAATTATTTTTAAGTTTCTATTGTAATAATTTAAGATGAATTCACATCACACCAAAGGCTTTTCATGCACGTTTCGTATTGATTACTTCATCTTGCAGGGATGCTAAAAGACAATTTATAGCACAATTCCCAGGTGTGCATCTTACAAGCATAGAGACCTGCAAAAATCTGTAAATAAATTAGGAAAACAGTTCTATTCCCGATAAGAAGCTAATGATTCAACGAAGCATAGTTCCTGAGGATAAATTGGACCAAGATAGGGAACATTAATGTATGCTTTAGGAAATCACTGCGAGGATTTTCCGAGGAAACTGTATTTTCAAGAATCTGAATGTGAAAAGCTACAACACTATTACATTAAAGCCATGTTCACTAATATAGCTGCTGCAATTTTGTACCAAATTGGGAGTTCTACAAAGGGTTTCAGTTTTATTCGATTTATAAATAATTTTATCATTTTTGAGGTAGATACTGATTAAGAGTTAAATGTTGACACTAATGGTGCAGGATACTGCTGTATGTTGATTCAGATTAACTTAAGTAACAAGTACGAGAAACTTTCTAAAAGTTGTTGCCTGAATAATGATTGCAATGATAGTAATTGTGAATTATTGTGCTACATATAGTGCACTGCAAAATTTCAGGCTCGTACTTGTCAGACGATCGTGTAACCAAATAGTTTTAACATTTTATACAATGTGAGTTAAACTGAAATACGTACGAGTGTTTAGTTTTGAAATAAAAGGAAAACAGAAGAAACCAGAAGAAGGAAGTTAGATTAGATTGAAACAGATATTTCAATCTTGTTTGACAAACTAGGCTTATGATTGCACATGTGTAGAAGATGATGCGATCGCAGGGGTCTCAAAATTATTACGGCGGTCAAAAATTCAGCCAACTCTATGTTCACTGATTGATTATACAGGAATTTTCTGACATTACAAGGACCTCGATGAAGGCTTCCTACTAAATTTTACACTAAGTTTTTGTATGAAAGATTTCTGTGCTTGATAGTGAAAATTGCGGACCAAAACGTATTCCTAGGTCCAGGTATGTCTCAAGAGTTTGTTTAAATGCAGCTCCAGGGGTTTTATAAAACTTTATTAAACTAAAAGAACAATGGGTTCATAAATGTACTCTAGAGTAAAGGACCGGTTAGTTATGGTTGGTAGCAGGTGAAAGACTACAAAGGGAATCAAGTCTGGCTACATCTGAGTAACTCACGAGTACTGTTTTCTGGAGTTCTCATGGCTTGCTGCTCGCTCCTTATTTACCTCCAGAAGGGAAGAAATATCTCTTGGGGGTATTATGCCTCACCAACCAACTGAATGACGCTATTCAATCTATATGTTCATGGCTCACGTGAAGGTGAATTCATTTTCATTACCATGATGCACCTTCAAATATCGGGGTTTGTTGCTGCATAGTTGCACGACTTGCTTATAAGTGAATGTTCCCAGCGATTGCATTTTGTTTCCAAATCTGAAGAAGTAACTGGTGGTTGAAGAATCACATCATACGAGCAGATTGAAGTTGAGACAGATTTTTATTTTTTACAACTGGACAAGTTGTGTTACTGTAAATATTATAGGTGACAATGTAGAAGATAACTAAGTAGGCTGAAAAAAAATCTTCTTGGAATAAGGTTGAACTTTTAGACTATCTCTCATATATTAATTGACAGTAGAATTGTAGTAAATCCCGCGCCGTGGCGCAGTGGGCTAAGGCAGCATGTCTTGGTCCCTGGCCAGGGATAGCGACCCGGTTTCGATCCCACACATGTGTTCTTTTTTAATTTACTTCCTCCAACTTTAAGTCATATCGGACGGTGAATGAATTGGGTGAAATGATGCTCAAATGAGTCCAGGGTCCGTGGAGCTTAGAGTTACCCAACATTCATCTTGAAGGATAAGGGAAAATCCAGGAAAAACCTTATCCAGGTAACTCACTCTGACCGAGATTCGAACTCGGGACCTCCTGAACGTGAGGCAGACATGCTACCATCTTCGCTACCGAGGCGGGCCCCAACAGTGTGGTGGGGAATTTAAGTACGGGGTTTAGGACCGGTGCTCACTCAACATTATGAGGAAAGTGAGGAGCTTACGATAGGTAAGCGGCCCTGGTCATGGAAACCAACATTCCGGCTCGGGGATGCCGAGATGCTGACCACATTTGCTCCCCGTATCGGTTTGTTTGGATTATCGCCCACCTCTGCCGTGCGTAAGTGGGCGTGAGGCCGGTAGTCGAGTTGTAGGCTCAGGCCCACTTGGGCTTGTTACGCCATGGGTAACGTTTATAGTTGTAGTAAATATTATTTTTGAAGTAATTACTCGATAATTTGATCTTGTTCGGATATGTTTGCGAGTGCCTTTTCTACTGTAAATACCCATGCTTCCAAAGGAATTTGTTCTAAGAAGAACAATATTATTACAGCAATATATAACTGAAAGGTATATGACCTATTATAAAACATTCGACTCCCGTAAAAAT
Organism: Mantis religiosa; assembly: GCA_030765055.1. Classification (NCBI taxonomy): domain Eukaryota; kingdom Metazoa; phylum Arthropoda; class Insecta; order Mantodea; family Mantidae; genus Mantis; species Mantis religiosa. The sequence continues at coordinate 82,584,582 of CM060951.1, forward strand.
ATTGGATAATTCCTTTATAACTCAGGTGCCAGCAGTGCAGCGAGGTTTCGATGTGTAGCTTATAAATTGCATTTTTCCAGTCCAATTTCTGGTGAAGCTGTAATCTACAGGAGTGTCAAAGATTAGTGTTGATTTGGCTAGCACAGCATAACCTACAAAATACAACAAAGGTAGTAAGCGAAGGTATTGACTAATTCATAAACTTTTGGTTTCTCTTACTGGTATGATTGCAGCGCTCTCAGTGACCAGCTATAGGGGTGTGGTTTTAGCCAAACAAGCCTCTATGAAATGAGAGAAGGATGCATACTTTTAGAGAAGAAAATATTAATACCTGCAGTGCAATTAGGATAACAAGCTGGGGTAAGAATAACACGTTTACACGCTATAAATTGCGCTAACATTGAGAAAAAGAGCACATTTATCCTTATGAGCTTATTTACCAGAAAAGTGTGTTAGGGTCATGCATAATCTAAAAGCAAGAGAATCTTGCAGGGATACCTTTATAAATAAAAAATATAATCACCATCTACTCTCTGTATTGTGACGAGAGCGCTGAAACACCCTGTGAGCAGCTGGCAACGGAAGACAGGGGAGGCTCGGTTAGCCACGCCCTTCCCTCGTTTGTCTTATAGTGGTGACAGCCAGTGGTCGGAAAGAAACATAATTGTGCGTCTGTTTCTGCCCACCTGGTTCCAGAAATTACGGAGTCTGGAACATTCTCCTGGTCACTAGAAACCGGCGATATTCCTATAAAGAGGGTTACAGACAGACGGAGTTAGTCAGTCAGTTGTTGTGCTGTGTTGAGTTGGTCAATCAGTTGGTTAGTGAGTGTGAGCGAGAAGACAGTCGCAGTTCTTGGTGTAGGAGTTAGTCAGTGACGTGTTAATGAACGAAAGGATTGTGCAACGGAAGGCTGTACGAACTGTGTATGAGTATCGGAGTTTATGTAATCGCGAGTACAAGTGAAGTTGTAACGGTCGAACTGGTAAATTGTAATTGTGTGCAGCAAGTAATTTTGTGTAATTGGCAAGTGTTAAACTGTAAGTCGGTAGAAATAAAGGACATTGTTGAGTGGTGTAATTGGACTTTTTATTCCACGAACCCACAAAGTCACACTGGCGTCAGAAGTGGGATATAACACAAGTCACACTGGTGTCAGGAAGCGGGAAGATAACATCACCGAACATTACAACCATGGACGCGGCATTGGAAAATTTTTTGGAGAAGATGATGGAAATGAAGGCCGAACTAATCGGGAAGATGGAAGAAATGAAGGCCGAATTAACAACGGAAATAGAAGCGGCAAATAACAACCTGGCCGCAAAGATGGAAGAAATGCAGGCCGAATTAACAGAGAAGCTGGAGACTAGAAATAACCTGGCCGCGGAACTGAAACTAATCAGGACGGCTAGGGACAACATCGCCGAGAAGATGGAACAAGTGAAGGCCGAGTTAACTACGGAAATGAGAGCAGCGAATGACGGTCCGGCTACCGAAATGAAGGTGGCGAACGAGGCTTTCGCCGCAAAGTTCGAGGAACGGTTGGCCGACGTGAGGGATGACGTCACGAACCTGGGCAAGCGGAAGGGTCAAGTAGACGACCGCCTTAATGATTTAGAGGAAAAGGCCGACAACATCGCAAAACCCCTCACCCGCCTGACGGAGGAAAACCGGTCTTATGTGTGGACGGAGGACGCCGAAGACGCTTTCCAGCACCCGAAGGGGACCCTGTGCAGTGCTTCAATTTTGGGTTTCCCACAACCGGGTGGCGCCTTCATTGTGGACACCGACGCCAGCGACCATTGCATTGGAGGTGTCCTATCGCAGATCCAGGACGGCCACGAGCGCACAAGAGTGGAAGAGGAGGAGCGTGCCGCAGCAGTCCGAGTAGTTGTGGCAGTGCCTGCTGAAGGCTGGGATAGCGCAGGCCTGAGGAGGGAGCAGCTGGCGGACGCAGACTTGGGGCCACTCTTGAGGGAAGTGGACGCAGGGACGAGGCCAACCTGGGAGGACATCGCACCGAGGAGCGCCACCTACAAGTCGCACTGGGCCCAATGGGACTCGTTGAAGACCAGAGAGGGCGTGCTGTTCCGGGTATGGGAGTCAACCGATGGGAAGGCGCGGAGAGGACAGTTGGTACTTCCCCGGAGCAAGGTCCCGGAAGTCTTGGAGGAAGTGCACGCCGGTACTTCAGGAGGACACCTGGGAGCGAACCGAATGATTCACAAACTACGGCAGCGCTACTTCTGGCTCAGACTTCGGGCAGATGCTGGTGGTACACCTGGACCGCCTCGCACGCTACGATGGGGCTGTTCGAGACGAACAGCTTTGAGGAGGGAGCAGTGTGACGAGAGCGCTGAAACACCCTGTGAGCAGCTGGCAACGGAAGACAGGGGAGGCTCGGTTAGCCACGCCCTTCCCTCGTTTGTCTTATAGTGGTGACAGCCAGTGGTCGGAAAGAAACATAATTGTGCGTCTGTTTCTGCCCACCTGGTTCCAGAAATTACGGAGTCTGGAACATTCTCCTGGTCACTAGAAACCGGCGATATTCCTATAAAGAGGGTTACAGACAGACGGAGTTAGTCAGTCAGTTGTTGTGCTGTGTTGAGTTGGTCAATCAGTTGGTTAGTGAGTGTGAGCGAGAAGACAGTCGCAGTTCTTGGTGTAGGAGTTAGTCAGTGACGTGTTAATGAACGAAAGGATTGTGCAACGGAAGGCTGTACGAACTGTGTATGAGTATCGGAGTTTATGTAATCGCGAGTACAAGTGAAGTTGTAACGGTCGAACTGGTAAATTGTAATTGTGTGCAGCAAGTAATTTTGTGTAATTGGCAAGTGTTAAACTGTAAGTCGGTAGAAATAAAGGACATTGTTGAGTGGTGTAATTGGACTTTTTATTCCACGAACCCACAAAGTCACACTGGCGTCAGAAGTGGGATATAACACAAGTCACAGTATGCTTATACAGCTATAACGGTTTTTGTGTAAAAACAGTCAGGTGCATGAACATAACACCAGAACCAATATGAATTACTATAGATATAGTGTAATTAAAACTGTTACTCAAAAGGATGTACATATACTAGGAATTAAGCTTTAAAATAAACTGCCATCTGATATTTAATCAATAGCTAGCATCTCAAAACAGCAGTTTAAATGGAAGTTAAAGGCTTTCCTCATAAATAAATGTTTATATAACTTAAATGAATTATGACATTGTTGCTTTAATTATACTTGAAAGTGATAAATTCATCAAGCTGATTAAGGGATCATGTGTAGAATTAGTTTCTAATGCTGTAATTGACTATGTAAATTAGCTTCTAATGTTGTAATTAACTATGTTAATTGGTTTCTGTAAATTAGATTCTAATGTTGTAGAATTGACTATGTACAATTAGTATTAATGACGAAAAATTGACAATGTCAGAAATTGTAACCAACAATCTATTGACAATATTTATTTGCTTTATCTACTTCAGACATTTTTGGATCCGGTATCTGTTACTGTTTTTAGTCTTATGAAACTTTTTTTATTTATCTTTGTATCTTGAACTGATGTGTCCTATAACATATGTATTGTGTTTCAAAAGATGAAATACATACAAAAAAAAAAAGATACAAATGTCCATTTCCGAGAGATCCAGGGCTGCCTAAGACATTTTATCCCCCGCCTCGGTAGCGTATTGCATGTACCCCGCGTTCAAGAGGTACTGAGTTCGAATCTCGGTCAGGGTGAGTTAGCTGGATAAGGCTTTTTCCGGAGTTTTCTTTTAACCTAAAAGACGAATGTCTGATTAACTCTAAGCTCCATGGACCCTGGGGCCAATTGAGCATCATTTCACCTATTCCATTCGTCGTCCGATATGACTTAAAAATTTAAAGGACATAAATTACAAAAAATCATTCTATCTGTATTAAAACTGAAAATGTAATCATCAATGATCCAAATGTGACTTAGCCATATGTAAGAGTACTCCAAGCTGTTTAAAATGAAGGACTTCAGAAGCTATTGTCAGAAAATTTAAGACACTCATTTTAAATATTTTATTTGTTTCTTATGCTAGCTAAAATCGTTACAGAAATTAAGGATCAGCCTTTCTGCATGTAAAGGCTAATTTGACGTAGAGAAGGTTTATAGGATATCTTTGTATCGCATCTTGCGAATGATCTTACATACCAATTTAGTACTTTAGAACATAACATGTAAGAGTTATTACACACATGTCCGATTTCACCAACAGATGTTGAAATCCGCGTTAGCAAATATAACATAGCAATTGTCACAGCGTTAACAAAACTATTAAAATTGTTGCATTTCAGTAACTTGTTTTCTGAAAATGTTAACAAGCAACGTGTTAGCGCTGAGAGACTTCTAAGTATTACAGATATAGAAGGCTGAGGATGAACTTTATTATTTTCTGATCGCCTTTATTTTTATTTTCGTTTACACACAGATGAAAGAATGGCGATGAACAAAATCAGAACAGAAGGTATGGGACATTTTCTCATCATTCGAGAAAGAAGTATTAGTTGGATTAGTAACTAAATATAAGTATTTTGTGGAAAATAGGAGGGCGCATGCAATAAATGTGAAAGAGAAGAATGTGACGTGGGAAAAAATTGGAAATGGGTTTAATTCGAATGAAATTGTAACAGTCAGAAGTACGAAGCAACTACGTCAATATTACGTAAATTTAAAACGAGGTGCAAACGAGGACAGAAGTGATGAGAGAGTGTGTGTTGTGTGTGCATTTATGATTTACGTCCTCAAACGTTGTCATATCGGACGATTAATGAAAATGAGTGAAATGATGCTCAAATACGCTCACTTTCTTCTCGGGCAGTCAGCCAGGTGAAAAGATGATTAGATATCAACGTTTCGGGAGTGTGCATCTCTCCCATTATCAGGATATTTATAAAATGTTATAACCACAAACGAAACACTGGCCATAACACAACTATAAACAAAGACAAACCACTATTAAAATTCGCATTACTGAACAAAAGACTGTTTTCAGTAAATTAAATGCCAGGTCAGGATATGGCTTTGAGTATATAAAATTGTGTCAAAGAAACGTAACTACTTAACTTGATTATCAAGCTGTATTGATCTTTGCTTCTTAATTCGACGGATTTCAATTTTAAGGCCGGTTTCCAAGAGAAGCTGAACTGAAATCCAGCATCGCGATTAAGCGTGCTCCTTTCAGAGGAAATCGCCAAAAGCTTCCTTAATTCTTCGCTCCCAGTAACTGCTGCATATTGCCAATATGGTCGTTTCCCGAAAATTGGCTCTTATGGTCGTTATCAAAACAATGCTCTCCCAGCCCAGACTTCTCAGGTTGCATTAACGAATGCTCCGTTCATGTCCGATTATTCTAGTAGCGATAGTACTTCCGGTTTGTCCTATATATGGTGTCCCACATTCACAGGGAATGCGGTACACTACCGGAACTTGGAAGAGCAGTTTGTCTTTCACTGGTCTCAACAGATGTTTAATCTTCGGAGGTGGCTTGTGGATGGTCCTGATGTTGTATTTAGCGAGAATTCTGCTGATTCTGCTGGACAGATTGCCTTCGCAGAGAGCTCAGTTAAAAAGAATAAAATATAGAAACCATTGTGCCTGTGTCCTTAAATTACCTCACAGCTGCAAAATGTCGTCAAATGCCAATCTTATTATTTTAGATCAGTATAATGCACACATACCAAGACTTAAAGTAAATTTCATTATAGCAAAGTATGTTTTCACGTGAAGGTTTAATCGATTATTTTTATTTTGTGCAAAATGGCGCAAAAGATTTGGAGATGCGCTTACTTAAGATATTTACATGAACATGAAATCCGTATTCTGAATTTTCTATGAAAGATTTTTGTATATATTTTTAAAATAATTGAGCCATAAAGAATATACGAAAACTTAAGTACTACACAGAAATATCAAATCTCTTCCAGACACTCATTTACTAAGTTTATGGTATCGTCAGGCATTCCTGCAATATCCTTTATTGCTGTTTTGAACTGTTATTTCCAACTCCACTTTCTGTGCTGTTTCTATTCAGTTCTTTTTCCTGGTAGTGTCATGGAATTTCAATGCCAGCGTATACCGATTTACCTTTAAATACCTGACTCTCGAATTCGTTCCCTATATCGCTCTTGTAATTACACTGAAATGTATAATGAGCTTACTCTTAATTTTAAAAGTATGATTGAAAAAGTTAATTTCAATATCCATGAAACATGTAACAAACTTTAGGAGGAATAGGCTGTAGAAGTTGGTAGAGAAAGACATGTGAATGGAACCAGACTTTTTTCTCTATTAGAACTTCCCCGCAGCTCGCAAAGGAACATAATTCTAATTTTTGAAAAACAAACCAGATAGGGAAAGGAGAAATAAAGGGAGATGGGAAAAGGCACAGCTGCGTTATAACTGCTATTTACAATACAAATAACCGCTGTTTAAAGGTTCGTTTAATCAAATGCCAATGTCATGTTGCTTTACGTTTTATTGATTGTTCCTTTCATTTTGATTTGTCTTTCCCTCTTTGTTTATTTACTAATTAATTTAGAGAATGTTATTAGTATGCAAAAAGCTAACCTTTTTAATCACACACGATGTTACTGTCTGTATTAGTCAGGTTTCTTTAGCAATTGTTCTTTCTTGCCATTCCTTACCAATGCAGCATTTTAAATGCGCTACTGCAAAAATATTTTCATAAAGAACTTTGAAACCAATACGTTGAGCTTTAAATCCTGGGTATTTTGTTAATTTATAATAATCTCTTTGGTCTGAAGGATGTAAATATTTAACTGTTCCTAACATCGTAAAAATCTTTGAGAGTTAAAATCTTTAACATTTTAAACGTCCAGGTTAAACAATAACTGCAAGGATAATCATAACAAAGCTTTATTTTATATTACATATTTAGTCATTACTGTATATATTACAATAAGCTCCTCCCTGTACGAAATACCACAACAGCCTCCTCCAGATCCAGAATTATTCACTCATTGCTCGAAATTGTCGAAATCACCTTCAAGTGTAAAGAACCCGTAAACCAAGTCTTCCAGTCCTCTCTTCTGAGACTTGTTTTCCTTCTCAGCCACAATGACCACAGTCAGAATGAAGAGACAACCCTGGAATCAGGCAATCGGCCCCTTTATGTCAAAGTAACATTTGAATTCGAATAAATTACATTTGTTCTGTGATAAATCTAAAATTAATTCGACGTGAATATTATTTGTATTGAATATAAGCTCAGTGCCACATAATTCTATAAAAGACAAAAACTATAAATTAGCAAGATTGATGGAAATGCTAAAAAAAGAATGGAAACTTGTTGCTAGGAAGTTCGTATTTCTAAAGATGAAATGAATCATTACCAGTACTGGCGTTATATTTTACATAATACGTAGCAATAATGTAGCCTACTTGCGTACTGTCTTCTAAACACAAGTTTACCTTCCATTAGGCAACACAGGTATGATTCAGGAGAGGCACATTACAAGGTGAAGCAAGCCTTGTATTTTGTATATTTAAATTCTATATTTTGCAATAAATTCAAAATGTAGAAATTGAGTTTCACTTTTGATAGATTATTATAATTACCATTGTTGTTTTATTTATTATTTTTAAAACTAAAATCTCCAATCTCTTGCATTCAATGACTTATCTACTTTGTTATAAAATATTCTTATTGAAATATACTGCTCTATAGGAACTGTGAAATTTACAATGTGACGATTTATTGAAGGACAAATATACACACAAGAAAGACTTAGGTGATTTAAAAGAATGTCCCCGAAACCAGATATCCGATGTTTATGCACACAGTGTATGTTTGGCTCTACATATGTGTGCGGACATTTTATTTCTGTTGTGAAATTAGCTAAGTCCAAACCCGAAGTACCTTGTCGGATCACGATCTAACATGCAGGCTTCGATTAAAAATGTCCCAGACATTACCTCCTGACGATAAACTAGCTAAAGAAAAACGAAACAAGGTGTCGGAAAATGTCCACGTAATTTTGTTCTGAATGGGCCCCCCTCTAATTTGAAGAGAAAATTAGTTTATGTTTTATTTCATTTCCTTTATAACATGGCTGACCTTCAGATGAAATACGAATTGAATTTTTATAAACTGTGATCAATTGTGTAATGAAAGCACTCAGCATTAATATTACAACGCCCAAGATGTAAGTTGTACGTATTATTAATAACCGATAAGTTTCCTCTCTTTCCCACACTGTTGAAACCCCAAAACATCAAACTATTTCCTTCCTCTTGGGCAGTAGAAATCAACACGGTGACGTCACACGCTAACCTGCCTTTCGTTCGGGGCCATATTTGGCGGTTAGAGCTGATGGAGCGGACGTTACACCGCCACTATCTGTCTTACCCTGTGTTACACTCTTATGCTCAGTAAAATAAAAATACCATATTAGCTCTAGGACGTCTAATTAATATCTTTAACATAACAAAATTGTAACATTTATCTATATAAATTTTGCTGCTTCAACATTTAGAACTGCAGGGGAATACTTTCTGGTGTCATTTGGTGGTAATCATTCTAATCTTTCTTTCTTAGAATAGCGATTTCTGGATACTTAGGTATATTCAGTACTTACAGTGTCTATGAGCTATGTTTAACTTAAGCGCAAATGTAAATCTCTCAGAAAAGGAAGATACTGAAACCTATTTCGAAAGAGCTAATTTCACCAACTTATTATTTCTGAAATAAATGCTCTTGAACCTATTTTGGTAGCAAATAATGAACTATTTCAATTCTAAGCGGTACTATTTATAGTAAGGTTATAGTATTTCTACAATCTTTTCAGAGAACTCAAATAAAGTTGATCTTCAGCTCCTGACTGTTGACAGTACAACGTCAAACTAGAAAAAGTCCCCAGTGTATTAAGGAGGAAGTTAAGGTTGGTAATGAAGTGTGTAGCTCTGCCCTCCATAACTGCAAGCTAGCTACCTCTTTGTATAACCAGTCATTTGAAATACAAAGTGCCTAATCGTAATGGATGTGGGTCGATCCTGAGAATAATTGGTTGATGTACCTTTTATTTGGATCACTTTAAGATAAAATTAATCATGATAGAATTTTAAGATTTACAGCCGTTTATATAAGTTCAACTCTGATCAATATGATCAGAACATCTTATTGTGCAACAATTAGTCAAAGACCACCGTGATAATAATGATATTAATGACAATAATGATAATAATAATGATAATAATAATGATAATAATAATGATAATAATAATAATAATAATAATAATAATAATAATAATAATAATAATAATAATAATAATAATAATAATAATAATAATAATAATAATAATAATAATAATAATAATAATAATAATAATAATAATAATAATAATAATAATAATAATAATAATAATAATAATAATAATAATCATAATCATAATCATCATAATCATAATAATCATAATCATAATCATAATCATAATCATAATCATAATCATAATAATAATAATAATAATAATAATAATAATAATAATAATAATAATAATAATAATAATAATAATAATAATAATAATAATAATAATAATAATAATAATAATAATAATAATAATAATAATAATAATAATAATAATAATAATAATAATAATAATAATAATAATAATAATAATAATAATAATAATAATAATAATAATAATAATAATAATAATAATAATAATAATAATAATAATAATAATAATAATAATAATAATAATAATAATAATAATAATAATAATAATAATAATAATAATAATAATAATAATAATAATAATAATAATAATAATAATAATAATAATAATAATAATAATAATAATAATAATAATAATAATAATAATAATAATAATAATAATAATAATAATAATAATAATAATAATAATAATAATAATAATAATAATAATAATAATAATAATAATAATAATAATAATAATAATAATAATAATAATAATAATAATAATAATAATAATAATAATAATAATAATAATAATAATAATAATAATAATAATAATAGTAATAATAATAATAATAATAATAATAATAATAATAATAATAATAATAATAATAATAATAATAATAATTATCTGTAAACAAATCGTGAATTCCAGGATATTATTGTATAAAATGCTTATTGAACAATCTAATTAAGGAAATGACAATACATATAAACAGTATTATACCGGCAGTCATATTTCAAATGTCTGTAATCGTTTTAGATTGCTTTTCAATGCTACTTCAGATGAAGCTATTGAGTAAAATATTACTGTAAACTTTATAACAGTGGCTGAGCTGGTTTTTCAGCAAAATAGTGCTGTAACTTATTTTTAAACCCAATACTTCCTAATCAAGTTACAATAGGTATTTTTGGGAATCAGAAGGGAGTTCATTAAAAGACATTTCAGACCCCTCCTTCGCTTGCATTGAGTCATTTGTATCTTTGAATTTATTTCTGGTTGTTCATGGAGCTATATATTGGAAGCTGGTGCTTTTATTCCAATAAATATCAAAACCTAATGGAGTAAAACAATATTCTGATCACAAGTGTAAAGCTCAGTAGAGTTTCATTAAAAACCTCTTATCTGTCGCAAAGCTATCTTTGAACCTCTAAAGAATCCAGCCACTCGTTATACACATCAGCACCTTTACTGATCTAGATATGCGTTATACAACAACGGAAGTAGTGCAGTGTCTGGAACCACGCTATACAAAGAAAGCTGCTTCGTTAACAACTGCCGTATAAAAGGCCGCCATGGAGCTAACATTTCAGTTTACTCAGCACCTTCAGCCATGAAGATTTTGGTAAGCAATAAATAACACATAATTATCCTAGCATATTTTGTGTACGGTATTAAGTGCTAAAATAATAAGGTTAGTAACCACGGTTTAGTAATTTGATGTTATCTTTTGCAATTGATAAGAGCATTCGACACAATTAACATTGCACTATTATTAGGTTATTGTTCTGAAAGAGAGGAGACTTGTAACTTGATTAAATAAAATTGTATATGTATACAAATACATAAAACAAACTATTATTTTCAGACGTGTGTCATCCTATTGCTGGTCTCGGTTGTGGCTGAGAAAGAAGATAAAAAGACTGAGAAGAGAGGCCTGGAAGACTTGGGTTATGGAGCCTTTGGACATGATGGAAGCGATTTTAGTGTTGAACATAGCGGCCAAAGTACTGGTCACGAAATAAATGATTACGGCAGCTTTGAACATGGAGGGAGCAGTTATGGCAGCTTTGGATATGGTGGAAGTGGGTATGGTGGAGAATCTCATCACATAAAAGCCATCACCATAACTAAAGAAGTCAAAGTCCCTGTACCACATCCCTATCCCGTCCACGTAGAGAAGAAAGTACCATATCCTGTGAAGGTACATGTTCCTGTACACGTGGAGAAGCCCTATCCTGTACATGTACCCAAACCCTATCCAGTATACGTGGAGAAGAAAGTACCATATCCTGTAGAGAAGGCTGTACCATATCCTGTAAAGGTACCAGTGAAGGTACCTGTACCAGTACCACATCCAGTCCCTGTCCCTAAACCTTATCCTGTAAAGGTACATGTCCCTGAACCTTATCCCGTGAAGGTGCCCGTCGTAGTAGAGAAGAAGGTTCCTGTTTACATCAAGGGACATGATGGAGGACACGACTTCAGTGGTCATTCCTTTGGGGGTCACAGTTTTGGAGGCTACGGTTTTGGACATGGTCATTAATGTACAGACACGTATTACTAAATAAAGTGATTTTGTTATAGTTACTTCTACCTTTTATGTACTGGCCTTCTTTAAATCTAAGAACTTTCACCCCACTCATCCGTTTTCTCTCCATTCTTCTTTCTCTCCTCCTTCTTGAGAAATGTTTACTATTATAATGAAAGTGAGTGTTTTTCCGCCTAGAAAATATAGCATCCAATGCGTTATCATTTATTCTATCCATATTAACACGGTTATTTTACATAATAACTTTATGTTTAAGGATAGATGGATAGGTATTTCTAAAATGCAAGTTAAGATAAACAAATGGAACCGAAATAGTCCTCACCTATATTTGCTATAATGTGAGTTCATCTAATTAGACTATTATTAAAGTGAACTGGTATTCTTATTACCCTCCATATCTCAGGGTTAATATTCACTTCATGAAATAAATGACAACACTTCTATACATATGTATCCAATATTATATAAAATAGTATGCAAAATATTTTGAATATGCATACGACGAAAATTTTATGCTGTACATTTATGCAAAACACAGGAGTGATGAAGAATTGTAAATCTAAAATTTTTCAACTATAATTAGATTTTTAGCTCACAGTCTTTCCAAATAATAAATAAAACCTTTCAGCGAATAGTATTAGCATCTATTTCAAAGCGATAAAACTGTAGCATTTACTTACGCTGTAGGTAAAGATTTATCCATAAATGCTATTTTTTTAATTTAGTAATGTCGATAGAAGAGATTAATAAATAATATTTGTGATTTCGTTGTGATTGGCAATATTGGTGCTTTCGGCCACTCCAAACAAAAATTACAGGGCGATAATATATATTTGTGTGTGTCTGTGTGTGTTCGTGTGTGTGCGTGTGCGTGTGTGAGGGATTTTTGCTCGTTTTACTTAATTTTGTTAAATATTTTAAAATTTAAGGTATTTTATAATTTGGTCAAGATTTTAAATCATTACTGGTTGTGTGTGAGTATGTGTAGTACAATTTTAAATATCACCCAATCTATTTGTTCATAGTTTCACATCCAAAGCTGCTATTCCTTCTGACAGGACTTGGTCAGTAAGAACAATTGGTGAGCTCTGCAGAAAATGTGTATAAACTCAAATCTGGTGAAGTTTATCTGCAAGTTATATACATAGATGGTAATGATGAATGCTTGAAAAACATAAGTAGAGCTAAAATATTGCAGCTAATTCCGTTTATAATGGCGCTGGCCGTCATTTATTAAATACTATAGAAGAATATTAAAAGAACGTGTCCAAACCTTTTAATGATCTAATTTTTCTTCATCTTTAGTTCTTGGCTACCTATTTTTAATAATTTTTATTTCTAGCGGGACATGTTAAACAAATAAATTTACTTTTCTCCATGGTCGACGCCTATGCGTGTCTTCAACGGGGGTTAACTTCGTGGCCTGGGAGAGCAAAATCTTAGTATTCATCTGCTTCAGTTGTATTTCATTGTAAACATATTTTAATGGAATCTGCAGTATGTAAAAATATATATGGTTTATGTATCAATTAACCATGAGATTAAAAGAAGTTAGGTACAAAGTTAAAAACTTTAATTGCATTAATCTAAAATATCACCCCTTCCAGTAGATGACTGTTATGTTGCTAAAGGGTAATTCTCAGTCTATTTATAGCATTTCCATATTTGGAGGCATAGAGACCCGAGATAAAACAGTCATTCCGCCAATGTTGTATTGTTTAAGTAAATATCAAGGAAGTTTTAATCCTTTATTACCCGGGCTGCACAATTATTAAGTATACACGATAGGACTTAGTGTAAAAATGCTTTAGATTATTACACGCAAACTGCCTAAAGACGGGCGTAAAGTAAACGAAAATAGTTAAGTCGTCATTCGGGTTTCAAAAGGTAATCCAGTAACGTCAATTAAGACAGCTGAGTTACATATTATAGTTATGTACATAAGAGTTACTTAATTTTCATATTAATGCACAGTACACGTTTTTATATAACCTTGCCAAAAATTACATGAAAATCTTAGGCTGGAATTTAATCTTATTTTAATGTACACAAAATTCTATATTATTTTCGAGCCAAAAGCGCAATACCGAATATTCTCTGAAATACTGTTTTGTAAGATAAATAATTAAAATGGTATGTTTTTCTTTAATAATGTAATTCTTGAGTTTAAATATATCTTGAATACTGTGAAGCGGTAAAAAATACCGTTTAGTACTTACGAGGGTGGTCTGAAAAGTTTTCAACCTCAACGTGAACATGGCAGCACTCGTATATGAAATCTAGTGAATTTGGTTGTCCATCTGTTAACAGTTAATCATCAAAGTTTCAACCATTTTTCACGCTCAGTTGTTGCGTAACAGTCGTTTAAGTGAGTTGATGTGATCGTTTTTATGAAAATGGAGAAAATAGAGTATCGAGCTTTCATTCAATACTTGTATTTGGAAGGCTATACGAGTACGGGAATCAAAGATGAGTTAGATTATGTGTATGGGGATTATAGATTATCATTAACCACCACGAAAGTTTGGGAAGCTGAACTTAAAAGTGGCCATAAGAGCTTGGGAGACGATGAAAGTTCGGGGGACATCCAAAATCTGCAACTACCAAAGAAATCATCGCCAAAGTTCACCAAATGGTGTTAGACGACTGCAGAATTAAAGTGAGAGAGATAGCAGAGACTATGAACATGTCAAAAGAACGTGTTTGTTACATATTAAATGAATATTTAGACATGAGAAAGCTGTCCGCGCGTTGGGTGCCGCATTTGCATAGGTCAGACCAAAAACGTGTTCGCCAACCCTCTGTTGGCACAGTTTAGGCACAATAAATCCGAGTTTTGGCGCCGATTAATTACTGTAAATGAAACTTGGAAACACTATTATTCGGCCGAAACAAAAACACAGTCCAAACAGTGGACTACATTGGGGGAACCAGCTCCAAAAAGCAAACACTGTTTTTTCGGCTGGGAAAGGGATGGCGACTGTTTTTTTTTTTTTTGGGATAGCCATGGAGTTATTTTTGATCCGTATTCTTCAAAAAGGAAAAACCATTACAGGAGCATACTACGCATCATTACTTGACAAGCTGAAGACAGAACTTGAGGAAAAACGGCCACATATGCAGAAAAAGGAAACTCTATTTCACCAAAAACGCACCGTCTCACAGCTCAGCGGTTGCAATGCCAAAAATCCAAGAATAACGGTTTGAACTGCTTGACCATCCACCTTTCTCACCAGATCCGACCACAAGCAACTTCCTTTTCTTCTCTCATCTGTAAATTATTGCGCTGGTCTAATGAAGAGGTTATCACCTTCGTGAACAATTATTTTGCAGAGAAAAACGCCGAATACTATTTGGACGGCTTACAGAGATGGGAGCATCGCTGGGAGAAGTGTGTAGAGTAACAAGGAGACTATGTTGGAAAAACAATTCTTGTATCTTTATTAGGTAGGAAAATGTTAACACCAACTTTGTATATAATAGTAATCATATTCTTTTGGAGAAGAGGGAAATACTCTGGCCATGTATCTCACCATAAAAATACCCCTTTCCGAAAGTAAGAAGTGTTGGCATATGTTCGGGAGGCAATTTTAACGACCCTGCATCACCCTTGGGCCTATTTAACAACTGTTTTGGTAAATATAAAGCTAAATATTGATCTCTTCAATCCTCAAGGGGAAATAGAGTTGAAAACTGTTTCAATGGGAGGTAATGTGGATAATTTTGAGGAAAAATAGCAAATTATAGTATAATAGCTCTTGAGGAAGAATGTTTAGTATGCTTTTAGGAAGCAGTTTTGAGGTTTTTCAGCACAAGACTTTCTACCAAACTGCAGGATTTCTTATTCTGTTCCCTGACATTATAGCTTTCTGCATTTTTTGGGTGGTTGGTAATTCAAGAACGGCCTCCTAGTGGGAGAAAAGTTTGAAAAACTTTGTAAATGAGGTAATATTGCGGATATTCAGTACAATGGAATAGTTGGATTGATATTTTTGACATCACTAAATCAAGAGAATTAAATAGCAATAAACGTTTAATGTTGTAATTTCATCAGCTTTAGAACAGTTCTGTTTTAAATGTTTGAGACTTTTAATAATAGAGTGTTCTTTGAGTGCGCTAGCGGTGTTCTACAAATAAAATTAGATAATGGGGGTTTCATATTCAGGCTAGACACTAGATTAATTGAAGTTTAATTGAAATATCGAGGTGGTCCTTTCACTGTCTTATGAGACCGTCACAGACCCTCACTTATTTCTCCATTTTTTTTCGCTGGAGAACAAATGACACCTCGCACATTTATTATGTCCATTAAAGTCTTAAATGTCACACTGCTTTCCCTGCGTCCAAATCCATTCTTCTATCTCCAAAGCCACATTGACATATTCAAAGTAGTCAAAATTACTTGTATTTCCGAATTCTTCTTAACCCAAATCTGCAAGTTCTCTTTTATTGTTTCCTCAGCCACAACGGCAATAGTCACCGGAATTAGACTGAAATGAGAATATCTTTATATGCAGGTAACATTTACATTCAATTATAACATTGGAAGGTATTATTAGCTTGATATAAATATTGGATGCATATTAAGATTAAAATAAAGCAGAACAAAGACAACTTCGTCCACATTTACTACTGTAAAATTACCTTTATTATAGCATTATCAATAATTCAAAATAGAATATGTCATTTTAAAACATACTTGAATAGTAAATAGAGGAAGTACTGTATTGAACCAAAAATTAGAAGGTACTGAAAATATATTTTGAGTCTCCAAGGCCCCCCCCCAAGAAAAAAGATAAAGCATCATTATAAAATGATCCGAGTATGCGTGCCCAATTCTTTCTCGTTGACCTATATGATTCAGTTGGTGAGGTGCTGATGAGTTTCGAACCTTTAAATACCTTTATTCCTTAGCTTACAGGTATTTTTAATGAACCACAATATGTTAATTTTTTTTATTTTACGTCCTTCAACTTTTTTTAAGTCATATTGGACGATGAATACAATGGGTGAAATGATGCCCAAATGGGCCCAGGATCCATGGAGGTAGAGTTATACGACATTCGCCTTTAAGAATAAGAGAAAACCCCGGAAAAACCTTATCCAGTAACTCACCCTGACCGAGATTGAAACTCGGGACTTCTTGAATCTCTGGCAAACATGCTACCACCTACGCTAACTAGGCGGTCGCTTTATTATTTATTAGAATAATAAATCACATATCTCCCACTCGATTTGATAAAGCATTTCTGCGAGATATTCCTTGCTGTATCCCTGAATTTTCAACACTTTCCATTCTCATCTAAATATACCGAGAATATAAGCTTTTAAGTAAGCAACTTCTGACAGTATTTTAATTTACTACTTGTATTTTAGATTTCATGTAAATTATAGGAGTTTAGATAGAAATGCGACTATTGATTTCTTCTCAATTTATGTTCATTTTTAACTCTATTCTGTTTTCTTCGTATTCTTGTACTAAGATTTGTAGAAGTATCGCTGTTTTTTGTTTGTTTGACAGGTTAAAAGTAAGAGAAAACTTAAATATATTTAGCTGGTCTGTAAGGTATAACTATTCACACTCGTTACTGGGGACATACCTTCAAATTAATGCTTATTAATGAGGATAAATGGAGGAACAAATAACACAGATTTCCACAACATTCTTTCGATTTATGCTGATGACAGTATGCACAGTCTTCGGTCTTGTATGCACAGTCTTCGGTCTTACTATACGTTAGAGTTATCCAAAATATTGTTGATGAATTTGGATGTTGATGCATATACTACTTAAAAGATCGAAACTTCACACTGCGTGCATCATGCATTTATTTTGAACTCCTACATGCCAAAAATAGCAGCTGGGATTTTGAGAAAAGCTGCAGGAAATATTCATATTGGATACCACACTAGTAAATTAGAAATAACCTTACATTTACAAGTGTTGCTTTCAACAAG
Organism: Mantis religiosa; assembly: GCA_030765055.1. NCBI lineage: Eukaryota > Metazoa > Arthropoda > Insecta > Mantodea > Mantidae > Mantis > Mantis religiosa. Next base: position 82,602,289 of record CM060951.1, read on the forward strand.
CTGTAGAGCATAAAATCTCCGTCCACTTTCTCGATTTTGTCAAATTACTGTTGTAAACTCCTTATAATAATACCATGGCACTTAGGGCTTCTGAGCGTAGATTGGTGCGTGTCAGCTAAATGTACAACGGGATCGCGAGTCCGAATCTGTTAGAGAAAGTTACCTGGATAAGGATTTTTCCAGGATTTTCCCTTATCCTGAACGATGAATGCCGGTTAACGCTAAGCTGTTTGGATACTGGGCTCACTTGAGCATCATTACATTCATCGTCCATATGATGACTTTGGAGGAAGTAAATTAAAAAAAGAAACCAAATGTTTGTACTGACGCAATTTTATAAAACTAAATATATTTCAAATATCTTTTCCATATTTGTAACTGGAAGCGCAAGTACTTTATAACCTCTATTCGCTTGAATACTATTTGAAATAATGTTATATTCATCATTAATGTAACGTTATCAATAAATAATAATAATAATAATAATAATAATAATAATAATAATAATAATAATAATAATAATAATAATAATAATAATAATAATAATAATAATAATAATAATAATAATAATAATAATAATAATAATAATAATAATAATAATAATAATAATAATAATAATAATAATAATAATAATAATAATAATAATAATAATAATAATAATAATAATAATAATAATAATAATAATAATAATAATAATAATAATAATAATAATAATAATAATAATAATAATAATAATAATAATAATAATAATAATAATAATAATAATAATAATAATAATAATAATAATAATAATAATAATGATAACGATAATAATAATGATAACGATAATAATAATGATAACGATAATAATAATGATAACGATAATAATAATGATAACGATAATAATAATGATAATAATAATAATAATAATGATAATAATAATAATAATAATAATAATAATAATAATAATAATAATAATAATAATAATAATAATAATAATAATAATAATAATAATAATAATAATAATAATAATAATAATAACAATAAGAATAATAACAATAACAATAATAACAATAACAATAATAACAATAACAATAACAATAATAATAATAATAATAACAACAACAATAATAATAATAATAATAATAATAATAATAATAATAATAATAATAATAATAATAATAATAATAATAATAATAATAATAATAATAATAATAATAATAATAATAATAATAATAATAATAATAATAATAATAATAATAATAATAATAATAATAATAATAATAATAATAATAATAATAATAATAATAATAATAATAATAATAATAATAATAATAATAATAATAATAATAATAATAATAATAATAATAATAATAATAATAATAATAATAATAATAATAATAATAATAATAATAATAATAATAATAATAATAATAATAATAATAATAATAATAATAATAATAATAATAATAATAATAATAATAATAATAATAATAATAATAATAATAATAATAATAATAATAATAATAATAATAATAATAATAATAATAATAATAATAATAATAATAATAATAATAATAATAATAATAATAATAATAATAATAATAATAATAATAATAATAATAATAATAATAATAATAATAATAATAATAATAATAATAATAATAATAATAATAATAATAATAATAATAATAATAATAATAATAATAATAATAATAATAATAAATTATTTTTATTTTTAATTCACGATATTATTATACAAAATGCTTATGCACCGACTAACTGAGGAGATAAGAGCACATTCAGTAGTATTTTATCGGCCGTCGTATTTCGATGGCGTAATCATTGCAAGTTTGCAGTTCAGTGCTATTTCAGAAGCTCTTGAGATGAGTATAATGTTGAGTATAATTTCAGAATAGTGGCTGAATGATTTTAATAATTAATTTCTGACCCCCAATATCTCCTTATGATCGAATCTCTAACCAAATTGCATTAGGTTACAGGGATCACAATAGAGTTCATTGAAAGACATTTTTGAACCCTCCTTCGCTTGCATAACATGGCTACTTGAGTCACTTGTATCTTTGAATTTATTTCAGGCATTCATGGCAAACTTTGGAAGCGGGTGCTTCTATTCCATAAATATCGAAACCTAATGGAGTAAAACAATATTCTCATCACAAATTGCGTATATTTACTCTAAAAACCTCTTATCTGTCGTAAAACCATCCTTGAACCTCTAAGGAATCCAGCCACTCGTTATACACATCAGCACCTTTACCGATCTAGATATGCGTTATACAACAACGGAAGTAGTGCAGTGTCTGGAACCACGCTATACAAAGAAAGCTGCTTCGTTAACAACTGTCGTATAAAAGACCGCCATGGAGCTAACATTTCAGTCTTCTTAGCCCCTTCAGTCATGAAGCTTTTGGTAGGCAATAAATAATACATAATTATCCTAGCATATTTTGTGTACGCCAAAAAGTGCAAAACGGATAGGGTTAGGTATTTGGTGTTATCTTTTGCATTTGATGAACAAATACAGTTAAGATTGGACTATTATTAGGTTGTCTTAAAAGTGTGGAGATTTGCAAATTAATTAAATAAAACTATATGCATATACAAATTACATAAAACAAAATATTATTTTCAGGCCTGTGTCTTACTACTGCTGGTCGCCGTTGTGGCTGAGAAAGAAGATAAAAAGACTGAAAAGAGAGGCCTGGAAAACTTGGGTTATGGAGCCTTTGGACATGCTGGAAGCGATTTTAGCAATTTTGAACATGGAGGAGAAAGTACTGGTCACGAAGTAAATGATTACGGCAGCTTTGGACATGGAGAGAGCAGTTATGGCAGCTTTGGATATGGTGGAAGTGGTTATGGTGGAGAATCTCATCACATAAAAGCCATCACCATAACCAAAGAAGTCAAAGTCCCTGTACCACATCCCTATCCAGTCCACGTAGAGAAGAAGGTACCATATCCTGTGAAGGTACATGTTCCTGTACATGTAGAGAAACCTTATCCTGTACATGTACCCAAACCCTATCCAGTATACGTGGAGAAGAAGGTACCATATCCTGTAGAGAAGACTGTCCCATATCCTGTGAAGGTACCAGTGAAGGTACCTGTACCTGTACCACATCCAGTCCCAGTCCCTAAACCTTATCCTGTAAAGGTACATGTGCCTAAACCTTATCCCGTGAAGGTGCCTGTCTTGGTGGAGAAGAAGGTTCCTGTATACATCAAGGGACATGATGGAGGATACGACTTCGGTGGTCATTCCTTTGAAGGTCACAGTTTTGGAGGCTATGGTTTTGGACATGGTCATTAATGTACAGACACTTATTACTAAATAAAGGGATTTTGTTATAGTTACTTCTACTTTTATGTACCAGTATTTTTAGAACCCAAGAACTTTCACTCCATTCATTGATTTTCCCTCCATTCTTCTTTCCCTCTTCCATCGGAAGAAATGTCCATTATTATAATCAAAGAGAACGTTTTTCCGCCTAGGATGTAGAAACCAATGAGTAAAAAGCTAATTTCTTTCATTCATATTAACATGATTATTATTACAAGCTTTATTTTTAACGTGTGTATATGTGTAAACATTTCTAAAATGTAAGTTAAGGGAAACAACTGAACTTAAACAGTCATAACCTATTTTTCCTAGAATGCAATATATCTAATTCGGCTATTGGTGTTTTTATTACTCTCCTTATCTCAGGATTTAATATTGATTTTATGAAATAGATGACAACACTTTTATACACATTTATTTAATTTTATATACTAATATGCAAAGCTATTTAAAAATGCATACGACGAGAATCACACGCTGTACAGTTGTGCAAAGCATAGGAGTGATGAAAAATTGTAAATCTAAAATTTGTCAAATATAACTAGCTATTTAAGCTCACAATCATTTTAAATCATGAGTGAAACTGCTATTCCTTCTGTTAGGCCTTGGTCAGTAAGAATAATTGGTGAGCTCCGCAGAAAATGTGTATAAAGTTAGATCTGGTGAAGTTTATCTGCAAGCGATATGCATAGATGACAATGATGAATGCTGAAGGAAACATAAGTAGAGCTAAAAGTCATCGGTTGATTCCATTTAAAACGGTGCAGGCCGTCTTTTATTAAGTAGTATAGAAGAATATATGAAGAACGTGTCCAAACCGTTTAACGATCTACTCTTTCTTCCTCTTTAGTTCTTGAGTACCTATGTTTTAATCATTTCTTTTCTAGCGGGACATGTTAAACCAATAAAGCTACTGAG
>CM060951.1:82611552-82649052 GCA_030765055.1 Mantis religiosa
CCCAAGCCATATCCTGTATACGTGGAGAAGAAAGTGCCATATCCTGTAGAGAAGACTGTACCATATCCTGTGAAGGTACCAGTGAAGGTACCTGTACCAGTACCACATCCAGTCCCGGTCCCTAAGCCTTATCCAGTAAAGGTACATGTCCCCGAACCTTATCCCGTGAAGGTGCCGGTCGTAGTAGAGAAGAAGGTTCCTGTGTACATCAAGGGACATGATGGAGGACACGACTTGGGAGGTCATTCCTTTGGAGGTCACAATTTTGTAGGTTATGATCATTGATGTAAAGCTTTATCTTATGAAATAAAATATTATTGTTAAAGTTATTGTTTTACACTATCCTACAAAATGTGGAAATGGTTCATATATCCACCTACTCTTACATGTATTTACATACATGTATATCTCTTACATGCTTGCAACACACACTACAATGGATATACCTTTATGTAGGAGAAATATCAAAAATAGGAATAACCCATGTAATTTTGAAAACGCAGCATTACAGTTATATTAAAATTTAGCCACATTTATTTTTGTAAGATTATATATGTATATTTCGTTTTAATCAATATCTTGGAAATGGCAACTCACCAAAAAGTTAGTTTGAAATAAACTGTGAGCTTTAACAAGGTCTGAGTTTACTAAGATTTGTGTAACTCTTACGTTTCAGCAGTTATGCCAAACTCATGCTAACTGAAGAGGACTTCAGATAGTATTACCAGAAGATTTAATGCATAGGATTTTTAGTTAAATATTTGTAGTCATTTAGCCATTTTGATTGATACAAAATGTTTGAAAGATTTTCTATGTATGGGGTCGTATAGTGTGGGTGATTTTCTTGAAAGTCTTTGCATCCTTGGAGAACCTGAATAGAAGTACCAAGTTTGGTATATAACCAAGTTTGTTCGTTCAGGGGTTAGAAACACACAGACACACACAAACACACACACAAAACACACCAGTGCATGAATGACCTGGCTTTTCTTAAAATGGTTGTTTCGATTCAGGGAGTCCGTATTTCCGATGAAATCTGTGTTTCGAATTTTTGTTTGTGGTACACTCTCTAACCATTCTACATGCACAATTATACATTCTACATGTGTCCATGGCAGTCAAAGTAAAATTCTGCACTCATTTTGTGGATACTCTGCATCTGTCAGTGACGTTTTCTGGGCCTCAGTTTGTTCGCATAAATTAATCTTGCATATCGTGTTGTTTGTCATATCGAATACCTAAGTATAAATTAAATCGAGCGTTTATAAGGAATGCAGTTAGCATGTTCAAATGCATATAAAGATACAAGGAAATATGGTCTACCTAAGGTTAGCTTGGAACATTTTATTTGACAGTCTCCATGTGATGCTGCAGGTTAAACAGACACAGCCAAAATATTAAATTTCATATCCTATAACCTGCTTTCTCAGTATGGGAACAAGTACTTGTACCTTCTACAGCGTCCAGAATTATATAAATGTAGTATTATTATATTATAACAATTATAAAGTGCCTCGAACGTTCATTCCCACTACTACGAACACCTTATAGGATAAGGGACTTGTACCTTTAAGGAAAAGGTTTAGGGACAGCGACAAAATGCATACTAGTACCTTCACAGAATACTGTCAAGCCTTCTCTACAGGATATGGTACTTGCCTCTCTACGTGGGCGCGATAGGGATGTGGTATAGGGAATTTGACATCCTTGGTTATGGTGATGGTTTTCACGTGATAAGATTCTCCACCATAATTAGCTCCTCGATGTCCAAAGCGACCATAACTACGTCATCTGTGTCCTGATGAACTAGTTTTATAGTTCATGTCAGAAACCACCGAATTCACGTCCATCATTACTGACACCACCGTACACAAATTTTCGATTACTCTCTTACAGCTGCCTTATTTTCCTTCTCAGCTGCAACTGCTACGTGCAGTACAGTGATACATGCCTGTAAAGAATATTTTGAATTGTATAATTCATACATATACACGAATATACCTCATAAAACTGTTCTTAATCAACTTATACGCCTTTGATCACTTAAGGTAGATAAGTAAGTTCTAACTGACGATATTACAGAATCCATTTATTAAATAAAGATACGATAGTAACGCTTGTTAAATGCAAGAAGAAATATAAAATGTCAAATATCCGAAAAAATAGCGTATAGTGTTTTATCTTAGGTACACACAACGTATTAAAATACTGGTTGTGTAATACCTACCAAGAACCTCATGAAGGGCTAGGCTAAGCAAACTATGACATTTTATCTTTATTTTGTACTTTAATGCGGCAACTTTTAATGAGCAGCTTTCATTGTATAATGTGGTTCCGGACATTAAAGTTCTTCCGTTGTTATGTAACACATATATTAGAGCAGTAAAGGTGATGATTATGATGACGATTATGGTGTCCTAACAAGCCGCTAGTCTCATTAAACATTCAAGAAAAGAATTCAGTCAGAAAGAATGAAAAGATCTTCTGCAGGTTGCAACCAGACCAAAAAATCCATACATATAAATACATTATTTGTGTTTCTTCCTAAAAGTGGCTAACGATTCAGTTTAAAATTTATTCATAGCTATTAATATGACTATATTTAACGTTTTCTGAACAGCGTGTGAGTTGTTCCTCCTCTGTATCATTTTGCATAACTGAAATTAATTATGGGATAATAATCTAACTTCACAAAGAATCTGGGTTATTAAAGTTGAGCATCTAAGTATATTCAGTTAGATTTGGACGTACCATATCCGAAATCTACTATTTTTTTCTTAATTTTACTTGCGTTATAAACATATGGTGTTATTTCCTAAACTTGCCATATTTTATATCGCAATGTCCCTCAAATCCTTTCTGGTAAAAGTTTGTTGTTCCTGAATGCCCTACAGAAGATATCAAAATCATATTTTGTATGGACATAATAATACAGGGGAGATATTTGTGGTTTTAATGTGATTTTAATTTGATTTAGCCTACGCTTAAACACGTTAACTTAAATTTATGTGCGCGTGAAGACTAAAGGAAACGCAAGGATTCAGAAAACAAAGGAAAAGAAGAAACAAATGTAAACAAAAATTACAGAATGCAGATACTTTAAGAAATCTCCATGAATAGTAAGTTATACTTTTACTTTAAGAACAAATCACCACCATTAATGAAAGTCTTATATTGAGTCAATAATTACCTAATGTTGCCTTCTTTTAATAACCTATTCTTGAATTATTATAAATTTGATTCAGGTTACCAAACAAGAGAAACAGGGAAAACACAATTACTAACAAAGAGTTTTAAATCTCCTTTCAATGAAAACTGAGTTAAATTTAAATTATTCGTTTAATTTCCCTCGGTTTTATATATTTTATTATTATCTGTGTTCCCTTTATTGTTCCTATCCTTTCTACCTTAACCTATTCAGTAATTTATTTACTCCTGTGCATAAAAGCATGAGTGTCACAGATACATGACTTTCTCCACTATTCTTATAAACACTTATTTCCGTATCAACTTCAAGATAAACAGTATCTTATTGTATGTATAAAGGAATACATCAGACAAAAATGATTGTCAAATGTTTTGAAGTATCAATACATTTTATAAGAAATTTTAATTTTAACAAAGTCTGCATTTGTTAATCAATTTTAACTATACTCCGATCTATTACATGCCAATACAATAAATCTTTTAAATTAAAACAGTTGTATACAGTATAAAGTACAAAACAGCCGAAAAGTTGCTTTTATATATGATTTTGCATAATTTAAAGATAAATCGGCATAACTTTAATAATGACCTTCCCCTCACCTTGTACCTACGTATTATAAATTCACTTCCTCCTGTTATACGAAAAAACTGGTCCGAAGCAATATTAACATTTTATGCTACATCGCTATTTCTCACACCCTTACGACCACAGAAAAAGTAAGACATTTTATGCCATATTGCTTAGGTTTTAATAATGTCTCTTTGCGGCTGTTTCGGATACATGCTGAAAGGACTGCACGTAATCGAGAATTGGCATTATTGCAACCCGAATGTAGAACTTCCTGGTGAACACAGGCTAAAGTTCGACAACTATGTGGTCTGTGGTGTTATTATGATTGCTTCTTCACTTGCGTTATTACTAAAGAAAGTCCAAATATTTAGAGAAAACTTACCAAAATATGAAAATGTTAAGAAAAGATCTCAAAACATTGTGAAAAGATAAGCTGTATAGAAGTTACCAATTAAATACATACAGTTTCTTAGAGTTTAAGGATTTTAATCATTTTTGAACTTACACTAAAAATAATGTACTGCTTGCTTTTTCCTTCCTTAATACTAAATGCAGTATACTCCCAAAAGCTTTCCAATATTGTTCAGTAAAGGGGTTACATCGTTTATGTGTTAATATTGTTTTGTAATAAAAAAGATCGTGATGTAATTGGAGCATACTTCTATCGTACTACATTTCGTAGTTTCGCATTTTATACTGTGTGTCTCCTCTTATCTGGATGTACCTTAATAACTTGGCACAGAACTGCAGTATGTTGTATTCTTTTTAACCAGTAAATGACATTTCCTAGAAATGACATTCCCAGATGTACCTCAAATATCTGGTAAGCCTTCATTTAGTCCTTCCACTATTTGAAGTGCTGTACTTAACGGCAACCTCTTGGATTCCAGATTTGGCAGCGCAGCAGACTGCTTGGCATGTATATAGGCCACTTCCACCTAAACTTGCTCATTTGCAAATGATTCTTTGGCAAGTTGTTTACAGCTAGTAGACTTTGAATTTAAATATGTGTAGTGTTTTTATATTTTCTCAAAACTAAATCCCTGCGTCTTTCGTTCTTCAGGAGAACTATGTACCTGGTACATTACTGTCACTGTTTTTTTCCTCTCAGGAGTGACCCGAAGTTTCTCCCTTCGTAGTCTGATCTGGCCAGATTTATTCCTAATGGACAATAGTTTATAAGTGAAAAATCATATGTGATATAAATTATTTGAACAAATATGAATATTTTAATAAAATATGATCTAACAAAACTATATTATAAATGTGAAAACGTGATTATTATCTTGTAATAATAAAATTCTGAGACTATACTAGAATGAATAACTGGCAACTAAGGAACCTAACACATATTTTGGTACTAGTACGTATGAAATTTGACATTGATAAGGCTTTTCAATTTGACATTCACTGTACACATACAGTCGGGAGATTTTATTCATAACGGCTTAAATACATATTTTTTATGTAGTTACTATTATGTGTTTCAAATGGGAAGGTGTTTGTCGTTGAGCGCTACTAGGTGAGCAACCAGTTGGAGTCCTGTGGTGTTGTCATATTGCATTCCCGCTAAGTGGTGTGTGACGAGCGCCAACCTAATCAATCTCTAATAAATATTATTCGAGGTAAGACTACGCGAATACAAATACATAAAGAAGATACCATTATATTAAACAATGCATTACGACGTAAAAATTGTAATGAGTATCATTATTGGTTGGCATGTATGTGTGAACGTATATTTGAAATTATTCAGAACTGAAACGTAAACATTTGACATGATGTGATAAAAGAAATATGTACTTCGAATAAGCCAAGGTGTTTGTTAAATTCGTTAAAAGGAAACGATACACTTTTTGATAGTCTGGTAGGACGTGTGTGTTCACACTATATCTTTGTTGATGAATGGTTCGTAATCTCTATTTACTCTAGAATTCAAAGCAGCATTATTCAATTACTCTTCCATGAAAAAGTGTACGAGCTGGATCAATGAGCAGTGATCCACCTCCCCACTACTGCTAGAACAATCCAATTACGTTAATGTGGGCGCAAATAATGCTGCAAACAGAAATAATATTTTTAAATTGACTGATGTTGAACGGCTTATTCAGGAAGAAATTGACAAGGAACGCAACAAGACTGGCAAAACTGAGTGAGACATCAGATAAACTACAAGAAGACGACTTTTGGAAAGAAATAGCACGTAACCAGATTTTGGTATCTATCATCATAAATTTGCAGTACTCAGGCGTTGAAGACAATGACAATGACGAATTATCTCTTAACGTAACATTCACAGCTATACGGATGCTGCGCTAGTATTTTCGTTGGATTAGACAAGTAATTCATAAACTATTCGTACAATTTTAAACTAAATATTTAAAACATAAGATACGAATATTCATGTTGCAATTGTGATTTCAACAACTGAATTATTATAAAGTTTAGGAGAATTCATTTTGCGTTCCCTTATGTCTAGCACCACGAACACACGCAAGTGTGCGAGAAAGAGGAAAATATGAAAAGAGTGGGGATAGCGAGTTGGCAACGCTGAAGGCTCTAACGCATCTGATTCGCTACAGGTGAGAACTCTTTACATTTGAAACACACAATAGTCAACAAATTTCGACCTTTAGTCCAACACATAAACAAAATAACAGTAACAGTTACGTAATGCATGAAGTTTTTGTGTTACACAGCTGAGGCGAATTTTTACAAAAGTAACAAAATATTTCCTTTTGTTGTCATGTGATTCACATAATATAATGTTAACTTAAAACTACTTATCCTGGACTTAACAGTTTTACATAGCAGACAACAGTAAAATGAAATAAACCTCTGTCACAACTGGACTACATTTTCATTTTTAAGATAAGTTTCATAGTTTTTCTACGATTGTAGAAGCTGTTTTATGTAAAAACTTGAAAATGGCACCACTCCAAAAAGTTAAAATAGCATTGGAATTAAAGAAGCCCTGAAATAGTTAACTCTGAAACATGTAGACATATTAAAGATATCTTAGGTACGAGAGTTATTTTTAATACTTACTGCTTTATTCTTTCAGTTCGTAGCTTGTCACCACTCTTATTAATAGCCAGCAGTAGCCGAGCATCCATACGGCATATGGTAATGTCGTCTAGCATGATACCTATGCTCCATTTTCAGTTTATCCTTATGAAATATTTCACTTGTTTCTCACTTACAGCTCCCTAGTTGGCGGGGAAAACTCCACGTGTGAATAAAGAAAGTGCATTTTGAGGGGCATCCTGCATCCTAGCTTTTGGTAACTGTCCAGGATTTCTTCAACTATCAGTAATTTTAGTGCGTAGGCTTTCATGGCCGGAGTCATTTGGTAGATAATGATTATCAGTTGTAGCCGAGAGTACAACGAGAGTGTTACGGCCAAGGCCACTGAGGATGTTCGACATAGTTTCGAACGAAACGTCTGGAAGAAGATTTTTCACTAGAACACGGCCTACACGCCCGGATAATCATTATGTACCATATGAGTAATTTTGTCGTTTATTGTTCTCTAGGAATCCTTTCACCACCTTCTGAAGGCTGTCCAAGCAGCTAGTACCTTAGCAATTAACTTTGTTTTAAACATCGTATGTTTTAAAATCCTCCGAATTCGGGAGCCAAAGATTATAACTACCTTTTTCTTTACTGAGTTTTAAAAATAGTTTTTAAAGCAAGCAAACGCTTCTTATTCTTGTTCATAGATTTAACAGGGTTCTTCGTTAGGTCTAATTTTATACTCAGAGGAGGTAGTAATGGAACATGCGTGACACTATTATGTCATGGTGTATGAATTTCCCTTTTACAATGTAGAGTAATCCGGTATCTTCACTTTACCACAAGCATAGGAAGCAAAAGCACTTTGTAACAGAATGACCTTCAATTGTGCCGTATATAAGCTGTGCTTCCTGTAATTAAATGTAGCAGATCGGTCATGCAGTTATATTGTTTTCTTCATTTCTATTTAATGTACCACTGATATTGATGGTTCCGTATTTGCGTTGTAACACTGCTCTGAGGCTTAGTTTAGAAAAGTCAATAGACAACCTCTATTCTCCAGGGATATGTTGAAATCCTACATCATTCAATAAACCATCCATATCTGTGCATGTACAAAGGGAATTTTTCATTGCATGACACTAGAACACTGTTCATGTCTCTTTCTGAATAATTAAGTTATGATATTGGATGCTTCAAATTCCATCCCAGTAATCGTATCCAAGTACCTCAGATTGCTGTTTTATGAGATTTACATCCCACGACAGATCATTTAGTCTGAACTGATTGATCAGTAGGAGTTTATTTTAAGGCTCCGAGCAGTATGCTGTATCGAAGAAAGTGGACGGGATGGGCTCATCATCTTGTTCTGATTCAAGTAATTTCTTCTAAATGGAAAAGTGGGCTGGAAATTGGAAGCTCAGATCCATGTAGAACAACTCTTACTATGAATGGGGCAGAAGGATACTCAATCTTGGATTAGGTTCTTTATGAATATCCCCCAATTTTTTCGCGGCTAGTTGCTTCGCACCATACTATTGGCATCACAAAAGGCACGGAGTGAATTTTTCACCACTTTTCACTTAATAGGTTTGGAATAGCACGTTAGCAGCCAAATCGACGGGTCCATTTTTAGTCTTCATCTCCAATATGAAACCAAAGTAACAGAAATATGTTTTCTTCAAGGTTAATGACAAAGATCGACATTGACATTTACAGCAAACCGTCCACACAATTAACAGAAAATCTTATGGGAACGTGTCTTCATTAGAGCGAAAATACCATTACGGATGAAGAGTGTAACTCAGATTCAAAATTGTTCACAAACAAGGCAAAATTAAACTAACTCTAGAATACGACAGAAACATTTTCTTGCTGGTCTGGCACTGAGACACGAAAGTGATAAATCGCTTATCCCTCTGTACTTAGCAAGCTAAACATACTGTACACTAAATTGTTATTGTTAAGTTAGAGCTCTAAATATTGGAAAAAATAAGGTACAATTGTTAAGGGAACATCTCGAACATTTATGGGTACATGGTTTATTCACTTAGGTTTTTGAAAATTGTTGCCGTCTTAAAACACAATTTAATAATTTACAAGTAAAAGACCAATGATAGAGCATTTTAGGCTCATATTCGTCAATTATAAAAAACTTCTTGGCAAAAGCTTCTTAACTAATTGTTGGATCCTCAGATAAGTGAGTTAGGAAGGAAAAGGTTCCCTCTCTCACTCACACACACCCTATCTCTCTCTCTAATGAAGTTGTTGTATAATACATTTATACACTTGCTTGAAAGCTTATTTTAATACTGGAAATTGTGTGTATATTGCATTAACGCTACATTATGTATACTATGTATTCTTATAAAACTCTGAAATAAATTAATAAATATTACAACAATTTTATTTATGTGTTAATTATATTTTGCTTCACACTATTATGTATTTATAGGAGTGGCATGTTTAAAGTGTTCATCATCATAACCATCATCATCATCATCATCATCATCATCTGTTTCCGAATGACTATATCTAATAGTCCTATATTATGAATTAGCAAACCGAGTTTTTCTTGAGCGCCTGCTAAAGCATGGGAAGATAACCCGCTAAACGCTACAGTAAAAGAAGTTGTGGACCGCACAGGGGTTTGCGTGTCTCATTTAGCCCGATGGCAGCTTTTCTTGTAACAAGAGTATACGCAAGAACAGTGGTCATACTGAAAAACTACCTCCTTGTGCGTAGTTTGCTTATGTCCTGAGAAACGATCGTTACATTTTACGATTTTGTTAGTTACCTTGATTGATATTGTACAGTGGATTCTTAAATCTTGAAGGGCTTTCTGGTTTCATTAATTCTTGCCACTGTACAATTTACGGTTGTAATTATACAAATAATTTAGACGATAGCTTTCTCTACTTCTCTCTATTTCCTAGTAAGTCAAAATATGACATCAGACTAAGGGAAACTTTTACATGACCTCATTTGATATACACTTTTATAAGAAATATGAAGTGAAATATAGAAATTGTTATTCCCAGAAATAAACAACGGAACGTATGTAGTGACATACGGATGTAGCACAAGTGTTTTATTTTATTCATGTAATATAGGCACACATGAGCAACTAGAATGCAGATTTACTAGAATGCATGGTAGGCGTTTACGTGTTTAATGTGTTTCAATGTGTAATGGATTCTAAGTACAGCATTAGGCCAGTTTCTATATCCAAATATTAATTTAGCAATTATTTTTTAATATATCACCTGTGGTGGCACAAGGACGTAGTAAGAGCGGCTTCAACATAACTACTCAACTCTACAATACTTTTACAAAATCTTATTGCTCAATCTAATTATAAATGAAATACATGCATTTCATTATACGTTTGCATATTTTGTTGTACTTAAAAGAAAGATTCGGTAGGTTAAGCGACCAATTTTTACTAAGCAGAATGCTTTGAAATTTATAACCTTTTACATCGCCACGACAAACATATACAAGAAATAATATTTGGATATAGAAACTGGCCTATTGGTGCACTTACAATCGATTACACACGCAGAAGTGTGTGGGGCAAGGAAATCATGAGGGCAGGGCGTCAGCTTTTCTTACAAAGTGTGTGTATATATATTGGATCCTGGTAAGATGTTGTCAGTGAAACCCCGTGTGTGCAGAAATGTCAGAACATAGAAAGTGGCCCTTTGGAAAATGTTTAGTTTTACCAGTTAATTACTGGTTTTATGTGGTTTTTATGTAAGAACTGTTCTTACTTGAAGCATGTGTATGTATTATACTAAAGCAATGTAAATTCAAAACAGATATAACGCTTGGGAAATGACAGTTTTCGTAGCTTCTTCTGGTACAGTGTCACTAGAATAGGTACTGTAACCTATGTGACAGGGATCATTTTATTCTAATACTGGGCAACTGAGTCTACGAGAAAACTGAAAGTAACTCACTTAACCAACCGTTCATGTTGGTGGCCGCGCCATGGGTCAGTGGTTAGACCGCTTGGCTCTCACCAAGGCGTCCCACGTTCGATCCCGGGCGACCGCAAGGTGAGATTTTTGGTGGACAACACGGCGCTGGGGCGGGTTTTCTCCGAGATCTCCGGCTTCCCCCGCCATCTCATTCTACCGGTGCTCCATCTTCATCTCATGTATCATCATTGTCCACGCCTGCGGTGCCGTATGTAGTAAAAGCGAGCGTTAAACACTACACATTTCATTTTTAGTTCATGTTGGCAAATCTCTCATATTATGTTCAGTTTATTTATTTATTTGATATGGCCACATGTTTTGACATAATGAAGCTATGACAAGAAGCTTAGGTTAAATACATTGAAATTCCTATTGCTAGTATAGTCTGAAACTTTAAAAGGAAAACTGATAGGGGGAAAGAGTGGAGAGAACATAACGCCCAAATGGCATCAAACGAGATATCGTCAAACTTTCTACATTGAAATAAGTTTTTTTTTTAGAAATAGCAGGAATACACATATAACGAACTTGGCGATGGCAAGTTTGAATTAGAAAACTATTATTTCTTACTTTTCCTCTCCTTGCTGTCATCTTGTGCAGTGTTTGAAACTAACAATTAGCATTCTTATGAAGTGACTGAAGATACAAAAGTTCTGAGTTTAACTTTTGGAGTGGTGATAGACAGAGAGCAAATAATTCCTTTTTTCAGATATTTAGAGTCTTTAAGTATATGTTTTATTGCATTATGTAAACACTGTGTTAGAACTTAAAATGTTAATAAATTTAAATATAAGTCATTGAAATTTACGGAAGTTGTTCAAAACTAATGAAGACTCACTTGTCCCAAGGGATGACTCACTTGCCCCTTGCCCGCCTTAGTAGCGTAGTGGTAGCATTCAAAAGGTCCCGAGTTCAAATCTCGGTCAGGGTGAGTTACCTGGATAAGGTTTTTCCAGGGTTTTCCCTTATCCTGAAAGACGAATGTCGGGTAACTATAAGCTCTATGGACCCTGGGCTCATTTGAGCATCATTTCATCCATTTCATTCATCGTGCGATATGAATTAAGTTGGAGGACGTAAATTACAAACAAAAAAAAAACTCTTTCCCCTTTCATTTTATGACCTTTTTTTATAATTAAGCAAATTGCAAGAAAAAGTATGGCAGTTTAATGTATTAAATTTAATTTCTGAATGTACTACTGTAACTCAACAATTTTGGAAACTTGGACTAAAATGTCACATACTTTAGAAACAAAAACCGAAAGGTATTCACTTGTCCTCCCCTAAGTTCCCAGCAAACAGACAATGACACACCATACATTCTTGTAAATCTTTATTTTAGTTGTTTACTTAGGTCTATATAGCATATAGAAAATAAAACAGCTGATGTTATATATTCGTATGACTACATTCTGTCATTTATTACTGAGAATACAAACTAATTCTAAGAAAGCTTATTTTTCTGTTTACTTCATTTTAATATGCAATGATAAATGATTGCATTATATATTTCGTTATAGACGCAAAGATAGTAGCCATATCCAAATTTTTAAGAATTTGACGGACACTGTATGCTGGCCTTGAAGCAACTTAAGGCGAAGAGGCCTGTCAGAACCCAGCATTGATTGCAGTAAAGCAACTGGCTCCTATGTCCTTATGGAGACGTCTCTGAGACGAAAAGTTATATATCTGTCCAGTTTTACTCTTTTTTGTGGTTTACATCCTCCAACGTTAAGGCATATCGGATGATGAATGGATTGGGTGAAATGATGCTCAAATGAGCCCAGGGCTCGTACAGCTTAGAGTTACCCAACATCCGTCTTTTAGGATAAGGGAAAACCCCGGAAAAATCTTATCCAGGTAACTCACCCTGACCGAGATTCGAACTCGGGTCCTCTTGAACGTGAGGCAGACACTCTACCATCTACGCTACCGAGGCGGGCGTTTTACTCCTAGATGGTGATTAGAAGTCGCTCGTGTAGCGCTTCGTAAATAGTAAGGTGGGGCTTTTGTCGGATTAAGGACGTCCGCTAACGCCGGCACCACTCTTGGATGAGGTAGAAGTATCTCTGGATAGGATTCAAGGCTCTTAGAATGAGTGTGTTGACCAGTCTTTCACTGTTTACCACGTATACAGGCTTGCAAAACGGTCCGTGTAAATGAAATGGACCTCACAGATTATATGTGAATTTAATATACACATTTATTTATTCGGTATTTTAATTAATATTGCTAAAGCAACATTTGAGAAATTAAAGGATATAAAAATGCTTAATGTAAAGAATAGTTTGGGGCAAAGGGATTTTCTGGAAAACATTGGTGTCATGTATTTCGGAAAATACTGTATTTAAATACTGATTTTTTACTTATTGGACTGTTCGTTTTTAGTTTTGCTGTTCAGACACACACACACACACACACACACACACACACACACACACACACACACACACACACACACACACACACACACACACATACGCACACGACCGCGCTTCTTCAGGCATTTTTCTAGATAAAGTTTCTTCAGGTATGCTAAATTGCTGCACTCCTGTGAAACATGGATTTTGAATCTTTTGCTGCAATAACTTACGTTCTCTACATACAGATACGTGGTAGAGAAAGTGACTGGTTGCAAAATGGTTACTAAAAACATATTAACATATATCGTTATTTATATACATGTGGAACTAAAACGAAATTATCGCATAGGTGTATACTAAAATTGTGACTATGTAACATCAAAGTCATATATATGCACGAAAGGCAATCAAATATTAATAGGCCTTTGTTTACTGCGCACGCATAGAACGCCGTATGGGTTCGAGGCTTTTGCGGCACATTCAGTGAGGTGCCTGGAAGTGGACAGTGGCCTTGGGAACTCATTTGGCTCTGTCCCTCAGTTATTGCCGAGATGTCTGAGAGAGAGGTGCATACAACTGTAGCGCAACGAGTAATAATCAATTTTCTTGTTAATGAAAATATCGGTGCAGCTGAAATTCGCCGTCGGTTACTCCCACAGTTTTGGGAAACAACCCTTTCATGGTCCAGAGTTAAATATTGGTGCCATGAGTTTAAGGAAGGACGTGAACGTGTTGAAAACTTGGCCCACCCTCACCGTACATGCATCAGCATCAATCCAGAAAACATCCAAGCTGTTGAAGATATCATTGAAGGGGATCGCCACATTACAGTGCTTGAAATATATCAACAACTTCTCATAAGCTCTGGGGGTGCCCAATCAATCATTCGAAGGGAGCAGTAAATGAGAAGAGTGTCAGGTCGTTGGGTTCCGCGGTATCTCACTGCAGAACAGAAAGCAGTGCGAGTTCAAATGTGTCGCATGCTTCTCCGGCACTACAAAGAGGAAGGTGATGCTTTACTGGTCAGAATAATCACTTGTGATGAGACATGGCTGCATCATTACGCACCCATATCAAAGAGGGCAAGTCTGGAGTGGAGAGCAACCGCCGGTGAAAGCCAAGTCACGACTGTCAGCAGGGAAAGTTTTGGCCAGTGTTCTGGGACTCCAAAGGTGCTCTTCTCATTGATTTCCTCGAACAACAAGGTCAACAACGACGGACCATTAATGCTGCCTACTACTGTAACCTTCTCAGTCAAGTTCGAGTTGCTTTCCGGTCAAAACGTCGCAGTAGCCCTATCAGAAATATGTTGATTCTGCAGGATAATGCCAGACGACACACTGCAGCAGCAACACCACAAAAAATTGGCCGAAATACACTGGACTGCCTTCCACATTCACCCTACAGCCCAGACCTGTCACCACGCGACTTCTTCATGTTTGGCCCACACAAAGAAGCTCTTGGAGGACATGGTTTCACAACCAATGAGGAAGTGAAAGATTTCGTGCGCAACTGGCTCCGCACACGTACTTTCTTTGAAACTGGCATTAACAAACTACCTGTCCGTTGGAACACTTGTATAGAAAAAATGGGTGAATATGTAGAAACGTAAGAAAAATGTTAATACACCTTCCTACTTCTTTTGTACAGTTATTACACAGTCCTAATTTATAGTCAATTTTATAATTATACTGACTCCGCAACTAAGATGTTCACAACAGTGAATCGAAACCAACTTCTGTCGCCTGATTTACTCAGGTAAGGAAGAGATGGCTAAAGATAGATCTGATTCAATTCCTATTGTAGACGACATTTGATGCTTGGGATTGTCTAAAGGTAGGTATGAATCGATTCCTACTGAATGGAAATAGTACAGTAACGAGCTTTACTCCAGCGGTTATGAAGAATGTGTTTGCGGAATAAATCACGGGATAGGAGCTGGTTTCACTTTATTGCTCTGAATACCTTAGTACCGACGGCAATCTAATTATGAAATAGACTATAGCTGTGACACCAATTTTACGCCTTAAAGGACAAGTGAAGATTTTATAATCGAACTATTTTGGGTAAAAAATAATCTACCATAGTGCACATTTTTCAGAGCACAACTCCTGTCACTCGTACTAAGAATGAACTTTAAGCTGTGAACTAGCTAAGCTCGCAATATGAAACTGAAAAATAAATTTTACAATCGTGTTTGTTAAATTACAATACAAGAATGAATCAAAACACTTTATTTAAACATATAAAATCACAAAACACATTAATGTCAATGCTTATAACCATATCCTCCAGAGCTGTGACTACCATAGGAATGTCCTCCACCTCCATATCCTCCATGTCCCTTAACATACACTGGAACCTTCTTCTCCACCACAACGGGAACCTTAACGGGATAAGGCTTGGGTACAGGTACCTTTACAGGATAAGGTTTAGGGATAGGGACTGGACGTGGTACTGGCACGGGTACCTTAACTGGAACCTTTACAGGATATGGCACGGTCTTCTCTATAGGATATGGTACCTTTTTCTCGACGTATACAGGGTAGGGTTTAGGTACATGTACAGGATAGGGTTTTACTACTGGCACTGGCACAGGTATTTTCACAGGGTACGGTACCTTCTTCTCTACCTGAACGGGATAGGGCTGTGGCACGGGGACTCTGACTTCCTTTGTGATTGTGACAGTTTTCACGTCCTGAGACACTCCTGCTTCTACACCAGTCCCACCTCCAAAACTGCTACCGTAGCTATCTCCGCCTTGTCCAAAGCCACCGAAGTCACCTCCTTTATACCCAAATCCACCAAAGTCACCTCCCCCGTCTCCAAAGTCGCTTCCTCCATGTCCGAAGCCACTGGAATCGTCTCCTCCGTCTTCGAAGCCGCCGAAGCCTAAACTATCGATACCCCTCTTCTGGGTTTTCTTCTCTTCATCAGCTAAAATGGTGGCGGTCACCAATAGGAGGCAAACCTGAAATATTACTCATATTAGTTGCACAGTATTTACAGAACAAATAAAATTTCCACACTACTACTCTACCAAGGTTTCTTAATTTATGTCGGTCAATTGGGAAGTTAGGTTTTAATTTAATAATTTTAAAATTAAATAAGATAATCCGACACTTAACGACACTAGATGGACATTTGTTATTAGTTCTGTTTTTTGTGTGAGATTTAATGTATCAGTTTCCTTTCTTTCTACTCTAAAATAAGATTATATGCAGCATTCTGACATACAATATTGTTCACTTACTTCTTCCATTTTACGTGTTCCGTTCAAAGTCACTATCGATGTAGAGGATTTCTATATATAGTTAATGTTCTATGTTAAGTTTATATCATGAAAATGAAAGGAATTGTTAATATTAACAAGCATTATTGCTACATTTTTATATTTGCGTCTCGTTGTATTCCTCTCGCGTTCTCGATAAGAGATATCCTCTCGTTCAGGTGTTCCTTCTTTGTTCATAACAAATCAGGTCTTTAGTTGAATAGTGGCATAAGTGATAAAGAAAAAAGCTAAAAGGCATATTGTCTGTTTATAAATTTCAAAACATTTGATTAGCATATCCTCGTTTTGTTTAAAGAGTGAAGACTGATTCTAGTCAACACATTTAGAAAGGGTATCACAGAAATATAACTCAAATGCGTAAGATTACTTGATCTGAGCATGGAGTTTCTCGCCATTAAAGCCAGAATGAAATTAAATGAAATTGGGCTTTACTGAATTTTAAGCTGTGACTTGCAGGTTTACAAACTACCCTATCCGAAATTAATTTTTTGGAGGTTAGCACACAGCATTCATTAAACCGCGTTTGCTTACCGCTATAACTAATAGCCGCTGTTTTTACATTATTTATATTGGCGTGATTGATTTGAGTACATAGAAAAATTTACATAAGTAGTAGAACATTTCCAGTTTTCATAGCCATGACCAATTATCTTCTCAGTCCTAAGGTTAGTAACAAATGTAGACTTAAGTCTATAGATAATAGACTAGGTTAAAGAAGGAAATTCCTGGACTGCTATATGCGGATGACTTAATGGTAGGATCTATAACGGTAGTAGGATTGCAGAAGGCAATAAATGAAATCCAGAAATTCTATGAACAGTGGGGAATAAAAATAAACATAAATAAGTCTAAAGTTATGGTCTTCAAGAAGGGAGTTAAGCTAAAAAGGTGGGTACCAAATGGGAAAAGGATAGAAGTGGTCAATGAATTTGAATACTTAGGAGTGAGGTTGAATAACAATGGAAATTGAGGAGCACACAGGAGAAAAATTGAAGCAAAAAGGAAGGGTGGCAATGGATGGGATAAGAATATGCAAATGTAAGCTAGAATTTACAAATAAGTGGTTAGAAATAATGTGTGAAGAACTAGTGGAATCCAAATTGTTGTATGCTGTGGAGATCGGGGAGGCGGGTGGGTCACAGAGATAAACAAATCGGTGGACCAAAACTACAGAAGGTTTTGTAAAGAGTTACTAGGCTTACCAAGATCAGCACCTTGGGAAGTAGCTTTAGTAGAATTAGCAACGGCAAGAGGAAATGGAATGACAATGGAAAGGGTAATAAAATTTTGGTGTAGGTGTTTGGCCAACGAAGTGGAAATTATGAAATTATGCATGAGACAGCAAAAAATATTAGAGAACTCAAACAGTCGGTGGGCAGAGATAGTAGGAATTGTGGAAAAAATAGGAATGGGAGATATATGGAGATTAGAGGAAAGGAACGAAAGTGATGTGGGTAAATTGGTAAAATGCAGAATAGAAGATATAGAAAGTCGGGAAATATGGGGAAGTCTAGAAAATATAAAATCATTACAATTTTTGAAGCAAATTAAAAGAAATTGGGGACTAGAAGCATATGTAGATTACTGCAAAAGGCAAGAGAGAGAAGGGCTAGTTTGGATGAGAACTGGAACAATATTTCTAAGGGGGATAAGAGGTAGAGAAAAGGCAATTTGTGAATTGTGTGGGGGAAAGAAAGCATAGAACACTATGTAACAGAATGCGAGGAGGTTGCAATGCGGAGAAAAAGGTTTAGGAGGAAAAAATGGGAGAAAGTAGAGAAGAGGATAGTAGCTATAAAAATATTAATGGGAAAGGAGGAAAAGAAGGTAAGAAGTATTGATGAGTTCTTGCAGAAAGTAAAAGAAACATGGGTCAGAAATGTAGAGAATATAAGGAAGACGAGGGGGAAGAATGGGGCTAAAACAAGGAGGCATGGAGGTTAAGAGCTACCTGGCAGAGCAGAAGACCAGGGTGTCATGTAAGCCAAAGTAGCAACAAGGTAAAGACAAATAAATGTAGCCTAAAGTTTTAAATTGTAAAATTTTGGAATATGTACAGTAAATAAATAATTCATTCATTCATATTATTCAGCAGGCTTCTATTCCAATTTTTCCGGTACTAAACTTACCTCTAAAGTTACTCTAGAAGTAATTGTTACTTTGGAATTAAGAGCTAAAGAGACACCAATTGACAAAATTGCCCTAGATTACATTTTCAGTGTTTTGTGAAGTCTATTTAAATTCATGCATATGTTACCAGATAATACAGGATGTTAATGAACTACACCGAAATAATTTCAGGGATTGTAGACGGGACTAATATAAACAAGTTGAGATGGGAAATGCGTGGTCTGCGGCTAAACATAACACAGTTTTATTAAACCTAACTGACATCAGATGCTGATAAGTTGGTATTTAAACAAGGCGAGAGAAATTATTGGATTAGAATGTATTTAAAATTGCTTCCAGAATACAGAAGTATAGATTTTTACTAGCAAGTTGTTGGAGTTCTCAAGATTTAATGCCTCAAAGTCATTCATATATCGAACTAATCACCTGCCAGTGCGACAATGAATTGCGATTAACTGTCTTCTTGCATCATGAACCCTACTCTAGTACTGCTTCTATAACTACTTTGCTGGCCGTATTCGTAAAGCCGAGAACTGGTATTACAACGGTCATTGGTTCGGTTGCCGTTTTGTAGTTAACTTTTTCTTCGTCTTTTTAATACGACAATTGTAATAGGAAGAAATTGTAAGTTTTTCAATATACATAAGAAATTTTGGACAGAGTGCGACAGTCGTTCCATCGCTGCTGTCAACTTTGCATTGAAAAAGCAGCAGTTACTATAAACCTGACGTAAAGGTTGCATTTTATTTTTATTTTGTGCTAAGTTCATTCACCAATTGTACCATGTCCCATTTAAACATACAGAATATGAAAATATTAAGCATGATTAAATATTTGTTAAAAAGAGTAGTAATTAATTGTACAAGGTGAAATTATAACATAAAATGCATATATATACAAGAATTAAAAACTTAGACAAAATAGTTAAAACGCAGCCAAACGAACAAAAAAAAAAAAAAATAAATAAATAAATAAATAAAAAAAATAAAAAAAGAAAGAAAATAAAAAAAATTTGTGAAGAAGACTCGAACTCGTTTATCTTTCACTTAAAAGCTAATATTATAACCACAACGCCAGAGAGATAGAGAGAGAGAGGGAGAGAGATAGAGAGAGAGAGAGAGCTTCAACACACATCTTCATTATCGTGTCTTTTGTGCTCAAGTGGTATTGCAATTAGCATTGGCGTACTGGAACTTTGGGAACTTGTAGCCGTGACTTTCATATTTGAACCAAGAGGTCATACGTCTCCTATCTCAGATTACGTGTTTAAGATATCTATCTCCACCTGCTCTGAAAATAGTATTTCTGTATATATCAGTATATGTACTCTTGCACATTTTGGAACAGAGAGATGCGTTTCAGCCTGTTTTAGAGAAGTTTCGCTCTACAAATTGGCACAACTGTTAAATAGTGGGTCAACTATTTGCTGAAGCCATATGTAAATATGCGGGAGCAACTTTTCTACACTTGTATTTCCAGGAGCTGTTTGTTCTTGCTGAAAAATATTTCGAGAAAATTCAATCAGTATGCATTTGCCACACATTTATAGGAATGTTTCTATTTTATTTTCATCAACCGCCATTTTATATTTATATAATTCTTTTACTATTAAGCCTGCTGGTTGATAAGTAATGGTCATTTCACTTAGCCCAAACCTGAAAACGTAAGCTTTAAATATTGCAGATTTATATTTAATTTTCACAATTATAAAACAGCAATATTAATAATCTGTTAAGAAAGTACTACGAGTGGCCCAGTAATGTTCCACATTGTTCTTCAATTATGTATTCCGGTTAATATTACTGACTCATATTAAAGAATTATTTTTCATTGCACATCCTTCCTCGTGGTCTTCAAAATGTCTTTCACGAATGGTATCCTTTAATGGCACAAACAAGTGAAGGCCTAAGGGAGATATATTAAGGCTCTAGTGTGTGTGGGAGGGGGGTGGGGTAAAATTTTCCAACCCAATTATTTTCTTTAATGTGTTCAGAAGTCGTCAAATTATTGTGAGGCCGAGCATTATCATTTAACCAAGACCATTTATAGGCTATTATGGCACAGAATTCTCTGAAAAGGCACGTCGAATGTAGTTTATATGTTGATGTGTACTTCTGAATTAACAGAACTCAGGAATGAAAATATCAGATTGTTGCAAAATTCTGGTTGTGACAGCTGTAGATGGTTTTCGCGGCCTCGACAAATCTGGGAACTTCGCCATGCTCGCCGAAAATACTCCTGTAATTCAAGGTACTCCATAGAGTACAAATGTTTGTTAATATTTCCCTATATAATTATCCAAAGGAGAAGCACAATGGCAAGCTGCTAGTAATGTAAATTGGTTAGAAACACTATTTTGAAACATTGCTTTAACTACGCTATTTATTGGAGGAAATGGAAATTTTGAGCGACACTTCAAGTAGCTTGTACTTCACGTTTCGCATACGCAACATTGTTGGTGAGAAAAACAAATTGGGGCCCTACTTTCTTTGCAGACTTCTTAGATTAAAGCTTTGGAACATATTCCTTTATTTAATTTCATATTGTTTGTGTTTAATCTATGTTAATTAGTACTCAAACCACTGGCTTTATTTCAAATTATATTCATATTGACAAAGTAATTACAAAAGAAATAGTAAATCCTAGTTTTAAAATATCCTATCACATAGGTCCTTGAATGTACTTCCATTTGCTGACAATTTAGTCCTTATCCAAGATAGTCTATTTGCTCTATAATATTAAGTTTGTAAGCCTTATGAGATTTGTTAAAATATAATAGGAGTAAGGCAAAGTTAAGTAATATCATTTCCGGCAAGAAGCAATTAGAATAAAAAATGAATAACTAGATGTTAGAATTTCAGCTGTTTAGGAAACATATATTAGATATGCTAAAGAGCTCGATGTTGATATTAAGGTCAAGAAGCATTTGTGATTCTACTAATTCTATTCTAATAAATAAAATAAGGAGATATTCAAACTAGAAATTTTACAGAGTAATAGCTATTGCTGTATTATTCTATAAAATGAGATATAGAGATATAGAGTTCTCAAGAAGAGCTACCTTTGAGCACATAAACATGAAGATGTAAGTTAGAAATTAAACATTTTTAATATTAATGATTAATTGAGCAAATTCAAACAAAGCTACAAAGACCATCTTGAAAGAAGGACAGCTCCACACTGACAAAATAGATGAACATAGAAGTAAATAGTAAGAGGACCCCTTAGAAGACCCAGGAAGAAAGGGTTGGAATACTCTGTTAGGCAGTATATTATATACTTGATAATGTAGAAAGAAAAGAAGATTAACATGTACAAATAAGCTTGCCGAATTAATCGAGATATGGATATGACTTTGTTTCATATTTTAATTTGGATTGCTCATTACACTGCAATGAAGCAAATTGTCAACTAGTAATATTAATTACTGTTAGTGTTTTTAAGTTATAAATTCTAAAATAGGTAGTTTAGGTAATTCTAAGCCCATTAGTATTTTAAAGAAATTTCTATTAGAGTATATTCATTTTAAATTTTTAAATAAGTTACTAGAAAAGTTCCAATTCAATTGTCTTCAATAAGTATATTATCTTACAAGGAGGCTTTAAGGACCAATAAGCGCAACATCCATTGACAGAACAGAAATCAATAAGCTTTAGAACAACGAAGCAGGTACATGAAACAGAATTCACAAACGCTAATGCTACCAAATAGGAAGCAGTAAGAGGATAAAACGGATTACGTACGTTAATTCTCATAATAACGTCGGCTTACAGCCGGAGTATGAGAAGGAAAGACTACATATTCTACTTACCAAGACTTTCATGTTTCCGAGTGAAGATGGAACTGTGAGATGTTGATACACTATCGCCGTTTTATATAGCAAAATGCTCCTCTACGCTTTCTTTTAAACAATAGCTGGAGCGGTGCACAATACTATAAGACAAGCTGCGATGAATTGTGAAAGCACCGTAACTAGAGCTACGTATTACTGTCTTCTTTCCACAATACTGAATTTTATTTGCGTGCGAGATGTCTTCAGCGCGATATGTCATTGTCTCTCTTTAAAAGCATGAAAAAAGACGAATATGTCTCTGAACCTGCGGTGCTGATGATAAGTCAGTAGAGAAAGCAGAACCCTTTGTTCAGAAGAAAGTATAGCAATACATTTTGATATTCAATCATAAGTTTGAAATTCTACTCATATATTAATGCATCTAACTATAATAGAAACCACCTTGAGTCATAGTAACGTAAACCTGATATCAATTTATCAGTTCAGTATTTTTTCATATGCAGTAACACATACCTGTATGTGTAGTGTTTAACGACCGCTTTTACTACATACGGCACCGCAGGCGGTGACACTGATGATACATGAGATGAAGATGGAACAGCGGTGGAATGAGATGGCGCGGGAAACCGGAGGTCCCGGAGAAAACCCGCCCCAGCGCCGTGTTGTCTACCACAAATCTCACTTGTACCTATGCAGAGGAAACATTATATTCTACAAAAACATTAATATTCACCAGAATAGATGTTTTGGGGCTCATTGAACCCCATTTTCTCTTGCACTAAAACGTATCTAATTGGTGGAGAGGATCTACTTAATACATCGTAGGAAAATTTCTTGTTGAGATTTTATCAGAATAAATGTATTGAGGCAATATTTAATTTATTTATTCCTTTTCGGCATGCTCCATTACAAATGTAACACTACATGCCTTTCATACAAACTTGTATCATTTTACATTGTTATTACATTACATATAAGTGTTTACTTTTAACATCATTGCTTTTTTTGTTTTTAAGAAACAACTGCGAGTAACGAACATTTATGCCTTGCGCATGCTCATAAAATAAAGGTATCGCAGGGGATAATAAAGACCCAGCATAATTTCGAAATCAAGTGGTACACAGTATAGCGGTCATAGCTTTTAGACGGTAGTGGGTTAGAATAAGAAGTTGTGCCAACCGCAAAACTTAAAATATACCTAATGAATGACGTAACGGAACAAGAGTTTACAAAGTCCATTGCCACTTTAATTGCAGTCACAGAGGATGTATGAAGGTATGTAGGTATGTATGTTTCTTTTTTTTTTTGTAATTTACGTCCGCCCCAACGTTAAGTTATATCGGACGTTGAATGAATTGGGTGAAATAGTGCTCAAATGAGTCCAGGGTCCATAGAGCTTAGAGTTACCCGACATTCGTCTTGAGGGATAAGGGAAAACCCGGAAAAAAACCTTATCCAGGTAACTTATGCTTCTTGACATTGCAATTGAAAGAGTGTGTGCTTTTAAGGTAGTATATAGCATCCAGTTCCAAAATTGACTACATGATCAGTTTTATAATACGCTTGTTGCTTCATATTTATATAGGCTTAAACGTGTTCTCAGATTTTCACAATAATCTGCATATTTTATTATTTTCAGAGTCATCTTAAATGAATTCCACATCCCTAGTTGGGGAAGGGCATATATATTTTATTCATTTCTATTCATATCAGCGTGGCTTAGTGTTTGTATGGTATTTTTTTAATTTATGTTATGTGTTGCAAAAACTTTTAAGAAGTGCATCATAATAAATACATAAGTGAACATGCACAACTATAGCAAAGGCCTTGCACTGTGGTATAGAAAGGTAAATCAATTTAACAAAAATATTAATATATTAAACAAAGTCAATATGTAGAATAATAATTATTATAAACTATATTTCCTAATGGGGAGCTATACGATGGTATTGTAACAAAGTGTCCCATATCAGCTTTTGTCTGTTACAATTCTGTTAGAAAATCGTATATCAAGGTGTGTAGAGATAACTGCATCTCCATGTATCTATTTCAAATCACACACTCATGAACTTTCCACATATTAAAGCTTACCATTAAAGCAACACCAAAGTGCAAAAAGGAAAGTATTAGCTTTTGGAATCTCACCATATAATCATAGCATCTTATGTTTAAGATTTAAAGAGTGTAAAATGACTGATAATGACATGCAATAACTGGCAAACAACATGAAACTGTTGGCTTGCGTCGTAACATCTTGGTTTTATTACTTAAGATCAAGCGTTGAAATAGGCAGTTGTTAATAAAACACTATACTATTGAGCATTTACAATTACGAAACAACAAAGGGCTTGCAACATAACGACAGTAAAGATAGGTCAAGTGGATATTTTCTTTTGACGTGATGAGTATACACCTACTTCAAAATGTTAATGTAGAAAATAGGAAAATGGTACGTGTGGAAGATCAAAGTACAGAAAATTGTAGAGTAGAAAGGCAATATTAAAATAAGTATTTGGAGCATAGGAACTAGGGATTGAAGAAGCATTTGCTACTCGTTGCAAAGTCAATATTAATTCTCGTTATCTTCGACTCTGCGATGGTGCAATATTTGTGGAGTGTCAGATGTAAATAAAACTTACCCTTGTAATGATTGGCTCATATAGATTCCTACTGGGTAGCAATTTGGCTGGCCTGCTGCTGGAAACAATGTATTCCTACACAGTTGTAACTCTTAGCTTCCTTGCGGACAGAAAATAAACCTAGTGACTATGGCACTCGTCCGTTCTCCTTATTAAATAATATTAGTGCTTAGTAAATTTGACAAATCCAAAAGTGAGAAGTCTGAGCAGACGACTGGACTGCACCTCCGCACGAATGGGTAGGAGTGCAGAATCATAGTTTACTGTATACTTCAAATAGGCCAATCTGCGTACGACAGAAGCACCCCGTTGCCTAAATTGACGTAAGAAAAGCTGTTTCCGCAAGCCCTCGTATCAGCTATAGTTGTGCATTATCAGAACAAATCTTACTTTGAAAATAATCTTTGGGTTTGTAGTACATTGCACTAACTGGGAGGAAGACCACACACCCTATTGCTCAGTATTTATCCAGGCCATCCAGTACATCCCACTCGATAAAATAACGTAGTTATTAATTTTTTCTTTGTGTACTAGAATTCATTAGTTGAAACAACGAGCAAACTTGTGCAGACATTTCATTTTGACTAGAAATAAAATGTTTCATAAAGTCATATTTAAGTTATGATCATTCAATCATGTTATTATAGTGTATCAGCGCTCCTTTATTCTGTATCTTAAAATGTTTAGTTTGGTACACATGGGCATAAAGGGAAATGAAAGAGCAATTTGTGGCTTAAATCATCCTCGTTGACTCAGGTTTTCTTAAGGTCTTCCTCATACTCGTAACTGACCTATGTGGGGGAGGTACCTTACATATAACCCTGCAAGGTTTCCTCCCCAAATTCTCTTTCTCTATTATTTAATTTTATGTAAATCATCATTAAATTTGATGTAATGGAATAAAATACGCAGCTTTTGGTACCGTATGTACTAATGACGGATGTAAAATACAATTATATCATTTATTACGTATTTACCTATTATTTATTGCCTGTTTACCTATTATTTTACATTATATCTATTTATTACCTATACAGTCATACCTATTATTTTACTGGGTACTGACTTCCGGTTCTATAATGTTTTACTATGTCTTTTCCATACGTGTAGTTGAGTATGCAATCGTTAACTCTTATATTATTTATATCATACACTTTATTAGGAAGTATCTTAAGCGTAGGTATAACGTTTCAAGAAGAAGATGAAGTATTCTGCTACGATCCTTACGTTGTGGCGACATGTGGAACCAGATTTTTATTCTGCTACGATCCTTACGTTGTGGCGACATGTGGAACCAGATTTTTATTCTGCTACGATCCTTACGTTGTGGCGACATGTGGAACCAGATTTTTATTCTGCTACGATCCTTACGTTGTGGCGACATGTGGAACCAGATTTCTATTCTGCTACGATCCTTACGTTGTGGCGACATGTGGAACCATATTTCTATTCTGCTACGATCCTTACGTTGTGGCGACATGTGGAACCAGATTTCTATTCTGCTACGATCCTTACGTTGTGGCGACATGTGAAACCAGATTTCCATTCTGCTACGATCCTTACGTTGTGGCGACATATGGTACCAGATTTTTATTCTGCTACGATCCTTACGTTGTGGCGACATGTGGAACCATATTTCTATTCTGCTACGATCCTTACGTTGTGGCGACATGTGGAACCAGATTTTTATTCTGCTACGATCCTTACGTTGTGGCGACATGTGGAACCATATTTCTATTCTGCTACGATCCTTACCTTGTGGCGACATGTGGAACCAGATTTCTATTCTGCTACGATCCTTACGTTGTGGCGAAATGTGGAACCATATTTCTATTCTGCTACGATCCTTACGTTGTGGCGACATGTGAAACCATATTTCTATTCTGCTACGATCCTTACGTTGTGGCGACATATGGTACCAGATTTTTATTCTGCTACGATCCTTGCGTTGTGGCGACATGTGGAACCAGATTTTTATTCTGCTACGATCCTTACGTTGTGGCGACATGTGGAACCAGATTTCTATTCTGCTACGATCCTTACGTTGTGGCGACATGTGGAACCAGATTTCTTCGTTGTAGTTTGAATTGGTTCTTCAATATTGTCTCTGCTTCAATAAGAGTCATAAGATCTCTTCTTTTCAAGGGTGGTTACAAGTGAAAGAAATAACATTTGGATAAGTTCAATTTCGTAATAAATAATTTAATTGTATAATCTGGATTACATTTTACTGGAACTTTCTTCCGTAGTTAATCATTGCAGGTTACCTCCAGCATATAGATAGATCCTTACTTCCTTAATAAATAGTTTCCGTTAATTACATAAAATTTCTCACTCCTGCACGTCCACTCATCACTATCAAAAGTTTTTTCTTCTCTGTGTCCTTTTTCTACACGGAAGATTATTGATTTTCTCTCCCCATAGTAACCGTTCATTTATTTATACTAACGTCGATTGTACCAACCAATATACACATATTGTTCAATTTTCCCTTTAGAATCTCACTTCCACACACACAACATAAACATTAATACTTTTAATCATTTTTCCCAAATTACAAATAACACCACCAAGCGAATAAACAAAACTCATTTTCAAAGCCAAACAGAAACAACCGTTACAGGGAACATAAGATGGTAAATAAATTACAAAACAATTAATTAATAATAATTCACCAGTGGACTCTGCTAGTCTTTGGCCTCTACTTTCATTCTGTTCATTTTACAATAACGCTTAAGAAATCATAATGAAAGAAAAGCATACAAATGCATAATCATTTTGTGAAACAATATACATATTTTGAAAAAAAATGAAACATATAAAATATTCTTACATAATACTTAGAGAGAATGTACATGTACTAGAAAGGAAGTACATCAAAACCAGGAGACCATAAGGTCATAAAATAATAATTTTTCTTAACTGTATACTTGCTATAGCAGGTTACAGAACGTTTTACTTTCTCTTCTACTATGTAGTTACGGTAAGTGGAGTAGCTATACATTATACCGAAGACAACGCTTTGAGACTCCCTTAATAAAATAAAAACATGTATAGAAAAATATGGGTCTGTGATTGTGTATTGACCGTCTATCTGTTTGTCCATTTCTCACTGAACAACATTAATTAGAAACGAAGTCTGTTAAATACTGAACAGTATTTTGAGTTCTCCATCTGCAAAATACATTTTACAGAAAGATTACACCTTGGCAAATTTTCTCTAACCTCTTGAATTTATCAAAAACTTTGCAAAATATTCAAGTTATAATACCACATTTTAGAATATTTTTCATTACAAATGAAGCGTATTTGAAGATCCTCTAAAGCCTTCTTCACTCCAATTACTTCTGCGTAGCTGATCAACTTAAAAGATACGCAACATTTTACTTCGCAAAAATGTAGACCTTGGCAAAGGATGTAATTTATGTAAAATATATCTAATACATCTTTTTCTGGTGAGGCAGCTGAGATACTTGTATTTTCCAGATATTCTTGTTAGTGGTTTGAATTTTAAAATACTTATACACCTTCACTTTTTTATTTCCCTATTGTCTACGAAGAAAGCAGAAGTTGAAAGCCACCACGCAGTGTCCAATTCTTAATATACTTTACTATGCCTAAAACAATACTGAACAATAATGAATGAAACTACGTACTTGGCCTAATACTATGGTACTGGTTTGTTGCCCTGTTTTTAACTATTTAACGAGTTTTAACTCCCGCTTACCTATAAGAGACTACCAGTAAGGAGAAGCACACACTGTGATAACGCGCTTGCTCACCGTTTTCCCTTTCAGTACTCTGTTTTCTGAATTTTGCTTTACTTTTGGAAACTAGTGTGCTATTCCTTTGTATCTATACTGCCGATAACGTTGGTATAGCGTCTAATAAATAATACAGACTAGAGAAAGTCATTTAAACTTATACTTTTTTCTTGAAACATATGGTGGCATCGTTTTACACTGCTCCAATTCGTGTCGAACTAAAGTGGAGAAGTCGAAGCTTGATCCGTAGTCTGCAGAAAAGTCTTACATTTTCAATTTCTGAAGCTTAAATCGTAAGGTTAACAATACCAGATCCTATCTTCGTACATCTCCAGAAGTATTCACTCACAAATCAATAGCTGAATCTCAAGGAATTCCATTCTCTAAAATGTTCTACAATGGTTTGAAAACAGAACAACAATTGCATATAAAAACTAAAAGCAAAGCATTATTTTTGCGTTTTTGACATACTAGTTTTTGACCCAAAAGGTCTTGTAAATAAATATTTATCTACCTCACCAGTAAATAGAAATAATCATACAACGTCAACGAAGGTGAGAAAATCATATAGATATTTGCAATTTAATTACCTAATTTTGTCAAATCCTTTGAGATTCTATTATATGTGGTCATCCATTACTAAAGTCATTTGAGTATATATACAAAATGTGTGAAGTCTATATCAAGAAGTTCAGATATACGTAGCCCACAAAAAAGTTTGGAAAATTTCGGATATCTCAAATGCAGTTCTAATA
This sequence comes from Mantis religiosa, assembly GCA_030765055.1. Lineage (NCBI taxonomy): Eukaryota > Metazoa > Arthropoda > Insecta > Mantodea > Mantidae > Mantis > Mantis religiosa. The sequence goes on from CM060951.1 coordinate 82,641,065, forward strand.
ATTTTGATGAAGGATATTTCCAGACAAATTAAATGTGTAAATTTAATTAATTGTGATAATATTTGAATAATTTTTAATTCTCAATGACCAGTACGCAACTGATAAATAGTAAGGAACATAAACTCTTTTAATAAAAAAGGAAAAAACGAAAGTAAATCTCCAAGCAAACGTTTTTAAAATTTTGAATTTTTAAATCACTTAAACTATTTTGTTTCTCTGTATCACAGAGAAACAACGAAACATGTGGACTTAATGCAACATTCTCCGAGAACAGCTGGACCACAGCTTTGAAAAAGTCCGTCGCAATTGTAGACGAATCGTCTAGAATGTCTAACTATCGGATCACGACATACCAGCTGGAAATAATTCCCAATTACATTAATATTTAAGAGCTATTTGTTTCACATATTCAACACGAACACTGTAAAAAAGGAACCCTTCTCCAACTGCAAATTACATGGAAACTATTATGTTAATTTTCACTTCTTCAAATACAACTCTAATTTGTTTTATTAAAATACTATATAACTGCATGGTAAGAATGATGGTTATATCTCTAAATTTCTCGGAAAAATTTGTGAAGTCCTCCTTAGTCTGCATAATTAATATATGTTATTGATAAACCGAAGAGATAAAGTAAATTTCAGCAACATAAAGATTTAAATTTCGTTCAAGGACATAATTTATGTAAAAACAAGAAATGTTTGTATTTAACGATCACCAATACATTGCTGATTATTAGTTTGAAATTTGAAATAACTGTCTATGTGTTTTCAAATATCTATTCGTTTTATGGTAAAAAGAATGGAATGTCAAGATAACACACACTCTTTAAAGGTCTGATTATCCTTATCCATATCGAGGGGCACATACAATGAAATGAGAGTGGATGTGATTATGAAGAAGTTTATATATGAGTAGAGGAAGTCATTTAAATGCAAAAAAAAGAAGAAAAAAACAGCAGATTTTGTTTACATCATTTGTAGCTGACGGTTATTGTAGGCTGTAACTTAAGGTTTTACTCAATACATTGGTACTAATTGATTCACTTAAAAAATAAACGCCTATGCATAGTTTAGTTTGCAGCTTCACCAAAGAGCGGATATATTGCAAATTAGACGTAACAAAGGATAGAAATAAATAAATATAGGCACATACGCAAATAATAGAACGGGGAAATCACAAAATAACTGTTATAATCTTTTATAAAGTGGATAGAACCAAGGGAAATTAGTGTTAACGCCATTAAAAATAATACTTTGAATTGGTCCGATAGAAACAAAGCCTCTTTTAAACAACCTTGGTGTTAACCTGCTTATGATGAGTTTTCTTAGGTTAGGTTCCTATCTCACGTTCCTGGATTCCCTAGAGGGAATTGCTCTAAGAACAATTTTCGCACTCATTCGGGAATTAAACCAGTGAATTGTAAATTTGGAATATGAATGAATGAATGAGTTATTTATCCTGCATATTCCAAAGTGTTGCATTTTTTTACAATTTACAACTTTAGGCTACATTTGTTTGTCTTTACCTTATTGCTACCTTGGCTTACGTGACACCCTGGTCCTTTGCTCTGCCAGGGAGCTCTTAAACTCCATACGTCCTTGTTACTTAATTAGCCCCTTTACCCCCATCTTTCTTTCTTATACTCTTTACATTTATTGCCCATTTTTCTTTTGGGAAAGTCTAGAAAATATGAAATAATTACAATTTTGCAAACAAATAAATAGAAAGTGGTGATGAGAAGCATACGTAGATTACTGCAATAGGCAAGAGAGACAACGACTAGCTTAGATGAGAACAGGAACAATGTTTCTAAATGGAATAAGAGGTAGGGAAAAGGGAATTTGTGAACTTTGTGGTGGAAAAGAAAGTATAGATCTTTATGTAACAGAATGCGAGGAGGTTACAATATGGAGAAAAAAGGTTTGGGAGGAAAAGTAGGAGAAAGCAGAGAAGAGGATATTAGCTATAAAAATGTTAACAGGAAAGGAAGAAAAGAAGGTAAGAAGTATTGGTAAATTCTTACAGAAAGTAATTTGGAATATTGTATGTTGACTGCTAAACCTTAGAGTTAGTTATTAAAAATTTTATATGTGTTTTAGATAGAAGTATAAAAATTTTAGAACATAAAAGTTTCTTTCAGGCTATCCCATTTGCGTAAAATTACATGGTAATATATGGAAATTAGAGGGGCGTAAACATTTTATATCATAATATTTCAATTTCATTCTACTAAAACATTCAAGGAGATTATACATATACATATAGTATGGTATTTAACCAATAGATTACAGTACAAATACCTCCAATAATGCAAGTGAGAAATGAATAAAAGAAAGGCAAATTGGATAAGTTATCTATTATATCTAAGCATACAGGACGTTCTCTACCAAAAGTACATTACAAAATCTAATTCATCTGTCTTCATGTTAATTGGGATACACATTTGCAAAAATTGCATTACTTCATATTTCCTTACTGATAAGAGAATTAGGAAATGTTAGTGTAACATATAGTCTTAAGCGTCGAAGCGCAATAAAAGCTGATAATCTTTTTACAGTAAGAGTGGGTTTTGAATATTAAGTAATGTTTTGTCTCTTTCTCATTAACGTAATGAGGATGTTCTCAGTATCAATGACCTTACGTATTAACGTGATACTTAAAAGGGGATATTGTATGTTCGCTGTGTATATAAAGCATATCTGACGAATATTTATGACTAGTAACACCAAAGAAATACCCATATCAATCTAAGCTTGAATAAGTATTAGTAATTGCACATCTACTAGTTATAATTATGCTAGATATAATTTTATAAGACTGAAGATGAGTATGATACATAAATAGCGAAACTGCATTTAGAAATACTGTCAAATAATTCTCCGGATTTTTATGGACTGTGACTTTACTTAACGGAGAATGACTGCGGTAGTTCTTATGGACGCTTATACGCTTTTGCTTACTTTTTTGTATTATTTCTTATTTTTGGCATTCTGTCTGACAGACACGTCCTAGCTGGATTCTGTGATACTCAATTATTTGATCATTTTACTCCCTCCTTGTCAGTCAGGTAATTCTATCTGTTCGATGCATCCTCATGATCTGTTACATATTGTTGTGCCCGCCTCGGTAGGTAGGTAACATGTCTGCCTCACGTTCAAGAGGTCCTGAGTTCGAATCTCGGTCAGGGCGAGTTACCTGGATAAGGTTTTTCCGGGGTTTTCCCTTATCCTTCAAGACGAATGTCGGGTAATTCTAAGCTCCATGGACCCGAGACTCATTTGTGCATCATTTCACCCAAATCATTCACCGTCCGATATGACTTAACGCTGGAGGAAGTAAATTAAAAAAAACATATCTTCGTAGCACAGAATTGTATCTAGATAAATTTGTAACTAGAGTTACAAACACTTGTTGCATTTCATCAGGAACTCCCTTCCCTTTAGTCACTGTCACGCTTAACTCCGTCATAAAATCTCAGTTGGTCCCTCTCTTTTTGTGGTGTCGCCCTGTCAAATGAATCCAAATTACAGTATTGTATGTGGATTAGTTATATATGGATAAATTCTTGTGACATTAAGTGATGTTTCCAAGAGGAAAGACATAGAACAACTTAACTTAAGGACTAAAAAGTCGATAAATATAAAATCCGGCAGTTTAGTTTAGCATCATCAAAAATGTGAAGGGAACCACCTATCTAAATTAACGTGTACTTTATTGTTTTATTTTCTTAAAAACGTATTAAAGATTTTGATTTCCGTAACTTTTGATTTGACATTTCCTTGTCTAACAAGTAGGTTATGAAGCTCTCATCATTGTAAATACATTTAGTTTTGTTTGATATATCCCGAAAGCATGAAGCAGCAAACAGTATATTTAAAAGATAGTGACTTTTATAAGTGTATAATTAATGTATTTTTTTCCTAATCGTTAGAATCCGAAACCTCAGTTGTTAAATCTTCATGTTTTTGTAGGTTGAAACATTTAGAAAGCCTCTTCAGTGTACCTCTCTCTCATCCAACGGTTTCTTGAGTACAAAGTTATGACTTGCACTTGCCGTCATGGCATTTTGTTTTGTTTTCTGCGCCAACCCCATCTGCTATTTCAAATTAATTATTTATAGTAAAATTTATATTGAATTCATGTTCAGCAGCTCAATATGCGTAGAAATCTTTTATTTGAAAGGTGAAATGAACAGGAAAAGTTAAGTGGGTGTGACACAACAGATTTTGAAAATATGCATTATTCATTCTTATAATTTTCGGAACTTAACCCAAAATAGCTTAAGACTGATTAAATTAGTACACAATAATAGTAATATTAATAAAAGTTACATTTTTATTAAAATTATCCTTATTAATGTTGCACTATTTGTTTTTACTTTCTATTGTGTTCTTGAAACATCACCGTAAGGTAGGTTTCTATTCTAATAGTAAAGTCTTAAGGTTTGCCTGTAGAATATTGCCAACCATTAATGGTCTTGCTTTGACAGGCCTTTAGTATGAAAGATTTTCTGTGTAGTTAGCTAGAGCGATGAACCTTAACTAGTAGAAAATATAGTCCAATCCATTGATCGGGATAAACGAAACTTCAGCATGATCATCGTCCAAATCGACCCCTTTCTTCAACAATTTCTTTTATTCAACTACATTTTGCTGTTTTGTTAACCCTTTTTGTAAATTATATCCTTTAACTTTTTAAGTCATATCTGACGATGAATGGAATGGATGAAATGATGCTCAAATGTCCCCAGGATCCTTGGAGCTTAGAGTTACCCGACATTCGTATTTTTAGGATAAGTGAAATTTCCGGAAAAAGCCTTATCCAAGTAACACCCTGACCGAGATTCGAACTCGGGACCTCTTGAACGTGAGGCAGACATGCTACCAGCTACGCTACCGAGGCGGGCTTGAACCTTTTTATAGAATACTAATACAAATGCGCAAAGTAAATTTGCACATTTGCACTTTTATTACATTAAATTTGTCCACGTAGTATATATTATTCTGGAAAAGCTGTAATAGGTTTAGAAATGTTTAAATGTCGTAAATTCTTGGGCGGCCGTTGCATGGATGGTTGTTCAAATGAGAATGAGGAGTGTAAGTAATTTTACTTACTTCCATTCTCGTTCTTTATAAGGTTATTGTAATGATGCATATTTCATTGATTCATACTGTTAACAATTTTATCTAGGTATAGAGTTCTTTAGATGCCTTTATAATATATTATATTGAATATACCATAAATACAAAGGATACGGTGCAAATATTTCTTACTGTAATGGTTAATTCATGTTTTTTAAATACTTTAGAAATTGTTCTGGATTGTTCCGGAAAAGATAATTAGTAGAAAATAGGAAATGTAAAACTGGTTAGGCCACGGAATGATACAACTCAAGTTAACTATTACATAATATTGTTGCTATTGGTAATTACAATAATGAAATTACGTAGTTTGGTGACGTGGACAATTAAAAGAAAAGTAATTTAGTTGTTCTAGAAATATTGTGTGCAGAGAACCCAGAATAATTACATAGCTTAGCATCACTTGGTAAGCAATGGTCAATGGAGAGTAAGACGTGTTTTTCGTTTCGCTCTGCCAGTTTGCAGAAAAACGTTTTAATTATAAATGCATTTGTATTGCACTGGTAGCGTGTACTAGAAACATAAATCTCATCGATGCAACAACAATAATTTGTGAAAGGTCAGAATCTACGGCATTTAAAATTGTAACAGAATTTATAAATGGTTTTGCGGAATGAAATCCACAATATTTAAAGGAGAAGAATTGTTATCATTTCCCAGTAATTGCAGCATAAAATACTTTCACTCCGATACTTTAACCAGAGATAAGACTCATTGCTCCACAATGTCGAGGCATCTGCAAGAATTCTACCAGATCGTTACCAGAAGTGATAATAATTAATCATCCATCACCACGCCTTTTGAAAAATGTTCTGTTGCAAACTGATCACCACAACGCAGGGCTTCTAGAACAATGAGTTCAGCTATCACGCATTTTGCAACTCACAATAATTTATTGTTACATTTGAAACCTTTTGGCATTAGTATCCATTGAATTCCGAACTATGAGTAACATTTTTTGGAAACATGTATGTATTATATATATTTGTTCAATTATAAGGTCTCTGTGATTACTTTTCAGTCTTTCAGTAATTTATGGAAATAAATTGCATTCTTTTTTTGTAATTTACGTCCTCCAACATTTAGTCATATCGGACGATGAATGGAATGGGTGAAAAGATGCTCAATGCGTCCGGAGTCCATAGAGCATAGAGTTACCTGACATTCGTCTTTCAGGATAAGGGAAAACCCCGGAAAAACCTCTCTATGACCGAGATTCGAACTCGGGACCTCCTGAACGTGAGGCAGACATGCTACCATGTACACTACCGAGGCGGGCCAAATTAGATGCTGCTTTCTTCAGAAGGCTTGAGCTTTTCAACGGTGAAACCATTATCAAAATTGGATGAGTAACTTTCTAGTTTACTCTACACGAACATATCAAGCAGGATGGCTGAGGTGAAAACGTCTGTGGCTCACATTCGGGAGGTCTGGATTCGATTCCCGTTGCCGACCTAGCTAACCCAAGGGTTCTTTTCGGGGCTTTTCCCGGGTCGGCAGCAGAATGCTTAGTAGATTAATTACATCCCCGAATTACCTGTCCATCCATTTCACCTCCATTATCATTTCACATTATCTCTTGTCTGGTGGCATGAGTGTCGGTGGATGTCTCAACGTTGCATGGCAGGATGATATGCTCTTGTTAAAACTTCCTCTTCCGGTAGGACGGTCTCCGGCCTCCGAACTCGTTCTGATGCGGCCGGTGTGATGTCGGTTCTACTAGCCTGCCTGGGAGTTTCCAATTGGTAAAGTTTAGGGACCCTGTCCTCTGCACTGTCGTAGCTACTTGGGAAGGCTGCCCTTTGTCTCCCCTCGGCTCATCCTTCCTCCCGCGGGTATCCCACTTCGGGGCATAGGTACAATAGACCGAGTTAAAACCCCCTTCCTCCAGTCCACACACACAAACACATGGCACTAATTTCCTCGCTGTATAATATTTATCTAAAATTGGATAGACCAAACTAAATAACACATTTACGATTGCCTGCATTTATATCTTCGATTGACAACAATGTGCATTAGCATGGGATTTTTCATTCTTCCTTCATTTTCTCATGCTCACACGAAACTCGCGTGCTTCTAATTTAGTTAGCACTGAGACTACAATTCATGCTGAGTAAGTATATATTCCAACACATTTAGTGGTATGTAGCGTAAATTGTAGCTAGGGGAAGACCGTCATTTTCTGCTTCAGACCGGAGAACCATATTCAGGTGGTAAATTAGTGGAGGAGGGCATGTTTAGTCTACAGCTGAAAGTTTAAAACTAGTGCAACAAACTTCAAAGCGATCGGTTTATCGACATGTGCTATCAACTTTGAACCTGCTATTATCCAGTACTTTCGTGCATAGAAATGTTAGGATGGATTGGAAGTTTTATCCATAAAAGTTACAAGAGCCTCGAGACCTGTGGACAGAAGATAAGCAAAGTAACAAGCGTTTATGCACAATTTATGTCATTACTCGACATTCATCTAACAAAGAAAAGTCTGAAAAGCACAACCTTCCTTCATCATAACTCTGTATGTAAATATAACTACAGAGCATGCTATGAACATACAAATCATATAGTTTGAAAGAGAATGAGTTAGCTATTAGTGCTTCCAGATTGTTATTTTATTATCACATGCCATGATGCAATAAGTGCTGTATCAAAGTTGAAACGAAATATTGTTAATATCAAAATAAGATTGTCCTTCATAATTCTTTTGTCCTCTGTGTTTACATGATGGTGAATATATCCATCGCAACTGGATCAATTTCTACTTACTTCGTGCTTATCGCGATACTATTTGTAGAACCGGTAGGGGAATAAGCGACAGTATTTTAAGAACCAGTTGCT
>CM060951.1:82654052-82684052 GCA_030765055.1 Mantis religiosa
CCATTCCCCTACAGTCCAGACTTAGCACCTAGCTGAAGTCACACCTGGGTGGAACACATTTCCAGACCGACGATGATTTGAAAAACGAGGTTGAGCGCTACCTGCGGAACTTGGCGGGAGAGTGCTATAACAAGGATATACAAAAACTGCTACAGCGCATGCAAAAGTGCATCGATCGCAATGGTGATTACGTTGAAAAATAGCTGTAAGTTTCTCCTTTCCATCAATGTAACATTCATGAACAATAAACATGTTTTCTATATTAAATTATATATATATATAGAAACTAAGGACGGCGCCGGTGAACACTTTCACACTACAGACAAACATTTTAATTTTTTTAAATGTTCAACAACACCACAAAATCCACAAAAAACGTTTGATTTTGGGCCAAACATAGATAATGACTCCACGTAACTGTGAACTAAGCTGCAACTGAACCATGACATAGATTTAACTTTATACTTTAATATCCTTATACAAACAACAACTTTCTATTCCAATTTGAGAAAAAGAAGAAGCTAGTTCTTGCAAATGAATAACATGTTGAAATTATAGACTATAAAATCTGATGTGTGCACTAATAAAACTTTCTACGCACAATTATAAAAGTTATTATTAAAAATGCTTTTTCTTCAATCTTCTTTACGTTAGCTGAGTTGAGATAGGTATTTTTAGAGGTTTTTTATTAGATATTTGTTTGTAGGTAAATGGAACAAAGAGGACACAGCTGACTTAAGCAATAGTCAAATTTTATTTTAAAAGAGCTGGTTGCTATGAGATGGCTTAGAAATGCCTTTCTCATTGTAACAGCAGAAGTAAATGAACGAATAACTTGATAAACGCTAATACTATAAAATTAAGACTAATTGCAAAGAATGAATGGGAAGTGGCTAACTTTATAAAAATTAATTGATAACATACGTGCCATAGCAATGTTTATATTTTTCTGTATTAAAATTTTGTTTCTTATCTACGATATACCAGTTATGCAAAAGTCATTTAAAATGAGGGGAATTTAAAAGGCTATTTCCAAAAAATTCAACAATATACTTCATTTGTCATGAAAATATCTTATGCATTATCTTAAGCATAATGACAATTTAATCAAAATCGTTAGAGATTTCTTAAGGAATCCAAGTTTTAGAAAATATTCCATGTAAAGTGTACCAAGTTTTACATTTAATAAAGTTTTGAGTAATACTATTCCCAGACAGATCGATGCATGAACGCACGCACACCAAACTTTTTCTTAAAAATACTTCTTTTGGGTCAAATTTAATTTCCTTTGAAATCTCGTTATATAATTTTTGGGTGAAATACATTTCAGTAAACGAAGTAGAAATTATTTATAATCCATCAAGTTTAAGTGAAACCCAAATGATTTGCAAAGTGTAAAACGAAATTTTAACTGCAGAATCCAGGAGTAGGAACACGTTAGACACAGACGATTTATAACTTTGTCACTGTAAAACAAAAGCGTAGCTAATACACAGCATAATAAGATGAAATTGCTCATAAATGAACAAAATGCTCTCTCAAATAAAAATCTCAATATTACGTCCACATCAAATACATTGCTCTTCGTTATTAAATTCCTGGTTTTCCTTTGTACCTATTAAATTGATTGCGCTTCTTTGATGTCCTTTCTAATATCATGGGATAATTTCTGAATATTCAGAAGACCACAGTTTGTTGCTTTTGAAATAACGTGAAAAAACATTCGAGGGTTTGATGACATTATTAACATCGATATAGCATATAGCGACACTAAAGACAGTGCAACTGAAATATAAATAATTGAATAATCAGGCTTAGAATCTACAGATTGCAAAATGCATAATACTGTAGCATGTTTAATGATTTTTGAACCTCGAGTCACATTATCTCCCTCCGTAATTTTCATGGAATAGTATAATAAAGTTCTACTCCTTAGAAAGGCAATTTAATGAATTGTGAGATATGGCAAAACGTTATGAAAATATTCGATGAATTTACGAATATCAGTGAACAATATATTGACTAATTCCTTTACATTTCTTCTAAAGATCGAAAATGTATAATTTGTAAGTAGGAGTATATTTAAGTGGCAAAGCAGCATTGGAGCAGTCGAGTAACTTTTACATAAACATTACACTGGATGGCACGTTAATATTCTAATTTTAAAGCATTCTAAATGTCTTTTTTCGGTGATAAGTTTATATTTCATTTCTTTTTAGCTCATGGTGTTATTGTGAAAAATTGGAATTTCCTGCCTTCAGTTCCAGTTGCCCAAATTGCTTATTTTCGTGCAGGTATGTGCATACATTATATTAAATTATCCTACGTTTTGGTACATTTGTTAACAGTATTTGATATTTGAATTTTATCATTTAAATATTAGCTGTTTCTTTACTTTCCTTCTTTCTTTCACTACCTCTATTGGGAATTTAATTCATGCATAGTACGAATTAGAGCTATAGTTATTGTCTTCTAAGATCACCAACTAGTCCTGGATAATCGATTGCCATTAGCCAACAAGATTAAAAGGCTCCCCCTGTTACCGAAACCAACATGTGCAACAACTGCTAACACATTTTTGAGTTTCTTCTCGTAAAGATTCTGGTTTTATAATTGAGTTTTCCCAATACATATTAAACAATATACATGTGATAGAAACGCGGAATGACTTCAGATATGTATTATATTTGTCTTCGACCCGTCTTCCTGTTGTTCTAATGACACCAATATTGTATTTCTATCACATCTAGACATTTAGAAATTGGAATTGGAAACTGTCCTATAGACCATGTCCGTTGGAATTAGTAGAGGTTTTCAATAATGAAAGAATTATTAAAATCACACTCATACAGATACACAGACACACTCATGTGAATACTCACTCTTTATAACATTGGTATAGATTATGTAAAACCAGTTCACTAAACTGCAGAATATCTCATGCCCGAGTTCACCAACAAATGTTAAAATCGACGTTAACCAATGTAACGTAACAATTGTCACAGATCTAACACTAATGTTAAATTTATTGCATTTCACCAACCTGTTTTCTGAAAATGTTAACAAACGTGTGTTAACGCCAAGAAACTTGTAAATATCTCAGCTATAGAAGGCTATGGATGAGTCGTATTATTTTCTGAACGTACTGCGATGCGCTTTTGTTTTCATTTTCGTCTGAACAAGCTGAAAAATGGCGGATGAACAAAATTATAAATAAAGCCGTTAGACAAATTTCTCATCGATGGAGAAATAATTGTTAATTGAATTGGTGACGAAGTGTAAGGATATCGTGGAAAATAAGAGGTCGGATGCAGTGAATGTAAAAGAGAAAGATGTCACGGGGAAGATATAGGAAATGGATTTAATTCAAATGCATGTGTCACTACTACAATCACTAAACAACTTGTCAGTATTACGTAAATTTAAAACGAGGTGCGAAGGACAAGTGACTTAAACGTTTCAAGACGGGAGGTGGACAGTGTATTATCCACATAATTCAGTGAATAATAAAATCGTAAAGTTATTAATACTTGAAGCAAAGGCGAGATCGGCATATTCCTTTGGATGAGTACTCTAACTCATTATTACGTACATTTAAAACGAGGTGCGAAGGACAAGTGACTGAAAAGTTTCAAGACGGGAGGTGGACAATGTATTATCCACATAATTCAGTGAATAATAAAATCGCAAAGTTATTAATACTTGAAGCAAAGGCTAAATCGGCATATTCCTTTCGATGCATGTTCTAGCTCAGTGTTACGTAAATTTAAAACGAGGAGCGAAGAAGGGCAAGTTACCTGAACGTTTCAAGACGGGAGGTGGACAGTGTATTATCCACATAATTCAGTCAATTAGAAAATCGTAAAGTTATCAATACTTGAAACAAAGGCGAGATCGGCATATTCCTTTCGATGCATATTCTAACTCATTATTACGTAAATTTAAAATGAGGTGCGAAGGACAAGTAAGGAGTGACTTGAACGTTACAAGACGACAGGTGCACAGTGTATTATCCACATAATTCAGTGATTTATAACATCACAACGTTATTAATACTTGAAGCAAATGCGAGATCGGCATATTCCTTTCGATGCATGTTCTAACTTGGTGTTACGTAAATTTAAAAGGAGGAGCGGAACGTTTCAAGACGGCAGGTGGACAGTGTATTATCCACATAGTTCAGTGAATTATAAAATCGCGAGGCTATTAATACTTGAAGAAAAGGCGAGATCGGCATATTCCTTTCGATGCATGTTCTAACCTCTCTTGTACTTCCGCAGTAACCTTCATAGCAACATATTTCTTCAGTCTATACCTCCGTAAAAATTATTCTTCGGATAGCTCCTCAAAATCACTTCTCCTCATAGGCCGTACTCAGGCACGTATTCAGAAGTCAATTTCCGAGGGGGTCCAAAAATCTACGTTGAATTATTTGCTTTTAATAATTAATCAGGGATGTATTTTTATCATGTTAGTAAAACTAAAAACAGATGTCATATATTACATTCACATTACTTTCTTCACCCAATCTTCTACAAATTGTTCACAGAAAAGCTTGTTTTTGTCTTGTTTCTTTGGATAAAGTCTATAGAAAGACCTTTAATTGCACACTTTTGTTCTTATACCTGGGATAAAGTGATATAAGCAGCAATCAGATATTTAAAAACGAACCACTAATTGATGCATTTGAAGTATTAGTTCTCCTTGAATGAAAAAGGGAATAGGATCTTGGAAGTTAAAAATTACATACCTTTAAGTAAGTATCTGAGAATTTTAATCAATAACAAATAATATATCGGAATTAGTTAACTTTGCAATATATTATTATAATTGACATTATTTGTGTATTTTAACGAGTTACTTGTGCAGTAACTTTTCGTTTATCTGTTAGGTTTAGAATAGTTATACAGACTTCACTTCCAGTAAAGCAAACTTCAGGGTTTATCCTCAGAAAATTCACAATAGGCATTCTATTTGTTATGCAGCTATCTTAAATATGTAGTGTTTAAATTCAAATTATTGAAGCCATTTTCGGACGATTTTATTGAAAGTCTTCGTTTCGCATCCTTGAAAGATAACGAAATTAAATCCTACATTTTATATTCCTCCAATATTTGGGTTCTGGAGCGCGCGCGCAGACATTTATTTTTAAGTTCTTTTCCCCCCTGTTCTGATGTCCTCAAAACTTGCATTCCTGATGACATCTCAATATCAACTTTTTAAATTGAATGTAACACGTTTGTGCTTACTAAGCACGTGGTAGAGGCAATAAACATTGATCCCGTACTCCCGTACACTGACATGAGTCTCTCTGGTTCTCATAATTTCGCCACTCATATAAAGCACGATTGCTCCATTGCGTATCGTCATCAGGCAAACTGGTTATAAATGATTTCAACTGGAGCCCGCCTGCATAGTTTGGTGGTAGCGTGTCTGACTCCCAGTGAAGAGATGTTGTCCAACCTTGCCGCGTAAGGGGAAGGAGGGTTTACCTCCACCCACTGTCTGCGAATATAAGACGCAACGTTCCATTACGTAGAGAGGGCGAGAAAAAGGGAAATGCTTTCATGAGGAGGTGGGGTGAAGTGAAAAAAAATCCACCTTTGCTCATATGAGCGCAAGTTGGGGACCGCAGAAGCGATTTCCAATCGAGGTCAAGATAGTTTTCTCAATAGGACTTTTTACAGGGTATTCCCCTATCTTAATAAGACGATTGTCGGGTAAATCTTATGTTCTAGTCGCTCTAGACTAATGTGATGGTATCACCCGTTTCATTTACTGCCCAATATGATTATCCAGTTAAAGGACGTTAAAGTATTAAAAATAAATAAATAAAATACTAGGTTTCTTATGAAATTATGCAATGAGCAATTTTGAGACTGTTAAATGTGCATAACAATTGTTATATAGGATGAGATGTTTCGAAAATAGCTGATACGAGGAAAGTAAAAATTGCGGGAGTTGCGTATTTTATGAGCTCCACGTTCTCTTTTAACCTGATGTTTTTATCTATGATAACCTGGTTTCTTAGTTAAATAATCATGGAAATTAAAGAGGTGTTTATCGCCCTTTCCCAAAAAATTCAAAATTGTCGTGTCTCAAACATGCAGCATTTTAATCGTAATCAATAGACATGTTTCTGAGAACAGAAAATTGACGAAAGTTCTTCCATCAAAAGAAGATATTCACTCACTTTAGTCAATGACCCTTGTTTCAGTTTAAATAACTCAGTTCTGAAGACAGTCCTGAGGGCAAGTAAGAGGTGCACAGTCGGGAACAAAAGAAAGAGTCACAGTTTCAAATTTATTTGATCATTTAGTCATTTGTTGCTAATATTTTTCTCAGAAATGTTTATTTCTTGTGAAACTATTTATTATTATGTTTTATAAAATTACTTATTAAGATTTTAGTTAATTGATGAAAATTAATCATTTCTTCACACTAGCCGTACATAGGCTAAGGTTTAACATAGATAGAGTCAACATGAAAAATTCAATGCCACGGCCGGCATTTGAACCACGGATCTCCTGATTTCCGTCCAGTCGTTCTTACTCATTGAGCTACCATGGCCAACTTGCTGTCATGACATTCAATTCCGCATTTGACTCGTATATTTCCCCGGTAAACCACTAGGGGCTCTCGCATTCCAGGTACACCGTTTGTGGCGACTTACAATTGTAAGTACTTGCATTGTAAGTACTACTGTGATGAAGCCTCGCTTCATCAGGCTTCATCACAGTAATACTTATAATGCAAGTACTTACAATGGTAAGTCGCCACAAGCGGTGTATCTCGGATGCGAGAGCCTCTAGTGTTTTACCGGGGAAAGATACGAGTCAAATGGAGTAACAGCGAGTGGACGAAAACCAGGAGATCCGTGGTTCAAATCCCGGCCGTGGCATTGAATTTTTCATGTTGACTCTATCTACTTATTAAGAGTTTTCATTGCACTAGGCGGCCTTGTTTTGTACAGTGAATAGAGACGTTAAGAAGAGAAACTTAAATAAACTTTTTCAATTCATTTTAAACTTAGTTTTATTTCAACTATTTATTTATTAAAGGTTCGGAATGACAATTCATTTGGGGGGTCCGGACCCCCTGGACCCCCCCCCCTTAAATACGTCCCTGGCCGTACTCTATTACAAAAGCCATTTAGATGGTCTTAAATATAGCAAATTGACATCAACATCTGAGTTCATGCTCGCCATCTTGACTATTTACAATTGTTAGGGACTTAACATCATAAATTTGGCGTTTTAGTTTAACAAGAGCTAACACTTTGTTGGTGAAATGCAATTTTTGTTTTAACTATTGCTAAACTCGTGTTAAGTCTTAACATCTGTTGGTGGAATCGGGCAGAGTGTAGTAGTAACTAACCCCACGGCGCAAGCCCTTTCCAAACTGTACTGTGCGTCACTGCGTCCGTCCCTCTACCCAATAATACAATTGGGATGCAATGCTGAAGGGTGGAATCTGGTCGACGACTCGGCTTCTCCCGGCCAAGCATGCTGCCTTCGCAATCTGGATGGCTATTTCTCAATCAAGTGGATCTTCAATTGGTCCCTCAGGGTCCTAGCGAGGCTGAGTGCTTTCCGGACTGGGAAACATGGAGGGAGAAACTCCCCATATCGGTACCGGAAATCAAACCCGGGTCTCCTGCCTCGTAAGCAGTAGCGCTGAGTGTGCGAGTAATTATGCCAAAAACACTTCGTGTTATGCCCCATCTGCAGAGTTGGTATCATGAATTCCACCCTTCCTCTGGTGTGTCCGGGCTTAAACGAAGATCTCCAGAAACAGAGACATTTTAAAACTGACAGCGTAAATTATATGCGCATTTATTTGCCTATTTGTTTCCCCTTGTTCACAGGTTACATTGTTTTTTGTAATTTGTAATTAATTCCTGTTAAATGAGCTACCAAATGTTATGGATAAGTTCAAAATATTCGCGTTCCGTACAGAAAGTGTATTTCGTACTGGAATGTCGAAATGGCTGAAGCCCAGAATATGACCTCCTTACACAGAAACAGAAGCATGAAAGTAACTATCCAAATATGATTTAAACGGAAACGATTCAAAGGAGAGTAAAAGAGAAAGAAAGTAGAGTAAAAGAAAAACGAGCGAAAGACAAAGACATACATTTCAACACAATGGAATAATGGAAACAGAGCAGCTGGTGTCTCTAATATTAAATATATTATAAAAATATTCGT
The DNA here is from genome assembly GCA_030765055.1 of Mantis religiosa. NCBI lineage: Eukaryota > Metazoa > Arthropoda > Insecta > Mantodea > Mantidae > Mantis > Mantis religiosa. Next base: position 82,662,263 of record CM060951.1, read on the forward strand.
TATTATATGAAACAAAATAGACTGTTAACGAAAGAGACCATGAAAACATATTCTGTCTTTGAAATGGCACCTATAAAGAAACGGCTTTTAAGAAAATGTGTGTACGTCCAAATGTAGGTGTATGATATGGGGAAAAAACGTATAATGATGTCACCTTTTTTTTTTTTTCAAACGAAGTGCTATATGTGAAAATCTCACAATTCTGTTGTGAAGACCATGTTAAAGAGAAGCAACAAGAGCAATGTGCTCTTTCTAAATGCTACGATGCTTTCAGAAGCACTTGGAGCAATTTCCTGGGCTTAAACGTACGTTACATAATGGGCGGAGAAACGTTCTGCTTGGAACGATCTTATTAAAAAGGAAAGCTGCATCCTTAACACATGTCTTATAAAAAGGCGTTTCTACTGGAGTATTACACAGTTCCTTCTTTACTCTGCGGACATGAAGATCTTGGTAAGCCACTTTACATTATTTTTGTATCTGGTACATAACTGTGAAATAGAATTAGTTTTTGCTATATGACAAATGTTATTATATTATTTACTATTTGACAACTTTTTGGATTTTAGTCTAATTTTAAAATGGTGTATTAACTCTCCTGAAGTCCGTAAGAACAAACTGAAGCTTCTATTTAGAAAAATAGTTATCTCTGATCAAAATGACGGCGAAGGAAGCGTGTGAAGTAATGACTGGAGGAACCCGACATTTGTTTTATTAGGAAACCTCAGAATGAAAAACATCAGTGAAACTCTCTCAAAAAGTTTCTAAATTGCAAAAATCAGCAGCAAAATTACATTGAACGACAATGTACGTTTTTAAGTTGTCAAACGGGAAGTCTCCTTTATTGTTAAACAAAATATCCTTACATCTGGAGAAATTACGTTCCACATCACATAAGGTTATTGGAGATATATATTTCTCAAAAAAGCTCTAAGCTGAGTCTGTTTTACTTTTTAAAACGGGAAGTCTCCTTTATTGTTAAACAAAATATCCTTATATCTGGAGAAATTACGTTCCACATCACATGAGGTTATTGGAGATATATATGTCTCAAAAAAGGTCAAAGCTGACTCTGTTTTACTTTTTCAAAGTTACCGTCATTTTGCAAAGATCCATACAAAATTCTGAATGGTTATGAGCAGAAGCTACAGTTGAAGAAGAAAGAAGCTGCCTCAAACATCGGCAGCTGCCTACTTTTGATGGAGGAAGCTGTAAACACCTTTCAATATGTTGTATATTAAATCGCTTTTTGCAGATATTTTTATTCACAATACTTACAGTACAAAAATACTTCTCCCCAAACTCTCGCACAAAATTACTTAATTTTACGTACTTTTAGGCATGGTGACATCAATCTGACTGAGGTCTCAATATCTCGTACAAACTTTCAGAAAGCTCATGGAGATGAGAGTAGCAAAGTGGAGGAAACAAAGCATTAAATCCGTCGCCAACCAAACAGGAGAGTGAGATTCCTTTGTCCTGCACGAAAATTTGCTACTTCTGAAAACGTTTGCTACTTGCTAAAGGAACCACCCAAAAACAAGTGAGCAGTGCTACTGGAGACTTTCATACAGATATGTTCATTTATTTTACTTCCAATCGGCTGCTGACTACAATATATCAGTTTCTTCTCGGGCAGCCAGCCAGGTGAAAAGATGATTAGATATCAACGTTTCGGGAGTGTGCATCTCTCCCATCATCAGGATATTTATTAAATGTTATAACCACAAATGAAATACTGGATATAACACAATTATAAACAAAGACAAAGCACTATCAAAATTCGAATTACTGAACAAAGGAAATCGCAAAAGCCTCCGTTCCCAGTAACTGTTACATTTTGCCAAGATGGTCGTCTCCCGAAAGTTGGCTCTATGGTCGTTATCAAAACAATGCTCTGCCAGTCCAGACATCTCAGGTTACATTAAACGAATGCTCCGTTCATGTTCGATTATTCTAGTAGCGATGGTCCTTCCGGTTTGTTCTATATACAGTATTCCACATTCACAGGGAATGTGGTACACTCCCGGAACTTGGAAATCCAGTTTTTCTTTTACCGGTCTCAACAGTTGTTTAATCTTCGGAGGTGGCTTGTGGATGGTCCTGATGTTGTATTTGGTGAGAATTCTGCTGATTCTGCCGGATAGATTGCCGCTAAACGGGATGCAGGCTGTAGTGGTAGGCTTACCTGACGCTTGCTGTATTTTTCACCTGGCTGGCTGCCCGAGAAGAAAGTGAGCGCATTCGTCGCCAGGAAAGCTTCAGGTCTTATTTTACAATATATCAGTTTCCAAAATATATCCAAAATATGATTTCATCATGGAAATAAGCATATATATGATCAACATCTGAAAAAAAAAGTGCGAAATAGACTTCTAAGAACGAATAAACGACATTCATAGGAAACCGCCCCTTAATTATTACCAATATTAACATTGATTACTACTTTACTAAAGAGGGGCGCCGGGGTACCACAGTGGTTTCGTTTGCGGCTCTCGTGCAAAGGTTCCCGAGTTCGATTCCCGGCCCTGTTTTGGTGATTTTAAGTCTTCCCTATCTACGGCTTCACCTCTGTCTAGCACATGAAGTGTTCCCTATGGTTCGGAATCCACGGTATAAGCTGTAGGTCCTCTCTCCTCACCGTCATATTCACTATCACCCTACCACTGAAGGTAATGGGTACCTCCACTTGAGAAATGGGTCCACACATCATTTGGTGGGGCGAGGTTACCCCGAAGGCCAAGGTTGCCATATGGGGAGTGTTCGTACTGAAGGTAGTTTATAAAGATAGTTTATACTCGAACTTAGTCTCCTGTAATGTATAAATGTTACATCCTTCAGGAGTTTAGGGTTTATATTTTTATATGCATCTCGGTGCATACGTCATATGTGATATGACGTACCTCAGCGTCATATTAGTAACCTATATATGATTTCTTTAGCTAAATAACAGAAAATCAAAAGAAAGAAATGGCTGTAGAAGTCAGCTATTTTTATGTAAACTGCACCAACACATATTTATATTTATATTTAAAGATTCAATTAGCAGTCCTGTGAAGATTAATTTCCTGGGACACTGTTTCAAGCGTCACCATTACTGTTTAATAATAGCGTGTATGTGGTAATGGTAACAGTTAAAAATATAATATAATCATTCTGTGTGCTATAAGTGCTTATGTATTAATAAATTATGGAAATTAGAAAGCCCAAGGAGTGCTGTACATTTTTCCTTGATTTCCATTTTTCGTTTGTAGTAGGTATGAAACTTCCTTTCATTACTTATTATTATATAATTACAATCATTGATTTATATTCCCATCCATTAGCATGTTCTTCCCTGTGCTAATTAATTACGTTGCCTTGCCGAGGGCGTTCTTAGAAGCTTCAGATGGAGATACTATTTACTGTTGAACTTGGGTACTTGTTCTTTGGTCGTTTCATGTCGGTCATGTGGACACAAAGAGAAAGACCAATATATGCTTTAAGGAATATTATGCAGTTCGAACATTTCCAATTTCTTCTGCCAATCTTCTTGATTACTGTGTTCCTTCAGATGGTATGTAGTGGCATAAACTTGTTCTTCTTTCATAGTTTTGTTAGTTGTTCTCTTCTTTGGGATATGAACCAAAATTAAAACGTTTTTTTTTTGTTTTTTTTTTTTTTGTTTTTTTTTTGTTTAGTTGATGAGAGTGAGTTAAATGCTTAAGCTACAAAGGTCATGCTTTCTGAGGCTAGGGAGGACATCTCTATGAAACATCAAAGCACTGCTTACTTAGCAAAGACACATTTCAACAATTCTAAATTAGAGCAGCATCACTTATATGTTCAAACGTCTCAAGATTAAGAATAAAACTATCGATTGTTTGGCCTAGATTTGTTCCAACTATGCGTTCTTTCCAATTAAATACTAAAGCCAGAAAGGTGTTTAGAAGGCTATGTGAAATATACTTGACTTGTTTCTCCCACAATGTTCTACTATAATGTTTAAATTAATTATTTAATGAGCATAACGTTCATTAATGGAAGGTTATTAGTTTACTCTTATGTAATAAAATTAGGCAGTTAATATTTTGTTAGGTAACATTTTAATAATAAATAATGCAGTAACATAAATGAACTATTTATTGTGGACATTCCAAAATTTTACAACATTTTACAATTTACAACCTTAGGCTAAATTTACTTGTCTCTACCTTGTTGCTACCTTGGCTTACATCACACCCTGGTCTTCTTCTCTGCCACGTAACTCTTAACCTCCATGCCTCCTTGTTACTAAATTAGTCCCATCCCGCCCCCCCCCCCCGACTTCCTTTCTTATATTCTTTACATTTCTTGCCCATTTTTTTATTTACTTTCTGTAAGAACTCACCAATACTTCTTATATTCTTTTCCTCCTTTCCTGCTAACATTTTATAGCTACTATGCTCTTCTCTGCTTACTCCCATTTTTCCTCCCAAACCTTTTTTCTCCGTATTGCAACCTCCTCGCATTCTGTTACATAGTGTTCTATACTTTCTTTTCCACCACACAATTTACAAATTCCCTTTTCCCTACCTCTTATCCCTCGTAGGAAAATTGTTCCTTTTCTCATCCAAGCTAGCCCTTCTCTCTGTCTCTTGCCTATGGCAGTAAGCTACGTATGCATCTCGTCGCCAGTTTCTTTTTATTTGTTTGTAAAATTGTAATGATTTCATATTTTCTAGACTTCCCCATATTTCCTGCTTTTCTATATCTTCTATTAAATACAGTAATATGATAAGTATTGCAATTTCATTATTTGCTTTCAGCGCTAAATACGAAAAAATCCCTTTAGTGTTTTAAGGCAATCTTAACTGGATATAATTACGTAAATTGGTGTAGTTGATTACATGTTCAACTTTCTTTGTGTAAAGCTACAGCATTAGTGTTTATTTAACCATTATTTGCATCAATTAACAATTCTCACACTACGGAAGACAGTAGCAGATCATGTTACTTTTTTGTAACAAGCATTCATCAAAATAACCGTTAACATTTGAAACGTTGAAACTTTTTAGACATTATGAAGTTTGCTTTCTAAATCTGACAGATCGATGGCATTATATCTCAAAATAGATGTATAGCTATTTATCTATTGTGAAAGTACCGCAAATTGATGTCCAACTTTTGCAAGATAATTTTTTTTCCTCTCTTTCTCGTTAATGCTGACGTTAGGAGGCGCTGAGGTGCCCTCAGAGCGAGGGAGCCGAAGCATGAAATCAGGGTTGAGGGGTCGGCCCAACGCCTGAGATGGATGAATGATGGAGCAATTGGTTGAATGATGGTGGGGGAAACCGGATGACCCGTACGAAATCCACCCCAACGCCATGTTGTCCACCACAAATCCCACTTTGCGGTCGCCTGGGATCGAACCCGGGCCGCCTAGGTGAGAGTCAAGTGGTCTTACCACTCAGGAAGATAAAAAGTATAGCATAAAAATAAGTACGTCTATGCGTTGGAGTTCGTTAACACATTCATATGTTGGCATGATACACGGTTTGAGAAATGGTTTGGAAATATTTTAAAATTGATATATGCATTATATTAACGGGTAAAAATAAGTATTTAGTAAGTTTAGAAGTATGGTTGAAGCATAATCATCATTGTACACCAGTAATAAGAAAATATTACATATAAGTTGAGAAATTTGGGTAATTCATAATATAAAGCATAACATATAGTCGTTTAAGTGTGGTAACTATTACTCTTGTTATTTAAGTTAATTGGTGGAAATTAATCATTAATGATTAACTTTAATAAGAATTTAAGTACTTACGATATTAAGTCGCCAGAAACGGTGTATCTCGGATATGAGAGCCCTTAGTGGTTTACCGGGAATATAGAGTCAACTGGAGAATTTAATGTCAGGACGGCACGTTGGCCATAGTAGTTCAATGGGTTAGAGCGGCTGGACGGAAACCAGGAGATCCGTAGTTCAAATCCCTGCCATGGCATTGAACTTTTCATGTTGACTCTATCCATATTACTCTTGTTTTTAAACATGTTGTTGGTAGTATTCCATGCGTTTCTAAAACAGTTCAGAAAATTAACCAATGTGTTACAATTAGTTCTCATATTTATAAATTTCATACTAGAGCCAGTAATAACTCTATTCAATTATTTCGTTACTCCAGCCTCTTAAGTTTTATGACCTGAAAGATGAGCTAATGACTTGTCTCTCTTCATATATCACCACCACTCTCTCTTTTTCTTTGTTTCTTGTCACCTATCTCGTAGCTCCAAGATATCCCATATCTTTTTTTTAATATTTCAAAGCTACTACAACATTTTGATTGTACTTTCATAATGGTATATATAATGTAAGTGAACTTTTGAGCATTTAATGTGTTGTATAGTTTAAAAGAAATAACTAGATAAATTAGACGTTCTTGGCCGTGTAACTTTTTCACTAGGTATAAACCAATAACTTTCTCAGAAAAGAAAATGCGAATATTTGTGTTCTAGCTTTTCTATATTCGGAAAGAGCACCTTTATAGAAATATGACGTAATATCCTCGTAGTAAGCAGTTATGTATACATCAGCTGATATGATCTTCCACTAAGTATTTTTTCGCAACCTAAAATCATTAGAAATCAGGTAACCATTATTTCCCTAAGGATTACACCCACTTCCTGACAGAAGGAGTTTCACCACGTTGTAACTTCCTGTATTCAAGGAAAGAATGTTCCGGTAAAAATAACTTTCGCGTGCTACATGCTTGTTTCTCACCTGGTATAATCACTTACCTCATACAAGTCACACACCATGCCGAGTTGTCACTCAATTATGGACAGGAAATGAGCATAAGTCAGAATTCAAGTTGGAATTTATGGCCATAGTTCATGATTTAAAGGGATATAAAGCATATGTATAGTATCATTCGTACATATGGACTTAGTACTCAGTGGAGCAACTGTGGGATATAACGGAGGGGAATCACTTACAGCCTAAGGCAACAATTCCCAACCATTTAAACTAATGTTACATTTTCTAAAACAATAAAGATGTGTATATATATTTCTTTAAATGTTTAAGTTTACTAATATACATAGGTAATTTATTTAGTTATTTCTTTTACGTAGTATTTTGGAATTACATAGTAATTGAAATTACTTACAAATCTTTTAAATCTATTCAAAGAATCGTGCTGTAAAACTTTTATGAAGCAATTTTATTAAGGTAAAACTATACAACTGAGGTATGCAAAACAAATTTGAGAACCCCTTGCGGACTACCGAAAAATATGAGTGAGTTGAGTAATTTAATATATTTTGAGCATGTTGCATGAAACTCAGCTGATTACAGCGAAAACACGGAAAATAGTAGAGCCATGGTTCAAATCCCGTATCGTATTGAAGGTTTCAGTCTTATTCTATCTTTCCAACAATCATTGAAGTATAAATTTGTTGAAGCTTGAAAACGATAAAATGCTATCCAAAGCTGTCAGAAAAAATACATTCGAGTTGCACTGCTATTGCCATTAAGATTGAATTTGAACGTTCGTCATATTTTTGTAAATTATTCTACAGACACTTAACAAATTACAATGTAATTGTCAGTGTAAAATCGATTATTTCCATGAAATTATAATTTAACAATGATGAAATATTTTCAGTTTACAGGAATGATAAGCCTATATTAGGTTGAGAACTTCTGGCCTAAGGAATGTTATTTTATCTCGATATTGCAACTTTTAAAAATTAAAGGGTATTCAAATGCTAATGTTTTACGAATGTGTTCCTATGTGTAATTCCAGAGTATTTCTCAGGTGTCATATTCACTTAAGACATGTACCTCCAAGGATGGTACTTAGTGAAACAAGAGGCTACAGTTTGACGATTTCTATTAAATGAAACTAAATTATACCTAAATATTATTTCAGGTCTGTTTGTTGTTGCTGACAGCAGCCGTTTGGGCTGAGGAAAAGGAAAAGGAAAAGGAGAAGAAAACTGATAAGAGGGGACTTCATGGCTTGGGGTATGGAGGTTTTGGACATGAAGGTAGTGACTTCGGAGGATTTGAACACGCAGGAAGCAGCTATGGAAGTTTTGGACATGGAGGTGGCGATTATGGCAGCTTTGGACATGGAATAAGCAGTTATGGTAGCTACGGACATGATGGAGCTGATTTTGGTGGAGAATCTCATCACGTGAAGGCCATCACCATAACCAAGGAAGTCAAAGTCCCTGTACCACATCCCTATCCCGTCCACATAGAGAAGAATGTACCATATCCTGTGAAGGTACCTGTTCCTGTACACGTGGAGAAGCCATATCCTGTACATGTACCCAAACCCTACCCTGTGTACGTGGAGAAGAAAGTACCATATCCTGTAGAGAAGGCTGTCCCATATCCTGTAAAGGTACCAGTAAAGGTACCTGTGCCCGTACCACATCCAGTCCCTGTCCCTAAACCTTATCCTGTAAAGGTACATGTTCCAGAACCGTATCCCGTGAAGGTACCTGTCGTGGTGGAGAAGAAGGTTCCAGTGTACATAAAGGGACATGACGGAGGATACGACTTCGGTGGTCATTCCTTTGGAGGGCACAGCTTTGGAGGCTCTGGTTACGGATATGGTCATTAAGGAATGTATGTTCTTTCATAGAAAATAAAGAATTATTTTACTAGAGGACATATCCTTATTGTAGCATTTTCCTGCCTTTAAATACACAAAGCATCCAATGAGGTTTGTTAGAGAAGCAAACATTAATTTCAATATCCTAAGTTTCCAATATATTATATTTTTAAATGAATGGTAGGAAAAGCTAAACTTATTTAATAAAAATAATATAAAGGTAAATCCGTGAATAGTACTCAGCCTAGGAAAAAGTATGTGAAAACAATGATTTTTTGTTGCTGCACGCATTTCGTTGTCTATAATGGTGCTTGCTGCACAATTGTGGAGCTTGTTTACTGACCTGCAGTATAGGACAGTAAAGTTGAAGGTAGCGTTTTTAGTGTCTTACCATCATAAGGCTCCTTGAGCACTACATGTCAATCTATATTTGTGAAAGGAATTGTATTACCAGATTTACAGGACGAAAATCTACGTCTTTAGATATAACAAAGTAGTCTTGAATTCTCCATATTTATAGCAGATTTTACCAACACGGCCTCGCTGGAATTGAAACTATTTTAAATTATTTGGTTCAGTGATTGGTTTTCAAAACAATCTAAATAGAAACTTCATCATGGTCGCGTACTTCGTCACCGCTGTCCAGCGAGCCTATATTTTCAACAAGTTGAAGAAAGTGTTATAACCGCATAGAAAGCACCTGAGTCCAGTGTTGTAGGTAAAGTTAATTTCTTTAAGCAGACCGAGCTTTGCTTTTATGAAGCTTCCCAAGAGCGCACAATAATAGTTCCTTCTAATAATTCATTGGAAGAATTTACGACAGTTGCATTGAGAACTGAAAGACATATGTCTGATATTAGTTCAATAGTTTGACTGTCGGTCAAGTACTAAAAACAACATGTGTGTATGTGCATAAGAACAGTTGCAGGACTCAACAGGGCAATTCCAGTTAAACGCACAGCAGTGCCATGTGTAGGGCCCGGATTTTTAGGTAGAATATCCATTCATTTCAAGTTTTTTGTATGTATAAAATTTTCTTTTAGGTTTTTATTGATTAAAATAGGGTTTCAAAATGTTTTGTTTGTTTATCAGTACATGCATTTATGTTTCTCCTTTTTGCTAGTAATTTGTAAGATTTATTCATCAACTACTTCACAAAAGTATACACTGTCCGAGATATTCATCAAAGAACGCACAAAATAGAGTTTACTGTTTGATTTTTAGGCTATTTTTGGCCTTTCAGTGGATAGTTTACATCCATACCGAAAGTTTATGAAGTAAACGATTTCCTACTGTCACGCAAAACATTCTTGTATGACGAAAATGTTGATTCAACAGAACATGGCAATTGGAACGTAGACCAATGATGCCAGTGCAGCAGATTTTAGGAACAGCTTTCCTATAGGTGTGCTTTTCTGTGTTTATGATTTTTATGTCTTCAAAAATTATTTTAAATTTAAAATGTAAAACGAACAGTAACGAATATTCGAAACAGTTATTAAAAATGGTGGGTTTAAGGATATTCAATTTTCATTTCTTTTCTTTATTTTTAATAATATTTCAGCTATAAAGATTTATTAGTTTTGTTCTTGTTTAGTACAGTTAAAACATACACACAGAGACACAAACGGTCACGCCTGTACTCATACAGTCATATGGATCATTCTCAAAAATACTTCCTTTTTGGATTCAAAATATTTTTAGAGGTATTTGGGTATCGAATTTTTGTGTGTTTCCAGTAACTTTTCTAACTACTATGTATATACAAGGGGGAGAATGTAAAAAGTGAGTAAAAATTTAAATTTTGTGAAAATTAAGAAGAATAACAAGTTGAACCGCACAAAAATGTTTTTGACATCACCTGGGTAACTTAACCAGATCTACGTCTTCTGTATAGTATGATTTTATGCACTGCTTGATGTTTGCCAGGTTTACGAGTTGCACGAAGTTCACGAAGTGTATTCTCAAACAATTCAAGATGAAAATATCTTAAATAGGTATATAGTATTTTAATCAAAGTCGTTACAGCCATTTTCTGAGAAAATCAGATAGTTCGAATTATTTTTCCATTTAAAGAATATTTTATTACAAATCTTTGTGTCATATCACAGGATGTCGTTGAACTCAATGCCATGGTTTATGTTTAACGAACTTTGTGAACTGCGCTCTTCACAAACAGATAGCTGTAGAGAAGCAAACGCGCGCACATGCACACACATACATATACGCACAGTTATTTAAAAATAAAATTGCTCTTTTCTATTCAAGAAATCTCAAACTACGTCTGTGAAATTTCGGTATCGAGTTTTTTGGGTGAAGCACAATACCTACTCTGAAGTTCGTTGCAGGAAAAGTAATACAATATGATATAGATACTTATTTCTCATTCCAGTAAAATTTGAAGACATTTTAAACATACATACACTAACTCATGTTAGGAAAGCTATGAATTTAAGACAGCCGGATAGGGAAAGGGTAGAAGATCGATTTTATTCTATCTTCATTTTGGTTTATTTCTGTTTCTGACCCTTTTGTTTCAATCCCGGTCTCTCCCCTTTCTCCTATTTTTTTCCTTACCCCGTCCCTCTCTTTCTTTCATGGTGAACCTACTGAAATCACATAAATAAAATTTGCTTCAACTGGTTAATAGAACTAGAACAATCAGGAATAAAAGTCATTAAATTATAATTGACTTTGTCATTTTATGTTCTTGGAATATATAATGGACGTTGAGGAAATCTAGTTCTAATAGATTTATTATTCGCTTTGTTGCGAGTATAATTATGATTTGTAAAATTATACATCTCCTTTATTTGTTACTATTTTACAGATATTTTATAGATGATGTCTCACAAGGCAAAACATTATTTCAAATGTTCGAGACGCGTCGATTTTAAAATGTATTACCAACTCCTGGCTGCCAGCACGTTAACAGTAGACTTGTAGAGTAATTAGACATTTATTTATAATTAGGTGATGGGGAGAGATGGAAGTATCAACGTTCTATTAGGAGAGCATTATATAAACTTCTTATATTCATAAGAATGAATAACAATCCGCTGGCTATTACAGAATATTTCAGGTCAATACTTTATATGCTATACTAAAACAATCAACAATTTTTTATGGAAAAATATGAATAGAGATGAGTGAACTCTTCTTAAAAGATTTAGTCCACATCCCAAAGATAAGCTAAAAAATAAAATTTAGTGTATGATACCTTAGTCAACGTTGATGGATTACATCAATTATATAAATAATTGTAGACAATAACAGGGTTGTCTCACTAAATGTGCCATAATTGTTCTATTGTTCTATTGCTTACTTACAGTAGAATTAGAATTACCATGGGGATTCGGCACCGAAAACTGCGGGTGTTTTTGTACCTAAGCCTCAAATGCGGCATACCCAGGAGGAAAGATGAGGTGAGAGGAGACAGAGGGCGGCCGATCCAAGGAGCCGAGACACCCGTCTACACTTCTAACCTGAAAGAGACCACCGGATAAGAGGTGATGTGCAATGACAATGGAGATTAAATTGTGGGGAGGAAAATTTGGGGGATGTAATTATCCTACCCAGCATTCACCTGGTGACCCGGGAAAACCCTAGAAATAACCCATGGGTCAGCTAGGTTGGCCACGTGAATCGAACTCGGACCTCTGAAATACGGGCCACAGACCAAATCACCTGAGCCGTCCCGCTCGGTTTACTTAAAGTAGAGGAATCATCGTATTCTAGGCAACAATTGGATCAGAGTTCATAAGTTATTCATGTTTTGTGATATCTGAATACGCACAAAAATATTTAGAGAAAACTCCACGAGCAAACTCTGTGTGTAGCGAACAGCATATCTAAAAAATGCAATATCGGACGAATGCGTTGGTAATAAGTTCACAAGGAAACTATCACTATGCTCTTACCTGTATTCACTTGAGTGTTTGATGGCATCATCTCTACTCCATGTGGAGCCTGTGTGCCAAAAATCAGGCGCGGAGTATAGCTGGAATTACCCGAAAATGAGTCCAGAATAAGTAGGAACATATAGGCATAATAATATAACATTGTATGGGAGGGACTGTTTACACCTGCGGACAGCATCTCCACACAGGCATACGTAATAAGCCCCGGCACATAGCTCACGAGGGATGTCAAGCAGCTACTTGCAAGTGGTCGCATGCGGCACTTTTCAGGCTTCGGTTATGGGCGCTGTGGTTCTACTCCTCAGCAGCTTTTTGACACACAGGCCCCAAATAGAGCATAGGCTATGCCATCAACCTCTCAAGCGATTTGTAAGCATAGTATGCCCATAGTAACAGTTTCGTTGTCATAATCATTCAGGCGCACGACGCAAAGACTTTCTTAAAACATCCTACTTTAGACTACACTTTATAAGGAAACAGAAACTCACAGCCTTATTTTCCTCAAAAATATAAGTACGAGGGCTGTTCAATAAATAATAATGACACTTTTTTTCATTTTGACAACGTACCTTTACTCATCCTCATAATTTTGATGCTCCTTCTAAAATAATCTCCCCTGAATGCGATGCACTTGTCACAGCATTTCTGCCAGTCTTCAAAGAAATGCTGGAAAACATTTTTGAGAGATCTTCAATATCGCCTCCGCAGCCTTCACCACTGCTTCTGACGATGGATAATGCCTCCCACAAAGCGTTTCTTCAAGTTAGGAAATAGAAAAGGGTCACATGGGGCTAAATCCGGACTATAGGGAGGGTGACGGATGTACTTCACGTTGATTTTTGCAAGATATTCAGCAACAACATTGGCAATATGCGGCCATCTTGGAACCCATCGCGCACAAGCATTTCTCATGTGTAATGTTTCTGTCACCAACCTGTGGGTGGCACCCAATGAAATGTACAGTATTTCAGAAAGTGATCTTAAGGTAATTCGTCGATAGTCTCTCACAATGGCAGCAGCAGTGTTGATGTTTTCTCCCGTAGTACCAGTAACTGGAGCTCCGGGTCCACCTTCCTTTGAAATTAACTGTCTCCCCTCTTTAAGCATTGTAAACCTCCTTCGAGCTGTGCTGTAGGGAAGAACAGACTCTCCATAGGCCTCCTGTAACATTGTATAGACCTCAACTGAAGATTTGTTGAGATGAAAGCAGAATTTCAAAGCCGCATATTGTTCCTCGCGTGTCACCTCCATTGCACCGGTAGGCGATACTGAACATGTCTGCACTTGCCTGGTTCTCACAGGCTGGAACCAGGAGTACCAACAATGAAACTACTACGGCGTGTTTGTTTCACCTTAAGCTTACAGAATATAATAGGATTTGATTTTAGTGCGAAAAATTATGACCGTAAAAAATTATGATCATTCTTTATTGAACAGCCCTCGTATTTTTGTACAAGCGTTATATAAAACATGCAAGCTTTTAATTTTATAGAATAGCATGAGAAGTTTAAAATAGATTTGTACATAGAGTTAACCTATAAGAGAAGGACTAAACCTTACTGCAAACTCGTTAAGTCCCATTACTTATATGTGTGTATCTATGGATGTTTATGAAAATATAAGTGTTCAGAAAAACAAAAACTTGATAGAAAAACAAAACTTTATTTTTAAATTGAGCATCTTTCAAGGATGATAACCGAATATTTCTAACAAAATTTCTACAGCTCAAACTACTATTTAATGAGGAAGAAATTATTCTACTTATAACCACAAAGAAAAGATAACGGAGTATTTTGTATATTAGGACAAATAAATTCTAAGTATTTAACAAAAGGATGAATTGAAACATTTACGTAAATGCAACATATTCGATTCTTTCTGGTGCATCCAGAGAGAATACATTCTCAAAGCTATCACAAGGTAATCCCCCTTCCCCTTTAAAGGTGTAGATTATTGCTTTTGTAATCTTCCTGAAAATACCTACGTACAGTGTAATGTTTAAAGTGTAGTAGTGCTTAGTGTAACAGTACTTCGATATATGCATACGTTTTGTAAGAATAACCTGCAGAAAAGCTTTTTCTGCTTACAATGATTTCATGTGTCAAATACAATGTTTCCTCTAAATTTGGCCTCGGAAAGCAAGAAAAGTAAAGTTGAAAATACCTTTCAGCATTGAATTACAAACTATTTGTGTCCATGTTATAATCCCTCATAGTTGCTGTGTGGAGGAAAAGCAAACAGGTGGCAAAGAAATAACAAACAGAAAAAGAAGTAAAGGAATAAAAGAATTAGGAAGTGGCGCTACCACAACATATAATTATTCTTTCAAACAAACATCCAGTACCCACAGTTGAATTATCTCTGAGAATCGAATCTGGAGACACAGCAATCTGTTTCCATCAAGTCCAATAAATGTCTACTTCACGCACTCTTCTCCGACATGCTGACATCGTTATGGTCCTCTTAACGTCTTGTGAGGCACTCGGCTGCAAGAAGTGGCTTGTTCTTTGGACTGGGGATCTCATTAAAGATGCCCTGATGCACAGCTCGAAAGCACACGCGATGTAGCAGGGGTTAATCAACTTAATCGTTGATAGAAGTAGTCCATTCTTTGAGAAACGGTCTCTTTCTTAACCTGCACCAGAGGTTATGACTTAATCTAGTGATTTGTAGGAGGCCGTCTTATAAACGACAAACTTACTTACAACTCGGTAAAGATGAAGATTCTTCCAAACCACCGTTCCCTATGTTCTCTTTAAAATGTCGTACGGTTTCCACTATTAGGAACTAAGTTAAAGTCCTTATCAGTTCTATACTCCCCAGTCCTGGATGAGCCAACCTGCATTGATTTTAATTTAAATCCAACACATGCACTTTAGACTAAGCACAAAGATCAGGCTTAGGTGAATGGTGAAAGGTAAGAAGTACAGAAAGATTTTATCTGAGTAGTTATAAGGCATTCTTAGAAATAACTTTCCACAACAATCCTGTGTGGGGCCAAACTCATGTTGGTCTGAATTAAGCAAAGTTGGTATCACACGCTGAATTGATTAGGCATAAAGGTAGGGGTCTGCAAACATTTCATCTAAGTAATTGTAAGGCATCTTCACAAAGAGCGATTATTCACATCAGCTCTTGTATGAGTCTCTCATGTTTTAACTTAGGAACACAGTTCAGTTCAGGCTCAAGGGCAAAGAATATTAGAGGGCTGAAGCAGAAATTATATGGTGTGTTAGACTGAAGTAAGAGGTAGAGTTTTCATAAGTGGCAGATGTGGTTTATCATTTCTTTACCAATTTAAGTCACTTCACATTGTATTAAAAGCATTCATACACTCAATATACATAGTTTACATTTTATATAATAGCATTTCACACAAATTTGTTAATGCATAATTTATGTAAAATGGATTAAAATTGAGAATAGTCTATAAAGAGATCGTGGCAGAAGTTTAAATATTTTAGACAACTAATACGTGTATTAAGTTAAAATTTCATATATACGTGTTTCATATATACGTGTTAAGCTTGCCTGAAGTCGACATAAAACTTGGGATGTTTGGTGTAACTGCTAATCTTTGTAGGGACATCATTTAAATATTTCATGTAATTATAGTTATTGACAATTCATAGAAAGGGCGTTCAAGATTACTGTCATAGTTTAATTTTTCAACATAAAATAATGTTTTTCATCAATTCCTACACCACAAGAGTGCACCCTAAGTGTGCACAAGGATACTATCGATGCTCAAGAGGAATATAAATTGGTAAAGCAAATCCATCCTGATAAAAGTGGATCATAAGAAAGAATCCTTAGTAATAAAGTGTCTGATAATGATTGTTATTATTTCTGTGTTCTGAATTAGAGTTTTATTGCTGTGGTTTTATATTCTGCTCCTTTACTGTTGTAGTTTCAGCGTCCCAATTTTTAGTGGGTGTGAAAAACTGCTTAATTTTCCTCAATATAGCAAACATAAGTTAGTCCTTACGAATATTGTAGCTTAAGCTCATCCAATGTGATTAACTGAACCTGGGTTTTTATATCTCTTAAATATACTCTACTTCCCTTCCCAAGCAAGCCGTATTAAAGCTTTCTACATCCGACAGTAATCCATTCAGACTTGAACACTTGATCTTAGGGACCGGAAGCTAGCATGTTATCCATAAACCGTTGAGAACATCTAATGGGTATCTACAAATCAATACTACTAGTTCACATGATAAAATAGTTTTACACTTTTCTCCTTAGAAATTATTAGAGGTATGATCTTTGTATATAAACGTGAACATTTCTCAGAAGAAGGTAATGGTTAAAATATACGCAATACTGAATTTTGGAAAGGTAAAACTAATAACATATAAACAGAGATAAAGGATAAAATGGTTGCTTGGTGAGCGATGGACTTAGTTAAGTGAAGGAAGCTCCCATAATGTACACTGTAGCAGATACAAAATCTTCCCCCAGTAAGCCGGTCTCCCGAGTTTTCATTAGTCTTTTCCAGAATGATTGCGTTCTGGAACATTAACAACAGGAATATAATTTCTACGAAATGTGTTAATTTTCTGTAATTAAAAATGGATCAATCTCTAAGAAAAGATGTAGCCACAGTTATAAACAAAATATTCCCGGTCTGTTTATAGTTTCTAGGGTTTCCTCATTCTTCAGTCCCTTGCATATGTTTCTTCTGTCAGAAATGAATCGGCCTCAGTGGACTACCTTATCATTCTCAGTTTTGGTTACAAGAGATGTCTAGTACGGAATATGTCAGTGCGTTGACAATGGAGCTTGACACGAAAGGTTATAAAGTTAACGCTTTGTTAATGTCTTTACACTTTCAGGAGTCAAACAAAGCTCCTTTCTTCCTCTCCGTCTCTAAAGTGCTAAAACAATTAAGAGATAAAGTTTTTACGACTCGCCTTTCCACCTCGCTCTTTTGCCTGGCTTCTTTGAAACTCAGCATGTCTTTCTCGAACATTCTCTCACTTCTTCTCCTTCATTATAAGAATGGCAACAAAATTATATTCTAATTAGCTCAAGTCGTTAATACACATTTAAGATATTTGTGTGTAAGTAGATGTTAAAAGGGAGCATTCAGCCATAGAAAAGACGCTTGCCTTTTGTCCTGAAAAGAAGTTTTAAAGATGGAAGTAAAATAATTCTTACTTAGATGTCTTACGGAGAAAATGTGAGCATTTTCTTTCTCACAATTGCTGTGATTCTCTTCTCTTCTACGACTTGAAGATTTTATGAGTTATTTTGAACAGTTATTTTGCCAATTTGAACTACAGACGTATCAATGGTTGAAGTAACTAATCAGTAATCGCTGATCATGAACAGGAAGTTTGCGGTTTAAATCACGTTGACACTGTTAACAGTTTTTTTTAAGACTTTAAGTCATATAGGACGGTGAAATGATGGTGAAATGATGAAATGATGCTCAAATGAGTCCAGGGTCCATGGAACTTAGAGTTACGCGAAATTGGTCTTGAAGGATAAGAGAAACCCCCGGAAAGAACCTTACCCAGGTAACTCACTCTGACCGAGAATTGAACTCGGGACCTCTTGAACGTGAGGCAGACACGCTACCATCTACGCTACCGAGGTGGGCCCGTCCACACTATATGTCTTTTATCTGGGGCTTCAGCAGACCTCATACTGGCCAATTTTGGGTAATTACATTAAACTTAGTTTGGATCGTTTCATTTTACAATTATCATTTTCTAATTATTATTTTATTTTTGTATCATCAACGTCCATTGGTTGTGGCTCATATGTAATAAGAACGGGTTTCTCAAAAATACATATTATTGTTACAAAATTGTTGACTCTCTAGTATATTTAGGTACAGTGCGATTCAAATAAACCTGAACCATTTCAATAGGCCATAACTTTCGAACCATTAATACGACACACGTGCAACTTTGGAAGACTATAACTAACTGTTGGCAGATTACATTACACTATTCACATCTCAGAGAAAATGTTGGAAATGTCCTCCACCAGAATCTATACATGTTTGGACTCGTCTCATCATATTCTCTGAAGTTTTACGGAGAGTATCCTCGCCAATGTTACTTATTTCGGTTCGAATGGACACCTTGAGAACATCAATTGTCCGTGGCCTATTCTTATACACTCTATTATTTAGATACCCCCACAAGAAAACATCCGGTGAGGTTAGGTCAGGGGATCTGGCCGCCACAGACCTTTGGTGATTATTCAATTATCAAATAAACTGGTTACAAGTTCCATGGTGTCATTAGATGTATGGCACCTTGCTTCATCTTGATGGAAATAAGCTTCTCTCAATTTTATATCATCTGCGTAAACCTCCGTAAATATGGTGAGAGAGAGCAAACATGTATAGATGCTGGTGGAGGACACTTCCAACATTTTCTCTAAGATGTAAATAGTGTAATGTAATCTCCCAATTGCGAATTATATTCTTGCAATTATATTATTCACTTTTGCATTAATTTTTCCTTTTTTCTTCCCCTGTCTTATCTACTTCATTTTCGTCAAATAACCTTATTAGGACTTCCTTGTAGGTACAACGTGATAAGACGAATACAGGAGGCTTTAAGCGATAGTACAATTTTTAATAACGTGTCACTGCGTAATCGATTCAAATTCGTTCATCTGGACAAGAGAACAAAGAAAGAAAGAAAGAAAGAAGGAAAGAAAGAAAGAAAGAAAAAGAAAGAAAGAAAGAAAGAAAGAAAGAAAGAAAGAAAGAAAGAAAGAAAGAAAGAAAGAAAGAAAGAAAGAAAGAAAGAAAGAAAGAAAGAAAGAAAGAAAGAAAGAAACAACACGTCTCATTTGATAAAAGTGTATCAAAACTCAACAAATATCAAGGAGTACCTATGAAATAATTAATTCTACAGGAACTTTGCTATAAAACGTTATTTGACTTATTTGACATACTTTTAAAAATAGAAGACACTATGGCTATTTTTGATAAGATCAAGCACTTTGAAATTTTTGGTAGGATTCTTTAAAGAAAATATCCTAAATATACTTAACCTAATTAACAGCTCTGTATTTTGTTTTGAGTTCTACTGCTCACATACACATGCGCACAGATGACATTTTTATAAATGGATTTAGGGGATTTGAAGGTAAATGTTTATCAAGGAATATGGTACAATAGATTACAATACTGGCTGGAATGCCTCCCATATTTGCTACACAAACTAATCTTGCAATCTACTTGCATTGGAAAGAATCATAAATAGTAGAAATGTTAAGTACGGAAGATAAGAAAAATTAAAACAGTTTCCTCTTAGGTGGAGAAACAGAAGTCTGGAGGAAGTTGTGTTTGGAATACAGAAAATGTCGTTTCACAGAAAACTACGAAAGATCGACATGGTCTTAATAATTTGTTTTTTAATGATTAATTACAAAGCCGTTATACCTTCGGACCCAGAAGAGTAAGAAAAATCTTCCTTAACAAAAATGTTTTTCCTCTACCCAAAACATATGTGGATTTAAATTATACTAAGTACTAAACCGCTGATGTAGGGGTAAAACTATTATGGGAAAAAGTATACTAATGCCCATTGAATGCACACGCAAAGAACTAACAAAAACATCTGTCAATATATTTTTAGTTAATTGATGGAAATTAATCATTTCGTCACACTAGCCGTATATAGGCTAAGGTTTCTGATGGATAGAGTCAACATGAAAAATTCAATGCTATGGCTGGTATTTGAACCAGGAATCTCCTGGTTTCCGTCCAGTCGCTCTAACCCATTGAGCTACCATAGTCAAAGTGCCGTCATAATTAAATGATTAAAGAGTTAAATGATGAAGCCTGGGACTCAAGTACTTACGATAATACGTCGCCACAAACGTTGTATCTCGGATGCGGGAGCCCCTAGTGGTTTACGGGGGAAATATACGACTCAAATGGAGAATTTAATGTCAGGACGGCACGTTGACCATGGTTGCTCAATGGGTTAGAGCGAATGGACGGAAACCAGCAGACCCGTGGTTCAAATTCCAGGCATGGCATTGAATTTTTCATGTTGACTCTATCCATCTGTCAATATATTTTTAGATCTCTGTGTCTTTGATATAGCAGATATTTTAATTATTCTACGGAGTAACATCAGTTTAAATTTGGGAGCTAAGGTTGTTGGTTAAATATATGGAAAAATTAACAATTAATTAGCCACATATTGTGATTAATTATTTTAATTTTACGAAATGTTTGATAATTTTGTTTTTAATGGAAATATCCCTCAAACATAAATGTTGAAAAACAGGTATTACTGCTTTAATATTTTAATTTACGTCATAAATTATTGATAATTTATCTACAACAACAACAACAACAACAACAACAATAATAATAATAATAATAATAATAATAATAATAATAATAATAATAATAATAATAATAATAATAATAATAATAATAATAATAATAATAATAATAATAATAATAATAATAATAATAATAATAATAATAATAATAATAATAATAATAATAATAATAATAATAATAATAATAATAATAATAATAATAATAATAATAATAATAATAATAATAATAATAATAATAATAATAATAATAATAATAATAATAATAATAATAATAATAATAATAATAATAATAATAATAATAATAATAATAATAATAATAATAATAATAATAATAATAATAATAATAATAATAATAATAATAATAATAATAATAATAATAATAATAATAATAATAATAATAATAATAATAATAATAATAATAATAATAATAATAATAATAATAATAATAATAATAATAATAATAATAATAATAATAATAATAATAATAATAATAATAATAATAATAATAATAATAATAATAATAATAATAATAATAATAATAATAATAATAATAATAATAATAATAATAATAATAATAATAATAATAATAATAATAATAATAATAATAATAATAATAATAATAATAATAATAATAATAATAATAATAATAATAATAATAATAATAATAATAATAATAATAATAATAATAATAATAATAATAATAATAATAGTAATAGTAGTAGTAGAAGTAGTAGTAGTGGTAGTAGTAGTAGTAGTAGTAGTAGTAGTAGTAGTAGTAGTAGTAGTAGTAGTAGTAGTAGTACTAGTGGCCTTTAGCTCCTAATGTCGTCTCAAAAGAGAACGCAGCTCCTTAAAAGGCGCTCTTCCAAATTTCTGCTTCCCTGTTTTTGCCTTTGATAGTTTGTGTCAAAACCTAGATTTTTTCCCTCTATTTCTCATTTTCAC